>WNGS01163731.1:3560332-3600817 GCA_020271785.1 Procambarus virginalis
GGGTTAGCAAAGTTTATAGGGAGATTATATGTATTATATAATTATATATTATGTAATATGCAAGATATGAAGGTGTAGAAAAGATCCAGTATATGCGAGTGTATTATTTTTTGGATGTAAACTACTTTCTTTCTGAAGGTACTGTGTACAATGTTCTAAAATGTTCATAACATTGTATTCAGTACCTTGAGAAAAGCTTTAGGTTATATTTTAAAATTTGTTCTTTTTTAATACTTACACATGCTAGGGGGTGTCTTTTCTGTACTTTCATTGAAGCACTATGGCATTGTAGTAAGCCCAACATTGTTATAATATAATTTATATTTTAAATAAATTTGTATATATTTTATATACTGTTCTATGGAAAGAGTAAAGGTGAAATATATTTTTGTAATTCATTGTTATACAATAGAAATTGAAGGAAACGGTCCCTGGGACGGACGAACAGAAAACTACCCGGAACTCCAAAGTGGTAAATAATACTAAATTTTGTATATAAAACCTAAATTGATGCGCATGAATAATTTTCATACTTCTCAGATTCATATGAATAGCAATGAAAATACTTCATTATACTTTATATGCAAATTCATGGTTGTCACTAGAAGCTCTGCCAAGCCAAAAAAAAAATAAAAATAAAAAAAAAATAAACCAGCATCAGAATCAGACATGAATAAGGTAATCATTTAGGGTCTGAGTAGTAATTAGATGGAGGGCAAATAAAAACTTTCTTGTAAATATACTTAGTGGCTGCCCTTAACACTTAGTAAGGGAATTTGCTACAAAAAGTTCACTAGGAAAATCATGATGGCAATGAAAAGTTTTTTCTGTAGTTAACAGTTTTTGATTAATAGTAAAACCAGTATGCTATTGCAGTTATTGGATAGTATGAGAATATATTCTCGTGTGTGTATGAGAGTACAGGAATGAAGGCCTTGTTGAGTTCCCTGTAAACAGTGGCAGCTATTACAGGTTTTACTGTTAAACGTTCTTCTTAACATTTACAAATTTGTCATTCATTTCATTCTAGTAACTAATACTGCTGAGAATGTTTTGCCACAATTTTCAACCTTTGAACTTTTAAAAAAAGGTTTTTAATTTTGTATGCGAGATCAACTTTGTGCTTGTTTCTTGTCTGTACATGTAATGAGTGAACTTTAGTTTAACGCTGAGGTAATCGGCAGGTAAAATTGAGTAGCTTAAGAAAATGAATGTTTTCTCCTTTAATTATTAAGTTGGTTATCAGTTCTAGTCTCATCTGTTTTGTTGTCAGTAGTACCATTCATGAGATTCTCACTGGTACCATAGTAACATAATCGTTTCAAATTTTAAAAATATTTTTACGTCTAAATTGCTAAAATTTAGTTAGCCCTACACACAATACAACTCTGAGCAGTTTTGAAATCAACATCAAATATCAATCCAGTAAATATTGATTCAGATTTTGGTGTTTAGGACTATTTGACTTCTATTGTAATAAGCAGTGTATGATAAGGTATCTCGACATAACAGTACCAACGATATGTACTGCACAGTACTGAATTGTTAATTTTTCAAATGTAAGGTATTGATTGGATTGGAGATAAAAAAAAATTGGCAAACATTACCAGTAAACATCTTACTGTTTGGGCATCACTGTCGTGTCCCATGCATCAGTTGTGATATCATTACTGTTTCGTATATTGAATGAGAGTGGCAGTTGCTTTATACAATAATAATTATCTAGTACTGTACTTTTAATTGTATTTGCTGGGATATGTATTTTGTTCATTTAAGTAAATTATTTTTAATTTGCTGCATATGAAGATTTACTTGGTTTTGGTAATTTTTTTTTTCAAACCTTAGTCTGAAGGATGACTGCTTGAAGAGCTTGGAGTATAGTAATAGGATTTTAAACCTAGCTAAGGAAACTTTTATCTTGGTTGCTTGTTGTTCCTTTACCATGTTATCCGCATTGGTTTATTCGATCAACTCGATACTAATCTCTTAATTGTTAAAATTACTATTTTATTAAGCGTTCTATTCATATAGAAGTAATGAGTAAAGTTCATTCATCATCCATTTGAATAAAGTTCATCCATCTGGAAACTCATTTGTCATGTCGGCAGCATTGTTTCCACAACAGAAGGAAATAAGGCACATAACATACAAAATTAACTTTTCTCTCATGACCAAAGGCAAACATTAAAAATAAACACAGGCAGTCGGCATTGCTACAGTTGTTCTCTAAGGTAAAATGCATTTTTTCATTCGTTAAATTTTTATTAGTTTAGGGAAGTGTTCCTAATCTGTAATTAATCTTAATGCTAACATTTGTTTAATAGTGGTTTCTTTGCTTTCTACCCATAATAAAAAAATGATTAGAATTGAGCTTAGTCTAGGTATTATATATCAGCCTTAATCACTTTTGATAAGCATCATTATTTATCTTCATCCTCTTCCAGGTGTTATGTATACTCAGGTGTGTGGCAATACACTGTACATAACCAAAGTTAGTGTGATAGCTCCTGTGACCTATGTGTCAACCAAGATTGTAAACGAAACAAAATGCATTTTGCTTAATATGTAAAGCAATAATGCGGGCAAACTACCTGTTTTAATTAATTGGATTTTGGAAATACATGTTGACCTTTGTATAAGGTGTTTGGGGATGGAACTGTGCATATTCTGGATTATAAATATGAATTTATGATTTTGTTGAGGTTTGAGTGGGAAGCTTGGTTCAGAATACAGAAGTAAAGTATTCA
The DNA here is from genome assembly GCA_020271785.1 of Procambarus virginalis. Taxonomy (NCBI): domain Eukaryota; kingdom Metazoa; phylum Arthropoda; class Malacostraca; order Decapoda; family Cambaridae; genus Procambarus; species Procambarus virginalis. The sequence continues at coordinate 3,563,080 of WNGS01163731.1, forward strand.
AAATTGAGCCCCACATTTTACCTGTGTGTGTGTGTGTGTTTGTGTGTGTGTGTACCACGAAACAAGTACAGTACAAATTATTTAATTTCATTTATTTTTTGAAGGCACATTCTTTTCTAAAGGTGTAAGCTTCTTAGGTTGAAAATTGCAAGGTGGCAAGAGAAAGAAAATGTAATAAGTTGGTTTTGTTTTTAGAGTGCATGCCATGTTACATCCTTGTTCCTAAAGCAGACTTTCTTTCTGATGCTGTTTCCCACCGTATGGGGTGACCTCAACAGACCACCAACCATGCTAGTTCCTCCATACGCAACCCAGGGAGAGGGGAAGAGAAAGAGGCAGAGGACACCAGCAAGGAGGTGAATATTCTGCTATTAAGACATTTTATCTTTTACTGTTATGAGGTTCTTATAATTCGCCCATCGCAGCAGAGAGCTATCAGGGATTTATTTTGGGGGACTATAAATTTTGTAGGAGAGATTATGTACTTGGAATTGTTGGATGTTCTCCATCTCTAATTTGTTCTTTATTTCCGAAGGTTAAATTTTAAAAATTGACATTTTCAAATTATTGTACTTATTGAATTTTGTTTACATAAAAGCATTTGTGCCTCAAGTGTTCAACAAATAGATTTTTTGGCAATAGTACACTTGTTACTTGCCTGCCCATCAAAAATTTATAATCTATCAGGTAAAAATGCATGACTAAATATTCCTTTTATATCTGAAAAGTATAAAAAACACTGAAGATTGGCGAGGTGAGCCACTAGACGAAGTAGTAGGATATGATAATTAAATTTAATGTACGTGAAAATATATATATATATATATATTTGGAATGGGCAATCATTAATGTAAATTTTTTTGTATTGGTGTTAAGCATGGCACAACATAAACACTTCATTGAAATCCAACATTTTTTTTTTTTTAAATATTTATTGTAAGAAAAGCTGGAGAATGACCTTATGAAACATTAGTATTGCTCTCTGACAGTCAGGCTGTTGTAATTCTTAAAATAATTATTATTAATCCTAATGCATGTTTTCGTTATGGTTATTTTTGGAAGCATTCTGTGAAAATCTCTTGTGGAAGTAAGACATGTTTTCTTTTCAGACTCAAATATCTTCGGATTTTAAAATACATTAGGTGGATGTGTATATTCCTCAACATAAAATACTAGTGATTATCTGAATTACTTTAAGCAAGGACAAGACCTGGTGATCATGGTGAATGTGGCACCAGCTAACACGAGTATATTTTTCGTGTGTTGGTGTTCCTTGTTCCTCATATTTTCACCCTGTTATCTTTTAAATATTAATCTTCAGCATAATTCAGTGTAAGAATGTGCTGCAAAGTTTAAATGTATATTGACCTCTTTATGATGGCATATACAGTACAGTATTAACCAAGTTGCGTAAAATTTACGGAAACGTTTTATTTTATTTTTTTTAATTTTATTTTATACAGTTGAAACTTAAAGTAGGAAACTGAATGACATTCAGTTCCAGTATTCCTTTTATGGCATTCTGAAAAGCTGGTCATGGCCAGCTTTAAAGGTGTGTAGACAGTTTTATTCAGTTCTTTCCCTCAAGAATTTTAATAAACGTAACGAATTGCGCAAAAAAAAAAAAAAATGGAAAGCTAACTAGGTTTTCATCGAAAGTCGATCCATATGAAACGCACCACACTACTGTACAATATATTATTTCCTCATATTTCGACTACCTTTAAATGGTACGGTCTACAAGGAACAAATATTCCTTGGAATTTTTGTGTACGAGTTTGGCAGCCAAGCGAGAATATTAACCACGTGAAGTAAAACATTTTGGTAGAACTGAATGCCACAGCAAATATGTATAGTGGGAAGTTACAAAGGGGCTGCAAAATTATGAAGGGCTCGAGTAAGGGAATGTAATTTTTGAAAATAAGGCAACTTATTGTTTAGGTTTCGAAGGTGGCAGGCCACCAAGTGGTGCTACTGTGAGAAGAGCTATTGAAAAGACCCAGCTATGAGAAAGTACATAATTGCCTTGAGACAGTAATTACTCGCTTATCCTTGTATTGGGGATACTGTGTGTCGAGGGTGTTATCATTTGGCAATGTTAGATTGTTTGTTAAGGAATTAAAAAAAAAATGAACTGAACATTTCAATATTGGAGATGATCGGTTTGGTTTTGATACGATTTTGATACGAGGTGTAAGACGCTTCTTACATTTATTATAGAATGAAAGTACATGGTGATAAACAAAGAGTAATCTTATTACTGTAATGAAGTTTCAACTGTTAAAAATAATTTTATTTAATGGTATTGATTTTTGTTTTACATGGGGCATTCATGTGTACTTCTTGCTTGAAGTAAAATAAATTTAAGAAATTAACATCACTACTTGGCAGATATTAAGGTTCTGATACACAGCAGGGTAAATTAAGAAATAATTTACTCTTTTCCATCAAACCTTACACATTTTTTTTTCGTCTTCAGAACACTGAAAATTGCCATTGATGGCATTAACCCATTTATTTAGAAACAAGAATTTCGCATAAAATTTTCATTTCAAACTTCATTTCGATGCATCTTTTTAAACCCACTCACATAGGACCCCAACACGTTCCTGGAAAACTTCAACCGCGGGCGTAACTTTGAGCAGGAAGGAATTGACTACGCTGGCCAAAGAGGCCGCGATGTTGGCCGCAGCCGCTGGGGACGCAATGACCATGATGACTACGGCCCAGCCAAGAGGGCTCGCTACTAGATGTGGATGATAGGGCTGGTTCTTTGAGCTCATGTTGACTATTGGCCCTCGCTGCAGTGGATTGCCATAAGCCTTTCAGTTCATACGTGATTCCCTGTATAATTGATTGGTTTGGCTTTATGGGGATGGGGCAGTAAAGAATCCCGATGTTGCAGTTATTGAACATGCACCAAATATATTAAGTGTTCTTTTAAGAAAATATTTGGATACCCTCCATTGTTTTATTGCGAGTCGTGCAAAAGCTCTAGCTTTGCAAGAGATTTAGCAGTGTGACTAGGTGAAGTCACTGCATTCTTGTATCTGATGACTAGTTTTGATTACCTGTTAAATTAAAGTTTTTCAGGATAGTATCACTAGAAACCCTAGGGAGTAGATTTTCATTAGTGTGACAAATATTCCATATTGGGGTGCATTATATCAACCCAGTAGTATACTGTAGTAAGTAAGTCAGTCATTATGTGCAAGTGTTTTATGTCACATGGTACTAAATATTTTGGTAAATCTAAAGTTTTATTTTATACACTAGTAATAATTTTTTTGTCATTGTACAAAGATTGAGTTAATCTCTTCATAACATGTATGAATATTTTATTTGTCTTATCTTAATAATAAATGTAACCTTGTAATTGGTACATGTGTAATTAGCTATTTCCTTATGGGTCAAATGGGTGAAATTATTTACACAACTATTTAGCTCAATTAAGATTGTGAATAACTAAGTGTTCTTGAAACTACTATAACAAAGTATGGATGGTATTGTTAGTAAGCTAACATTGAAGAAATTTATAAGTGGTATTATAGAAGTAAATGACCTTAAAAGGGATTTAAGACTTGATTGGTTAGTGAAAATACTGTAGGCCCCACTACTATTGGGATGGAGATGGGATAGTTTATTTTAAAGTAAAATTGAGTTTAACAATATAGTTGCATACATAATATAATAAAGGAATATGAAAATTGAGATCTGCTATTACTGTGAAAAATTGGTGTGGAATTGTTTAAATTTTATGAAAATTTAAATATATGAATGAAGAATATTCCATAATGGCTTTCTAGTATAGTGTATGCATTGCAATATCAGTTTCCTCACTGCTTTTTAATAATTTCCAACAGAAAAGTTTTGTAAGTGTTCGTAATGGAATTTTTATTTGCGTATAGCATGTAAAATCAATCATATTTACAGTGGCGAAACTGACATAATTTTATAGTTAAGATTTACACGACAGACAAAGCCTTTGTGGTATCTGTGGAGAACCTTTTAAAGTTTTGATCTACAAAATACAAAAGTATATAAACACTGTTGTTTTCTCTTAAACCAAGAATTCATTAGTGGTGAGTGGGAGCAGCCGAATGTAGTAGCCATATCTCGGGGGGTTCTGTATTCAGTAATATAATATTTTTGGCATGCTCTGCATAGAAAATATTGGACAGCTTTCAAGACACCGAATGAAATTTTGCCAGATTTTTGTTTTAAATGCTGAATAATAGTTGACAATTTATAGGGTATTAGTTTTTATATCCCATTGGTGCTAATTATGCCTTCTGAAGGCCTCGTTTCTTGTTATTGCAGCCACTTAAAGTGCAAGACATGAAGCATCAGTTAAATTGCTGAAGCGTTTTAAGGTCATGTTGGGGCCAGCTACTTCCCATAAAAACTTTAGAGAGTGGCAATTTCAATATTTGATTTAGAAGTCGAGCATTAAACTTTTCTTAGTATTCAGATGTTCTGATTCTTTACATTTAAAACAAACATTATTGCAATTTTATGATTATATGACTTACCAAGAGCTCAATTAAGCAAGGGTCGTGTGTACTTCTGTGGGAACTTTTCCATTACGGCCTTTAAATGCAAGATACCTGTATGTCGGCTACTGGCATATTAGGTTTATTGAAACCTCACGTGCCATCTCGTATGTAGTTTAAAAAAGTATTTTATCGAATCTGCCAGATAATTTTACTGCTAATGCTAAAAAAAAGCTATTCAGTATAATAAAGTATTCTTGGAGGGAATTCACCAGGTTTAAATCACATTCGTATGACTTGCTGCTCTGATTTAAATAACTAATGTGCATGAATATAAATCATATATTTTTCTCTAGAGAAAATGGTTTTAAGAACTGTTGAAAATATAATGCAAAGCTTCAAAAAGTTTTTTGGGAATTATATAATGCTATATCACCTACCCAAAAGGCAAAGAAATTAGCTGTGATAAAATTTGACAAGTATATTATTTTTGCCCCATTTGCTACTCCCATAGAGTGGAGAGGCATAAGCCCAGTGAGAGAGAAAGGTGCCAACACAGTGAAAGGTTGATACTAATATTTAGTAAACACTGAATGTTTTAATCATATTTTAATTCGGAAGAATGAAGCTATAGGTGATAAAAAGTACAGTATTATATTGGTAGTTAGCTTCTCCATAGCTTTATTTGTTATATGCAGATGTGTATTTGTATGTTAAATTCAGGGGGACTAATTAAGTAAAAAAAAACTTATAATATTGAAAACATTTATTTCTGAAGTTGGGTAGCCTAAAAAATAATTCCAATTACTTTAGTTGGAGTAGCAAGGTGAAGAAATGTCATATACTGAAAATAAATTGTCAAGAATACTTTCTGTAATGGCCTTGCAATAAATATTTCTGGCCCACAAGTTCTGGAAATTTCTTATAGCGCAAGTGTTTCCAAGCATAGGTGTCGGTAAATGATTGATGCACCTGAAATGCTGCAAATGTTTTTAATATCCCAGGAAAGTAGCTAAAGCTTTCAGGATTTTTTCCCATTCTGGCAAACAATTACCAGAGGTTCCTAGCGTAAAATGACAACAACATGGATTATTTAGGAACTTTGAATATTAAGAATGAATCGCTCTCAAATGACAGTAGCACCTTGGGACTATTATTTGAGAATGACAAGATATTTAAGGGTTAATGCTAAAGAATGTAAAGAGGGTGGAGGGATTTCATCACAATTTTTTTTTAATCTACAATGTTTAATGTGCAAGTCAAGCATTCATAGTTTGAGCACTTCTCAACGTAAACATATTTATAGGTACACAAGCGAGCCTAAATGGAAACCACTATTAGCCCATTCACTGCAATTGGTGGAAACGTTTGTTTCACCAAAAAGTCTTAATGCAATGAAAAAATTTTCTACATGTTTAGATATACTTTCAGAACAGATAAGTGCAACCTTTTGATAACAATAAGAGAAGTGTTAATGCTAATCACTCCTGTGTAATTAGCAATAGCTCTTTGTCCTTACATGTGTACTGTAATTGATAGTTTTTTATTAAATGTAAAAAAAAATGCAAAAGATGATTTTCAAATCAATGTAGGCAAAAATAAGCTACAATTTGTATTTAAAATAATTATGGCTTGATAAAATGTAGGAGGGTATTTTCATGTTATTGTGTTTTAAGCAAAAAACACTTTATCCTCATTTACTCATAAAAGTACATCATCACCATAGTGAGAGGGTTAAAGGAGGTATCAAACATTACAGGATGTAGAAACTTTTTTCATAGCATTCTGTAAGTCTTACTTTATTAGTGAAATTGTTTTTTTTGTGGGGGTTCATACATGAAACAATGACATTCATCGACATTCTAAGTCTTACATTCGGCTAAAGCAACCATCGCTGATGACACTATCGCTGCCACCACGTATGCTACAATAATCACTATTACACTGAAGATCAACACTGCATCCCCACAAGCAATTGTACCCATCCCTTGAAAACTTGTGGATGGTGTATGGTAGAATGCACCAAAGAAATCTCAAGATTGTCTATTGCAATGGTAACATACTGCATATAAGAGTGTAATATGGCAGGGTTTGAGCTGCTAGTAAACAAAATGCCATACCATACAACTAAATATGCTTTCAGGTGGTAAAAGTTGTGAACGGCATCCTGTTGTCGTGCAAATATGGATAATGGAAAATGTGGAAATTATCAGAAAAATGGGTTTTGGCTGGAGCTAAGATAATTAAGAATAATGAAAAGTGGATTAGGAGTTTGTCTGCATAAATATGCAACAGTTTGTGTTGCAGGTTTTAAGTGGTGGCATATACATTATAGTTACTTGCGATCATTCAAATTTTATTTAATTGGAACAAAAAATAACGTATGTTAATTATTCAACTATTTTAAACAAGTTATTAGTTTGCTATGGAAGCATTTGAATTTCAAATTACTGTATTAATATATTCTATTGTCTGACATTAATGAAAACATATTTGGCAGTCCAGAGAAAAGTTATGGTTTGTAAGGTAACATAAAACACGTCCCTTAGGATGCGTCTTAGTAAAAGGTGACGATGGAGTAGTAATTTTTTAGAGGATTTATTAGGCCATTGAAGTTATCTTTTATTTTTAGATCTTGTTTTAAAAATAATTTTGAGTATACCAAGGAAATGTTTCTGATCGTGTAACGAGCGTACGGGTAGTTTACCTAGGTGTCGCCAATAGTAGTACAACAGAAAACTTAGCGTGCTTCTAATACTCATAATTCATATATTTCTACTAATTTGTTTTACACGAGGCATGTTGTAATATGCCTTTTTGAAATTAAGCAATGTAGCTCAATAGCAAATGCGCTTTGATTTATCTTGCGGTGTATAAAATGGTGCCTAATTTATTATACAGCCTTGTATAATTATGCTCAGATATTAATTGAAAGCAAGTTAAACAAAGTTTGTCAGCCAATTTTAGTTTACTGTGAATGCTAAAAGATTAGTGTATGTGTATAGGATTCAGCTTTATCCCAATTGTAGCGAGTGATACCAGCCAGAATTCCATTTTTTTTTTTTTTGCTAAATCTTGCTTTTTCATATCTTAAAGATTTGCATACAAACATTGCCAGGGTGAAATAGTTATCCATCATTCCAAGGGTTAAAGCTCTTAATCCCACCATCATTATGCAAACTACTTAATATTTACAAAATTCCCTTCAGTTGCAAAAATTGTTAAACGACTTTTTTCTTTATAGAATGATTTAATTGGGAAGCATAATTGAAATAAAAGTTGAGATAAGAGTATCTACATATTTACTGGTTAGGCGAGCTGTAAAATGTTGTTACCCGTCCTCACCCTTTTCCCCGGATCTGCCGATGCCAGACCTCATGGCTTGCCAACACATCAATGTGTTGTAGAGGACCCCATTTATGACAACGTTTCTATGAGCTGTTTTCACATTTACGCAAGTATTGGTGTTGAATACCAAGATTTGTGTTTATGTAATGTACACACTATATATTGAGTAAAGCACTTTACTATATGGATAATGTATTTAGACCTACAATGAATGTATGTATATACTGTATCAATTAGAACTAAGGCGACTGCAAAATGCCTACTGGCCAATAGGCAGCTTCTATTTGTATCCCCACTATGGGCAAACAGACCCATATATGAATATGGATTGGGTGCATGTAAATATTTCCTGTCTCGTATGGACTAAGGCTTTCTGTAGTCTCCTTAGTTCTTATCAATACATTCACACACATTTTGTTCATTGTGTGAATGTAGGAACAATTAAAGAACACAACATCAGTGGTCTCCAATTGTTCACTATCCCACAAGTATAAGAAACATTGCCAGAATAAAAGTAGACAAAAACTACATTTTTCTGCAATGTGTTGAACCAACTGGGCTGTAGTGAATGTGGGCCTGTAGGCCACTCCAAGCAACAGCCTGTTGAACAAGGCTGTCACAAGTCATACTAGGCTGGGCTAGGAGAACTCCTCCCAGAACCTCATCCAGGTACAAATGATTGACATGGTACATTTCAGTACAACTATATACTTATGAAAACCATGCGACATAAGCAGAATTGGTCATATACACAGAAATCACACTAACATGATATATATCAATGAAAAAATCAACTGGAGCTCCGAGGTGATTCAAATTTGTGACAAAGACTCCCAGTTGCTGACACAACCCAGTGTCAGTGGCTAGGAGTCTCTTGGTAGTGGGTTCAAGTCACCTCAGACCTTCAAGTTGATTTTCTCATTGATATACATATTGTTAGCCTCCTTTCTGTGTATCTGAAGTTGGAGCGTACGGTGGATAAACTATGTTGCGTACACCCAGGTGCTTGGGGGATTATACAGTACGTAAAACTTGGACTGGCCTCTTACTTACTATGATTTCATTAGAAATCCAGTTGAATAACTTTTGCCAAGTCAAGGTGGTCCATTGGTTATACCATATTACTCTGTATGGCAATTATAATACTGAGGGTTAAATGTATTATGAAGATTTTTTGCTTTTAAGAAGTACCTGGGCCCTATTAAGCATCCAATTAAAACGTTAACACTACATACAATATACATAGCATATACAGTATATACAGGAGTTCATCATGCAATTTAGTTGTAGAACCCCCAACATCATCATGTCATGGTGAGGGGGCTCACATACACCTCCCTGGGACCGGTGAGGGTTGCCTTTGCCCCCTCTCCTGGCCCTCTTTGGGTGTTGTACGTGCAAAAGGGTACCAACGCGCATGATCCTTGAGTCGACGAACTACCCGTTGGAGCGGTCACCTGTGAGGGCGGGGGCTGTCCTAAGTGGATGGTTGTCCTAAGTGGACTGGGGGCAAAAGGGAAAATCTGGTCTTTGCACCAGTGTGGGAGTATGGACGAGGCAGTAGGACACCCGTTAACAAAGGGGAACACTGCTTGGGGTGATGCACCCCTTCTTGCACTGGCCTCCGCTTAGCCTTCCTGGCTGCCCTGGTAGGTGGTATTTCTTGCTTCCAGGTCCCAGGCTTTTAGAACAGACTTATAATTAATGCTGTATGGAAATTGAATCTACCTCTTTTACCCAGGCTCATGGTATGGGGAACAGACCCCCCGAGTCAGACTGTGAAGGAAGACTGGGCTCTAGCCCCTAGCTACATTGGGCCCAGACCAAGCTACTTCATTGACTCCCTGCACTGCTCCCTTCCCACCTCTGTGGTAGGGTTGAACCCCAAACCCCCAGTAGTGATCACCTGGAGCAGCTCTCTCTCATTGTGAGAACTGCGCCTTTTACACCCCCTCCCCCTCTGGGTGTACTTGGCAATTCCCCTCCCCTCCCCAGACTCGTATGATTCCTTCCAGTGGTTATACATTCCATGCCTTGTTTGGTCCTGCTACATGGACTAAATACTTTGATCTCACCCATCTGGATTCTACATGTCCTGGTGATTTTTTCCTCCCTCAGCACCTCGTTGATTTGGTGTATACCTGTTACTTTTAACCCCACCCCGTACTGGTACTGCTGCTCCTCAGGAAGCATTGGAGAGACCCCTGTTAGGATCTCCAAAAAGCCAGGTTAAATGCCAGTATTGGCACTGTTATCCTCCTGCACCATGTTGTGACTGGTGTTAGGAACCTAAAAGACTGCTACGAGGATATTAAGCATATCCTTGAAGGCCAAAGCCATTCTGTCCTCCAGGTTGATACGTTCACTTGACCCTGGTCATCATCAGCCTCTTCGAGTTGTGAAGTCGGGTTGTCCTGGTCACTTACCTGGTTATTCCCTCCTCCTCACTTTTGCTGGGGCCCATAACTACTGCTTTCTTGATTTGCCCCGATATTCTCTTCGTCCCCCTACTTTTTCAGTCGTCTTTTCAATGTTCTGCAGCCTGTAGCTTTGAGAGTAAATGGTATACAGTCTGTTCCATTGATCTCCTCCCAAACGTCCTACTTTCTCTTCCTGATCTTAACACTTCCGCGCACCGGGCGTGGGACCTCCCCAGTACCCCAGGGAGAGCGCGGTAAATTCTGAAAAGTGTATAATCTTTTCCACTTTGTCAGCTTAATTCTCGTCCTAAGATATTCAATTTGGTATCAATGTGTTCGCAATAGAATTCTCTACAGGACTAAATGCATATAAACTCCAAAAGCCCGGCATACCATCAGCAACTAACAGAGAAAGTGAGAGAAAGTTACCCGTGAGCACGCAAGAGTGATAAAATGTTTACACTCTTTTCAGTTTTGTCAACTCAATTCTCGTCCTAGGTCTTTCATTTTGGTATCAATGTGTTCGCAATAGAATTCCCAACAGGCCTATACGCATATAATATAAAAAACAGCAGCGATCTCCACCCGCCGACATGATGAAAACAGGTTGCGGTTACAAGAGAGCGCTGCACCACCCCAAGGCGCTTCTCATTTTGAAAAGTATATATTCTTTTGAACTTTGTCATCTCAATTCTCATCTTAGGTTTTTCAATTTGGTATCAATGTGTTCGCAATAGAATTCTCTACAACACTAAATGCATATAAAGCCCAAAAGTCCGGCGAGAAAGTTAGAAAGTGGGAGCGTGTTACCCGGGAGCGAGCCAGAGCAATAAAATGTGTACACTCTTCACTTTGGACATCTCAATTCTCGTCTTAAGTCTTTAATTTTGGTATCATTGTGTTCGCAATAGAATTCCCTACATGAGCATGCAAATATAAAGTCCAAAAGCCCTGCGTACCATCCACAACAAGCACGGAAAGTGATAGAGCGTTACCCCCTTGAGCGCTAATAAAGAGCAATAAAATGGGTATTCTGTTTTCAACTTTGTTACCTCAATTCTGGTCCTAGGACTTTCATTTGGGTATCAATGTATTCGCAATGAAATTCCCTACAAGAGTATATGCATATAATGTCCAAAGCCACAGCAAGACCGTCCCGAAAACACCACTAAAGTTGCCGCACAGAGGACTCAATGCTGAGTCGTCGCCGGACTTGCCCCTGTTTTGCGGAGGACTCAATGCTGAGTCATCGCCCCGCGAAAGTGTTAAGCACCTGTTAGACTGATCAGAACCTGTGTTCCTGTTGGGGGATTTCAACTTAACCTCTGGGGTGATGCTCTGACAAACACCTGGGGCTGCCTTCTTGAACCATTTGTCCTCTCTCCTGAATTCTGGTGAACCCACTCATATGGACTCTCACACTTGCACCCTTTCCTGTCTTGATCTTTGTTTGTCATTTCTTTATTTAGATTTTAAGTGGCGGGTTCTTGACCTCCCTAAGTGACCATTTCCCCAGCCAGGTCACCTTTCTCTTTTCACCCTCCCCTCTCCTTTCCTAGGTGACAGTTTGCCAAGGCTGACCAGAACCTATTCACCCTACATGCTACTCTGACCTCTCCATTCTGCCTCTCCTTCGAGCCCCCCTCCTTTTTCATGACACCATATTCAGTGCTGCCCTATTCCTCGCTCTACCTCCTGGAGCACACGGAAGTGTGTTCCCTGGTGGAATGCAGACTGGAAGAAACACAATGCCGGCAGACGGCACTTCTTTGATTTTATTTCAGAAGGCGAGTGCGGTGGCCCGTAAGACCATCCGTACAGCTAATCATGAGAATTGGAAATTTTGTCCAGACAATTACATCCGTTACTCCTCTGCTCCAGATCTGGAAAAAATCTGCAAGATAGTGGGTAAGTTTGTTACAGATCTCTAGACAGTCCTTCACCTCCATGGTACTATTGTGGCGTTCGCGACTGAACTAGGTTCCCACTTTTTGACTTAGCTCGGGTTCTCATCATCCTGTCTTTCCTTAATCGTGAGCCCGTCTTTTCATCTTATCCCTTAGACTTTGCACTCTATCTTCCGTATGGGGATCCACCCCCCCCTGCTGCCCAGTTCTGAAATGCCTTTTCCTTGAACACTTTTCTTCACACTCCCGCTCCATTTCCTTCTCCACCAATGGGTCAAAGTCTGCGGACGGTGTAAGCGGCTACTGTTTTTCCTGACCTCACCTGTGTGTCTCGTCTGCCTCTGCAGCCTAGCATCTTCACGGCACTGCTTTATGCTATTCTGTATGTTCAACTACATGCCCATTGGCAGGGTTGTTGGGCTTCTGTTATTGGTAAGAAACTACGTGCTCTTAAGAGTAGTGTCTTCCTCTGGTCTTCCTCCTACCACCATCACCGTTAGTTGGAAACGGCTCTGGTGAGGTTACGTATTGGCCATACACGTTTAACTCACTGGCACTTAAATTTATGGAGCGCCGCCCTGCTCCTTATCGTCCAAACTGCATTGGCCCTCTTACGGTACTGCATATCCTTGTTAAATTAAATGTCCTGGCTTCCAGGACGAATGTGTCTTGCTTCCTGACCGTCTCTTGTGGTCACTTTAACCTCGATAGAATTCTTGGTGAATTGGATACCTTTGATATTGTTTGCCTTATGGGTTTGTTCCCATATTCTTAGGGAACCTTGGGCATCCATCCTTAGTGATGTTTAGTGCCCTATGACTATTCTGCACATTTGATGGTTCTACATAACCTTCCTGGCTTGGTGCCGTCTTTTAATAATTACTTACAATTACTTACTTAATTCCCTAATATTAATAAGTTGTCTTAATGTTCTTAGAATGGCTCTTAACATACCTATTGCACCTCTGATTTTTTGTTGCCACGTTGTACTTCGTGTCATGCCTCATGGTTGCAAATAGTCATTTCCATGTACAGACGAGGATGGGGGGGGGGGGTAGCCATATATGTTAGCAAAAATTTGAAATTTAGTCTCGAGGAATCAAAACTGAGAATTACTGTGATTACTTCAGCTCTTAGTTACCTTACTCAGTAAAGTTCTTGAAGCAAACTATAGTGTGTGTCTCTTCAACAACCAGCAAGCGCAAATGCAAGGGACAAATACATCTGCTTTGGTTTGATGTGGTTTGTTGGCTCTTTGGTCTACCAGGAACCAGAGCTAGAATCTATCCTCCCACCCCACAAGAGGCACAGAGACCAGGTGACACTGCAGTCTCACAGGAAAAGCCTCTAAAAGTCAGCAAACTAAGAGAAACCACTGCTGGGTTCAGACACTTGAATCCTTAGGGCTGCCAAATGATCTCTTTGATAATGTCAACAAATTATAAAATCTTTCTAAATTAGCAGAAGCTTGTTAGTACTTAACACCCCCTCCAACCCCCCACCCTCTCCTCCTCCTCCTACCAGCTGGGGTCGGGGATTGGTTCCCTCCAACCCTTCCACGCTGATGTGGTCATGTGTGTAGAGGTTCACTGAGGGGCTCTTGTGTCATCAGTAAGCGGTGTAGATCCTGCTGCTTCTAATTGCCGGCAGTCCTTGGTCTTCGTCCTGCATGGAGCCATTTGCTTGGTATTGTTCCTTATTTAATTTGGGCTTCATGAGTGTTTTTAGTATGGTTGTGTTCCATGGACCTGGCTTATACTGCACAGGCTGCATGTGCCAGGGTTACTTTTCTTTTGTGCTCCCTGGCACTACCCCTGCACTGATAGTTCCTTTCTCTGGTGTGCTTGGAAGTTTGCTCTCTTAGAGGCAAGACCACTGTGGTGGTGGCCTTGCCTTGAGTAAGTCGGAAGTTTTTCTGCCCACTCTGTCTAGGCTGCTGTTGGCATGCTGAGATCGGCCATTACAGTTGCGTTAACTCAGCTCTGTCGGCCTACTTCATAACATCCAGTAAGAATCCCCCAATGCCTGGGTGTCATGCTTGATTAAGCATTTACTCATTAGTATTCATCCTGCCACTGTCATGCTGGCTGTTGGGTTTATTAAGTTTGAATTTTAAGTTTTGTTTGTAAAGAAAGGGTACAAGTCATAAAGATAATTTATCTCGAAGCATTGAATTTAAGGAGGGAACGTGGGAAGCTTTCCAATACACTAGGATATTTTCTCCATGCATAATAATCTTAGTTCAATGCTTGAAGTAAACATCCACTTCTATATCAAATATGAGCGAACTAAAAAAATAATGTACCAAAGCAAGCACAATGTACTGGAGGACTGTTAATATTTTTACACTAGATGAATGGTCTTTGATTATACTTTGACGAATACTGTGACTCCAGTGCATTAATCTTTGGGTTATGTTAATTAGGAAATTTAGTTCAATCTTCCTTCCTTTGTCAGTAATATATTTCGCATGCATTTTGTGTGAAATAACACTATGGTCCCATTTGTCTATTTGGGAAAATGTGTGCACACAACTGTTGGCCATTATTAGAAGCTAATGAAGATAATACGGTACATCTTCATTCCCAATACCATGCAAGAGGGGGATTATGCTGGTTCGTATCGTATAAGTCAAGAGTGCAAAGAGGATGGATCCCTTTACACTGGATCTTGCCCCCAGCTTTTGCAACAGTGATTTTCACTTCGGCATTAGACTTGATGGTAAAGACCCACATGGGTGTATTGGGATGTAAATACCCAGTACATAGATGTTGTCGTGGTCATGAAGAGAGCTATTACCTTGTGCTTTTGAATGTTGCTACCTCTTTATGGTGAACTGGGAAGTGTTGTTCCCTTTAATCAAGGAGGGTGGTCTCCTATACCATTTAGATATTCAAATTTTAATTATATTTTGAATATTTAATTGGAAGTGTTGAATTAGTATTGTCCTGGCACTTTTTCTTAATTCATCTAATCATAATACAATACAGTATTATGAAATTGCTTTAATAATTATTTTGTAACTTGTGATTCACAAACAAGGTTGGCTGTACAGTTTGTCTATCTACAGCTATATGCCATTTACTTTAAATATCCTAATACCAAAATCAATTTTAACATAGTTTTGCAAACCTGTACTGTTCCATAGGGTGAAGTTCAAACATTATGAAACAATATACAGTACAATAGTACAGTGCCGATTGAGAAACTTATCTCTTTGTTTTGTTTTTAAAATTAAATTAAGCATTTAACTATTTTATGCTTCCACAGTATAGATTAATTATGTAGATAAAAAAAACTGGTAATAAACTGTTGTAACCTTAGAAGCACCTTACACAACAATTACTGTTAGCAAACACAACAATTACTGTTATCTATTGCTTTTCATTGATGCCTCACATACCTGACAGTTTTAAATTAAATTTTTTCTTGTACTCGGGGAGCCGGTCGGCCGAGCGGACACCACGCTGGACTTGTGATCCTGTGGTCCCGGGTTCGATCCCGGGCGCCGGCGAGAAACAACGGGCAGAGTTTCTTTCACTCTATGCCCTTGTTACCTAGCAGTAAAATAGGTACCTGGGTGTTAGTCAGCTGTCACAGGCTGTTTCCTGGGGGTGGAGGCCTGGTCGAGGACCGGGCCGCGGGGACACTAAAGCCCCAAAATCATCTCAAGATAACCTCAAGAAGATACTCAAATGAATTTCAAAAGTTAAAAAAAAAACTTAATTTAATTTAAAAACTTTTAAACTTTTAAGTAGTTTAACGTTTAAGTTTAATTTAATTCGTAATTACTTTACGTATTAACCTAGTTATGCTTGCGTGGATTGAGCACTGCTCTTTTGGCCCACTTCTCAACTGTCAATAAGTACTATTTTTTTCTTCACACTCACAGCCCCCTAGGAAGTGGCCCACAGCAGCTGTCTAACTCTCGGGTACCTATTTACTGCTAGGTAACAGGGGCATCAGGGTGAAGGAAACTGCCCATTTGTTTTTCTGGTAGGTTCAGGGGATCGAACCCCATTACCTAGATCTACGAGTCTAGAGCGCTATCCACTCAGTGCCCTGGATTACCACGTTTTACTGAGCAAGTCTAAAGTGGTTCACATGCCAACCAGTTCGTTTCAAAATGTGCGAGTGTTTTCAATCTTATTGTATATTTTTTTGTATTTTCCCCTCATCAATGACCTTGTCATTAATGGTAGATATAAATTTTGAAATTGAGGGACATTAGTCGAGGTAGAAAATGCTGTTCTTAGAAATGCAATGAAATACTTTATCCCCTCTTTGGAGTGGTCAACAAGTGGAATGCCCTGAAAAGTCATCACTGAAGCCATTAACACCCAGAACTTCAAGTAGAAACATGCACAACTTGAACATCAAGAGAGCGAACATGCACCAGGTGGGACAAGGAGAGATGATGGCCTGGGGATGCAGAGAATGTCACAATAACGTGGCTGAATGTTAATACCCAATAAACTTCGATGATCAAAAGATCTGGACATGAGGGTCCATGCAGAGCAAAACATTGTCACTCCTTTTCATGTATGGGGATTGTGTATTAAATCACATTTAGTTAACCTATGTTCATTTTCAGCCTTGTCATAATGTGACAAGTTTAAAGTCACAAATGTGTAGATGCCTGGCAACCTATCCACTAGTTAGCGTTCACATGTTTTCTATACCTGCTTCAAACACTATTTGCATTGTGCTTTGCTCTCCTTTCATATCTGAACTCAAAACTCTAATACCCTTCGTCCTCTGGACATAAAGCTCGCCTTTCGACAAACTAACACTTCGTACTAATCTTGTTTGCACTTCTACTTCTAATGCTGCTGGTGTCTTATTTCACGTTCATCTTGTCCTCTCCAATACTTTGGGGAAACTGGCCTTACACTAAATGAGACTTGGAGCACAAAGGAAGTGTTAAGTATGCAGACACAAACAATGCTCTCTTCTGTCATGTTGGGGATTCTTATCAGCTTATTGATTGGTCTTCTAGAATAATCTTTCCTTTTCTCTTCAGACGACGTCTTGTGGAATCTGCTCTGATTCATAACCTACCCAACATGAATCTTAGTCCTGGCTCTGCTTCTGTTGGCTCTTCCCTTTCACAGTACATACTCAAATGTTCTAAAATTTGACAAACGTGACCTAACAAGCCTACCCTTCCTTTTTTTGCTTTTTCTCTTTTTCTTAAGTTCCCATTCTTACTCCTATTATTTCCCCCCTTACTTCCTTCATTACACCTATCCCTTCTGCACCTTTTGCCTTTCTTTTACCTTCTAAGATTTCCTCCTCCTCACCCCTCTCTTGCCTTAATGCCCGTGCTCATCACAATGCTCGTCGCATCACATTCCACTTAATAATGGTTCAGGATGGACCAGAATGCCATCTCTCCATTTTCTAGTGTGGCGCTTGGTCAACAGTACTAATGGTTGTACAAGCTAGCTGGCAACTCCATTATTGCAACAAGTTGCATATTAATTTTTCATGTAAATAAGCAAACTTGTAAATAAAAATGCCTTGGTGACCGATTTCTTTCAAATAAAGTTCAAGAGTGTAGCTAATATTCTAAATGGCAATTAAATGATATATTGTAAAGTATTGAGAGAGAAGATCCAGTGCCCTTAATCCGTAAACAGTGCAACCTTAATGTGTTTACACTTACACAAACAAATATTTAGTAACTAGGAAGCACAGTTAAATTTTTGTGAATTTATAGCTGTGGTGAAGATACAATGTTTGTTAGTACTGTAGGTGGAGATTGGGGGGGGGGGTGAATGGCCACAAGTGATGTGGTGAGGTTCCATTTAACAATTTATTTACTTTTATTTTTGCTTCTTCCTTGTATTTACTTGCCATTTCATCCTCAAATCATATACAGTACTTATTGTACTGTATTGCTGTCAAGAGCAGTGTTGTTGCATTTGCTATATTGTGACGCTGGCATTCAAAGATGTCGCTGTACACTCTTAAGCCTTACAATTGACACAACACATTTTACATGCAAAGGAATATATAGATATCATAGGTTTTCTGCCTTCAAAAGTTTATAAGGGAGAAGTCAAGATGCAGAACACACATCATCACTCCTGCACCATATATTCTCAGCAATATTTATTTTTGACATTACTCCTTTCCAAAAACTGTCAGCTAGATACAATGCATAGTACTATGTGATGTATTCCCTCTGCCACCAGCAACAAGATCTCTATGCCACATTTTCTTAGGATTTTGTTGTTCCAGATATTCTAAATGGCAACTCCTAGAATGAGTGTCTGCAGCATAGCACGACTGCGCGTCCAGTCAGTCCAAACGCTCAATTTCCCAATCTACCTAACCTTTACTAAAATAGATAATTGCTTAATCTTCTGACAGAATCCTACATCTTATTTAGATCTTACTTTGGATTCCACAATTGATAAAATGCCACACGTAACATAATTTCTATTGAGTTCAGAATTGTGGCATAAATTTTCTCTGCATTATAAAACATTTTGCTCAGTGATAGAGAATTATAATTACATGTATATTCATTATTGAATGTGACCAAAAAGGTGAGATGGCTAATTATTAAAGTCAAGCCTTGCCCCGGGCCGGGCTTGGGGAGAACAACTCTCAGAACCCCATCCAGGAACTATCAATAATTCTCACAAATCTATAATTTTCCCTACATTTTTCTTCACTTTGAGAAGGTAGACAAAAAATTCTCAGTTCTGTTTTACAGTTTCTCAGTTCTGTTTTACAGTTTTATTTGGCTTGCCGCAAAATTGCATTTCATAAATTCCCGTTAACATTGTCAAAAGCAGAATTTAAACACTTTCACACTCCGCAATAAAAAAAAAAAACAACTTGTCCCAAGTGCGTGTGGCGTTTCGGGCAATCGAGCAGCAACACTGAAAAGTGTATACTCTTTCTCACTGTCCTGACCTTAATTTTCGATGTACGTATTTAATTTTTGTAGCAATATGTTCGCAATAGAATGTTCTAGAAGAACGTAAGTATAAAATGTCACTCAAGGATGCGTTAGACCGGCACCAAGTAACTACAGCGACGAAATGTTTCTTCTCTTTTCAGGGTTGTCAACTCCACACATGTCCTACAGCGTTAAATTTGATATCACTGTTTCCACAATAAAATTCCCTACATAGACATGTGCATATAAATGTAGAATCATGATCGCGGCCCACCCGCAAGAGCGTGGGAAGTGGCCGAAGTGTTACCCGTTACTGCACACCCTACGGCACATTGGCGAGACCTATTGAAAAGTGTATACTCTTTTCACTGTTCTGACCTTAATTTTTAATACGTATTTCATTTTTGTAGCAATGTGATCGCAATAGAATGTTCTGGAAGAACATAAGTATAAAATGTCACACAAGGATGCGTTACACTGGCACCAAATAAAAAACTACATCGATCACTAGCCGTGAGCCCCAAACTGTGACTTTTTTGGGGATAGTACACCTTGAAAGAGAATGGGCAATGGCATGTCATCGCCTATTTGGGAGAACAGAATTTTCATGGCGCACACTTTGAAAGTATCCCCAAATCGATCGGATAAAAATGGATTTATAGAATTATTTTTTCATGCCACGTGAGCAGGACACTTGCGCAGATTCAGAGAACAATGGCTGCCGCTCTCAAGTGACATCGGTTCGCGAAACTGTTAAAAGCAACATAACCACATAACCACCATACACCGATCCCCAGGGTAATCGCATCTTCAGGGTTAAATGAGCGTGCCTAAAATGTGCCGGACCAACTGGGCTGTGGTGGGTATGTGGGCCTGTGGGCCGCTCAAAGTAACAGCCTGGTGGACCAAACTCTCGCAAGTCAAACCTGGCCTCTTGCCGGGCTTGGGGAGTAGAACTCTCAAAACCCCATCAAGCAGGTTCACCTGTACTGTGGTTAACCAGAAACAAAGAATTAATTTTTAAATTGGGTTCAAAACTAAATAAGGTTACATAAAGGGGGGATATGTGGTATTATATTCCACTGATATGAGTGTGATCTTGAGAAGATAGTTAATGATTAAACATTTGTCCTGTAGATGATTAGGATTAACCAATACTTTTAAAACTATTTTTTTTAACAGTATTTAAATAACTATGCTATAGAAGTAAGAAATATTGATAATTTAATGATTTGCCAGGACAATGTTCATATGCTTTAATGGCAAAAGTTGTCATTGTCAGAATGGGCTGGATTAACACTCAACAGGCCTCCTGGGCAAAATACGAGGAAATGTTGAGGAAAGC
The DNA here is from genome assembly GCA_020271785.1 of Procambarus virginalis. Lineage (NCBI taxonomy): Eukaryota > Metazoa > Arthropoda > Malacostraca > Decapoda > Cambaridae > Procambarus > Procambarus virginalis. Next base: position 3,583,509 of record WNGS01163731.1, read on the forward strand.
AGAGCACAGTTTGAGATTAGCGGAACAAGTTAATCCTTCTGGAACCTGTGTAGTTCTCTTTTGATGAGAACTACATGAACTTCTCTCTGCCACCTATTCTGGCAGTACAGTACTTGTAATTTGTTGGTAGAGAAGCCCGGTTTGGTGCCTTCTTTTGATAATTACTTACTTAGTAGAGAAGTTGAATATTTGTCAACCTCTTATGTTCAATGTTCTCATTGGGCATGTATTCTAACTCATAGATTTTGTGAATCTTGTGTTGCATTCTATCATCATTCATCACATTTTGTCATTACTGTTATTTTGCTTAAGGTTTTCTTTCCTATCATATGTTGGTATCCCCATTCTTTTTGTGTAAAGCTTCAATTTTGCAAGCAATGAATTATGAAAAATCTGAATTATTTAAAGTTTGTAGAGAAATTATTTGTGAGTGCCTACAATAATGCTATCAGAATTTGAGAGAGAGGGAAATTTATATGTAAACAGCATTAACTACTTAAATCAGCATAGGAACAATGCAGCCTTACAGTAGTTTACTTAAATTTATTCTTGAATTAGTGTAAGTGCTCATTCATTACTTTTATAACAAAAAAGCAAAATTCAGTAAAAGCATCATGTTGGATAAAACAAATACGGTCCAAAATAATTCTTTTTTTAATTTACTTAAAATTCACACCCTATAAATTGGTATAAGCTAAATTAATTTTAAACTAACTTCGAAAGGTGAATCTTCTAATGTTCTTTTGGCAGTTTTGTTTAATGAGGTTAAATCTATGACCCCTAGTTCTTGAAGTTCCAGGTTTCAAGAATTCTTTTATCAATTTTGTCGATTCGTGTTGCTGTTTTGTACATTGTGACCATATCTCCTTTTTTTTCTATCTATTTAGCCCTAGTATATTTAATGTGTTTAACCTCTCCTTTGTAGCTATTGTCTTTGTTCTGGAAGGCATTTTGCTGCATGTCCTTGCACTTTTTCTAGTTTGATGTGCTGCTTGAGATATAGGCACCATTCAACAGTTGAGTATTCTGACATTGGTCTCATAAAGGTCGTGAACAATTTCTCTAATATTTCACTATCCATGCAGTTAAGAGCAATTCTTAAATTGGAAAGCATAGTATAGGCTCCTTCAACCCATCCTCCGAAATGACAGCACGGTTTAATACTAAGTGTAATTAGTACATTTCCTTACTGTCATACATAGTACATAATTGTACGTAGGGGCTGTTACATTTACCTCCCCATTTATTCTCGTTTTCTGTTCAGAAACACTCAGAATTGTAGGATGAAGTTTTCAAGTTCAATTCGTTATACACAAGTTTTAAATATCAGGAATTTCTTTTTCAATTTTATTAAACAATAGAGGTTTTATACAAAATTTGAAAATATCCTGAGTTACTTGACAATTTATTGATATATTTTAGTTTTGTTTTATTAGTTTTATAAAACTGTAATATCAATATAGCTATAGGTTAAGTACTAATTGTAATTAAGAAGCAATAAAATGCTTATCTTCAAACACCAAGAAGGTTAGGTTAGGTTGTAGTTTTCTTTCAGCTTTTCAGGTGTACTCAAATATTCACAATATATTTGACAGTACAGTTTAGTACTAAGTGAAAATAAGTATAATTCCTGACTGCTATGAATAGTACATAATTGCACTTGTGCTGTTACCTCCCCATTTTTGGAGGACGGGCTGGCTCCTTGCACAATTTTTTTTATATGGTCCTTGGACAACAGTGCAGAACTTTTCTACTTCAGGTCACACAGCTTGTGCTTGTTGGCCTTTTCCTAGTTGCAGGCGATGAGTCACAATAACGTGGCTAAAGTACGTTATTGGAAAAAGGAGAATGGTCCAGAACGGACCGAAACGTCGTCGTCCCTTCACCTTCTAGTGTGTGGTCTGGTCAACATACTTTTCCTAGTTATTTCTGAATATTCTTTTGGATTCAATTTATGCTCATTTTCCATAGATTCGGAGACATGGTTGAAAAGTTTAAGCTTTGACATCCAATTAATAGGGAAAGGGACTTTCCTTATACAGTATTTTTAAAATGTCCTTGACTGAGTGGACAGCGATTCAGATTCATAGTCCTAAGGTTCCGGGTTCGATCCTTGGTGGAGGCGGAGACGCATGGGCAAAATGTTTTTCACCCTGATGCCTCTGTTACCTAGCAGTAAATAGGTACCTGGAAGTTAGACAGCTGCTACGGGCAGCTTCCTGGGAGGGGGTGTAAAAAAAAAAGGAGGCCTGGTCGAGAACCGGGCCGCGGGGACACTAGGCCCCAAAATTATCTCAAGATAACAGAAGGTAAAATGGTTGAAAGTGTGTTAATTTAATTTTTTATGCACAGGATTTGGGGAATAATTACAATTAAATCACTTTGTATGTTCACAAATTTTGTGCGCTCATTATTACAGCATTTCCCAAAATTTATAGGGTGTGAGTAAATATTTGGAATAGTGTGCTGTGAAAAATATGCTGTTGCTGTGTTTTGTGCATGAATTTTGGTTTGCCCAATGCTTTGTACAGTATTAAAATTTTAATTTATGCAGCAGATCTTTGGAATTTTTGTTGCTAAAGCCAACTGTTATATTGTATCGAGATTATTGTACGAGCTCAGTAAACAGAATTTCAGTAACCCGAATCTTATACTGATCCAATTGAATTAATGCTTGTTGTTTTCGAGTAAATTGTGGGAGTAAGCAGATAAACCATGGGAATACATGTGTAGGTAATGGGAGTAACTAGGTTATGGTACAAAAAGTTTCATTGTTCTTCGTTTGGACATTCCTGGTATGAAATTCGGGATACTAGAATGGGTTGGATGCCATATGCAGTAATTTGGATTATCAAGTATAAATAGTATGTATAATTTTGAAACCAACTGTCTTAACACCAGGATGAGGATATTTCCATTTGGATATTGTTTTAACAAGTTTAAAGTTGGAATGTCTGTTTGCATGTGTCTTGTTCAGTAAATATAATAATTATAGAAAAGAAGATTACAATATTGGCAAAGATTCACTATTGAATAGACAATGATTGCAAACACTGTATGTACATAATATCATTAAGTATAGGCGAGTTTCTTATGTAAGATAGTAATGGTAAATCTGGAGGAGTTTACTGTGATACCGGAGTGTACTTGAATAAGGAAATTATTAAACCAAATTTTAGAGGGAACCAACATCTGTGGGTGTGGACCAGGTATCAGGGGAACACTATCGCCATTCTAAAACCCCAAGGTCTCTTCTTATATAAATTAATAAAATGTTAATTTAGATTCATAATAAAGTTAAATTAACACTTTCGCTCACCCCGCTCGCTACCTTTCAACTGTGCGTGGTGGGTCCCCGCGTGTCGCGGGAGCGCGCGTTAATTCCGTAAAGTGTATACTCTCTTCAACTTTGTCACCTCAATTCTCGTTCTACGAGATTAAATTTGGTATCATTGTGTTCGCAATAGAATTCTCTACAGCACTAAATGCATATAAACGCCAAAAGCCCGGCTAATTACCCGCAGAAAACAGAGAAAGTGCGAACGAGTTACCCAGGAGCGCGCGAAAGCGATAAAATGTGTTCACTATTTTCACTCTGGTCACCTCAATTTTCGTCCTAGGTCTTTCATTTTGGTCTCAATGGGTTCGCAATAAAATTCTCTAGAGGAACAATAGCATATAAAATAAAAAATCCTGGTCACGCCCCAACCACCGACGAGTTGAAGACGGGCCACGTTAGCCGCGAGTGAGTGCCCAGACGCCTTCCAGCTAAACTCCCAATTCCTGCCCACAAATGTTTGTACTATTGTGTGTTGAACATGACATAGGCGTGTAGGGAAGACATAGGCGCGCATTTTAAAAATGGTCCCCAAAAATCGGATAAAAACCTGATTTTTGGCGATTATTTAAAGTGGATGACGCAATGCTGCGTCATGCCTGAGCGAAAGTGTTAACTAATTTTATTAATTCATACAAGCACAGACCTTGTGATATTCAGAAGGGGAATAATGTTCCTGTGGTACCTGGCCCCACAGTTCCCAGAATCCAGGACATTAGATCATAAAGTTTTGGCATAAATTAGGGAGTCCCTGTCAAGCATAATCATAATGTCTAATGATAGATACCACGTGAGGCACTGCCTGACGAATAAACTCGAGCACTTGGAATTTTGTTCAATCCACTATTTACACCCACCTTGATAAAAGATATGGGTTTATCCAAAAATTTGGTTTAATGATATACAGTACTGTACTTACACAAGTATTGGGTGTTTTCTCCTCCTCCAGTGGCAAATTGATTGAGGAAGATGGAAACAAGTAAGGTGGCATGCAAATAAAGAATCGGTGATGATTGAAAATTTAAAGCTAATAAGTAACCTTGCAAATTGAGTTAAGTTCATGGAAAGTTAAATTCAGTCATAGGAAAGACATGTATATAAGCTGGCAGTAATCAGGAAATGTGATAGGACATTGTCAGTTATAGGTCTAGCTATTCTTGTCTTGAAAATGTTGTGCATAGTGGTGTGTTGTGCGTGCAAGCTTTGTTTCTCATTTATTTTTATGTACAGGATATAGCAAAAAGACACATTGTTTATAATCATTTGGTTGTACTTATTTCTTATGGGGGTTAGGTTATTCATTTCCTTGTACACACATTGCACATGCAGTTCTATTTTAAATGTTCATTAGTCCAGTTTCATCTGGTGACCAAGAGCTGGTAAGGTGCTTGACTATATTATAATGTTGAACTAATAATCTATAAATAGTGGTAAATGTAATACTGTGTATTAATGTTTCATTTTTTTTAACTGAAGTATTGTAGTTTTTAATTTTAATTTTACCCACAGTAAGTTAACACTATTTTAAGATTAAGCAAACATCAGAAAATGGATTACGTGAATTTTGGCATAACGTTAAAATAATTATGCCAGCATTTACCCCTTTCTCTGTGATACGTGACTGTATCTGCTTACCGAAGTGAAGTTGTGGACTGGTATTCGAGTGTAACAAAGTGCGTTAAAAAAGTATCGACGTCCTGAAATATTTGACATCTGGCCTTCAGAACAGCAGTTTAGGCCTGGTACTTGCAGCTGCTTGGTGGCTAGTTACACACCATTTGATGCTGTAGGTCTAAATCAATCAAGAATTTTGTATTCAAGAATGTCACCATCTATACAAGTTAAATGTGAAAAAATTGTCACCTTTTCCTAAAAAAAAAAATTGGCTTCACATTGACTTCACATTATTTATTTGCCGATTTTTATTTTAAGGAAAGGGAGACAATTTAATTTTAATGTAATATTTCTATGTAAAAAATACAGGTACAGTACATGAAATGATTTTCCATTGCATGTACTGTACCTGTATATTGGTATAATAAAACGTACCAGTACGTGCACATGCATTCTTCGACTTGACGATATTTTCTACTAAAAAAGGAGTTTTAGTTTATATCTCGCTTGTTTTCGTTATAGCGTGTGGATAGAGCAGATAATGTTTTAAATGTCATAGTGAAATGGTTAAAAGGAGCTGGAAGAACTCGATATGAGTGTTAACATGCCTTAAAATACAAAACTATAGAAGTGAGTATAGTTTTGTATTTTAATATGCAAGTACATAGAGTGGACTCTTCAAAATCTGGATCATATTGTTCCAGAACTGACCAGGATTTGCGTGAAATCTGAATACGTAACACACACACACACACACACACAAACACATTTTGGCATTTGAATGTCTAATTTACTGGACCTTTTTATTTTTATCATTATTATTATAATTATTATTACCCTGTATTATTATTATTACAACAAATGCTGCAATAAGTGTTCATGGATATTTACAGACAGATAGCATAAGCAGATATGTATGCATTTAAATATGCACAGAAAAAATAAACAATAATTGTTGTGACCACAAATCATTTGCAAACATTGATCTGCTTTATTTTTTCTTCTAAAAGTTTTTACCAATGGCTTTACCTCCCTAGATTACAAATCACATGGTTTAAATAAAAATAGATGGCATTTTCCTCAACATTTAAATTTTGATGATGATGTCAGAGGTAATGTTCATACTTTAAGAACAAGATTTAAAAAAAAAATATGGTCTGATGGAAATAACTTTACATGATCAGTTGATACAGATTTCACTGCATCTCCTGCCAGAATCCCAATTGATTTACAACCATCCAAGCTTTGGATGAGATTTAGTGGGTAGATTTGATCTTCTAGTCAGAGGTCTAGATTTTTTTAGGGTGTACTATATAAGGCAAGAGTTCATTTATTACTTTATCACTAAAAATATTTCCTAATGTTTAATAACAATGAATTTAATATAAATAACTAAATTATATAAATTTAATTATATAGTTGTATGCCATCATCTAACTACTATTTCTACAACAGGGTTTTCATTTATTCTTAATGATTCATTATTCATAACTGATTTCCAGGAAGTAAGTTTGCATCAGCTATAGATGTCTTATTGCAGCTATAACAACAACTTTGGACAAAACCATCTCGGGAGACTACAAACAGCCACATGTACTGTATTTCTCCCATACACTTTTAATATTTGTTTGCACCATCTGTTAGGCCAGAATGTTTCCATTTTGAGATCTTATTTTTCATCAGGTAAAAAAGTTTCTCTTCCAAAACACTTTGGAGTTTCCAGTGGCATAGTGGTAACACACTTGCCCTGCTCTTCCTGGACTATTTCGGCTAGGTTCATATCCTGGTCAGGAAGGATTGCTAGGCGCAATTCCTTAACTGAATGCCTGTTTTCACCCGGCAGTGATAGTTCCTGGCTGTTAAACGATTGCCAGGGAATATTCCAGAGAAACTGGTGTAAGGCTTACCATGAGCTATGGGAGGGAAAGCTCTCTGCCTGCTAACAGGGTTTAGCAGTCAACTGTTCTTTACCCATCTATATAAAAAATAAAAGCAAATCATATTTGCTATAACTTTATAATTTGATTAATTTTTAGTTCACCTTATTTTTTCAAAGGAATTTCTTTGATGGCACATTTTTTTTCCTTGGGTTCATGTATTGTTTTAAGTTTGAAGTGTTAAAAATGCCATTTAAAGACATACAATTTCTGTATTGTATGTCAAGAGGAGGAGCATATGTAAGAGATAATGGTATAATGATGTGAATTTGAAAATTATTGGAATGTATGTAGAAAGTTTGTGTTTAAGATTACTGCTAAAACTGAAAGTGGGCAAAATAAATGTCATATAGGGAATATGCAACAGTATTTAGAAATACAGTTCAGTACTGCAGTTAGTTGATTTAAATACCTATACTGTACTGTTGTTCATAAAGATTTTGTGCCAGAAAGGTTGAGAGTAGTTACAGATGAAAAGTAGCTATTGCAATGAAAGACCTGGTTAAGTAAATTAGCCCTCAATGTGTGATTATCATCAAGATTGTCACCTTGCTTATGCAGCCTTTATTTTTTCCTTCGTGGATTGTAGGAGAAAGCTGGGAGGTTGTCACTGTTGTTCGATGCCATGAGTGAGTGAGTGAGTGCGGACAATGCAATGAAAACGCAAGAACATGATAAATCTGAGAGAATATTGAGGCTGTACAATAGGGTCCAGCCAGCATCCCTCGATTCCAGGCACACTAGCTACCAACTGAACCATAATAGGCTTGAAAGTATCTCGACTAGAAGTAATATAGGACTTACATGGGACCATCCAGTACAGTGCCACAATCCAAGTCTGTCTTCTGCACTACAGTACATGTCAGTCAGTACTGTACAGTACATCCAATTGAGATACTCGCATAGTTCATCATGATTAACGGCAATGTGTGGTGTGTTGGAGTTGAGGGATGAGAGTTCCCTCATCATTCAGCATGTAAATTTGTTCTTGGCACAGCTCAAAGGAAGCTTCTTACAGCCTACTCCTTTGCTTCAATTCTGTCTAGAAGTGTTATCCAGGTGTTAATTCAAACACTGGCAGGAAACAACAGATTGTAATTTGATAATAAATGCAGGCCTCCAATGCAAGATAACCACGTTGCATACTGAGAAATTATGAAATGATCACAATTTTTTTCATTGGTATTGGTTAACTATTACATCATGAGATATATATATATATATATATATATATATATATATATATATATATATATATATATATATATATATATATATATATATATATATATATATATATGGTATAGTATTATAACCATATTTACATCATTAGTTTAAAACCAAGGAATAATGAAAATGTAATGACTGCAGTTGCCGACGATCAAATGTTAGTCTCCATGTTGAGGCGAAGATAAATAAGTGGCTGGTGAACTACATATAGGAGTGATAGTTTTTCCAATTGTTGTTTTGGCCATTTTGAAAAAAAAAAGTTTTAGGTGATTGTACAGTATTTAAAGCAGTAAGCAACCACTCATGGCTTGCACTTCACACCTTAATATATGAATAAGTAGTGTGGGACTTTTTGGATAACTATTCTGGGCAGATTCCACTAAAGAAGCAAGACTACATGCCAAAAATTCCTTGGCATGAAACATTGAGTAGTAGGTACATAAGAAAATGAAGTGATTGTGGAGTATGAGGATGCTGATATATAGTAAAAAGGTAATATGTAAAGGGCACTGCAGTCTTTGGGTAAAGAGTAGGCACCGTCATTGGAAAAAAGGACATCCTCGTTTCACATTTACTTTCGCAAAGTTTGTGCCGTTTTCTTGGGAATTAGGTAAATCAATATTCTACCTGCATTAAATTTAATAAAAGGAATTATGGTGCAACAAGGTATATCAAAGTTGCAACCCTACAACTGCTGACCTTTCTCACTGCAGATATTACTGGATGTGAAGGAGGTGCAGTGAGAATCGTGGAGGTAGTGCCACTTGGGTTGCAGAAGCATAAAACTCGACAAAACTACCACTGTACCACCACTACACATCCACTTGCATTTCCACACGATGCGATTATTACATAGTATAATACATGAAATTGCTGGATCAAAAGTGGATGTTTTCAAGAGACAATTTGATAAATTTCTACAGAAACCACAATACCAGCCAGGTTATAGTTGATGTATTGGCCTGTGGAGTAAGCTGTCACAAGATAAGCCTGGCCTCAGTCAGGCTGGGCTTGGAGAGTAGAACAAATCAGGAAACCAACTACACAAACAAAGCCAAAGCAGACCAGAACAGCATGTTATTTTGTAAGGATGGTGAAGAGAGCCGACAGTCCGTGCCTCTGCAAAGTAGATTTCAACTGGTCATACAGAGTATACAGCTGTTTAATAATCACTAACAGTTTTAACATCTTAATACAAAAATCAGTGTTTCTAAGCTTAGTAATTTTACACTGGAAGCAATTATAATATATTTTTAAACACATTGCATTTAATCTGTATCAATGCTATTGCTTCATATTCAAAATAAATAAATAATAAAAATACAAAAGTAATTTTTTAATTCTGCAGCAGCAATGATTAATAATTTGTGCACATTTACAAAGAAGCAAATAATTTGACCCCAAATAACTGCACAATGGAGGAATGTTTATAAATATGGTATTGTAAACTCATACAGTTTATCAAGTGTATTTATGAACATTGTTCAATTTTTATTACTCGAATGTTTTTATCCAAAGATTGATTCCAAAATTAATGTTAACCCCTATAAATAGGTTTGCATATAGAAAATGTGTACACTGAACTACGTGTACTAGTGGCTGATGACTGCCACATTAGGAATGCACTAATGTTAAACATGTTGGGGACTTGTGGCTGCTGCTTGCCAATGACTAGCTCTTATTATTTTTCTTGTTTGTGTGCATATGGACAATGTTTACATCCATTAATAGTACTGGAGTACAGTGTGAACTCGGTTTAACAAACTATCGGTACATAAGTTGAACCAGATTTGTTGCTCGGAATTCCGTTCAGTCGCTGACAACCTTCCCCTTCCTCTCGGGTAATAAAACAAAATAGGGAACGGCCAATATCACCTGTAGTGTATATTCAGGTTTGTTGTTTAACTTTACCTGTAAATTAGTGTAGTCCAATTATGGATATCATTTGGTGAAATTTAGATTCAGAGAAGACTTCAGTAAATATTGGTTAAGAAGGTACTGTTGATTTATGGAATAATTACCCAGTAACGTAAGACATAAAATCTGGGATTCTTTAACCCTTAACATGCTCGGGTTTAATATCCTGTCATCCCCACAGGTGCATGTCATTTTGAAAAAAAAAAAAAAATTTTTTCTTCCTAACCTGTTAATTTGTGTTCACTGATCACGGGAAAAATAATAAAAAAATTGTAAGTGCCATATATTGCCCGCTATAGGGTAGGGAAGTCTGGCAAATTATAAGCGCTGACTCAGCATGCGTCCCAGGCGGTCTGTTGCTCGCCAGCTGTCAGGCCAGAGTTGCGACGAAGAGATAATTACCCAATTATTTCAATGTCTCTGATTGATTTTTCATAGTTTTTTTGCTGTAATATTATTCAATAGTGTGTAGTTTGATATATTTATATAATAAAATGAGTGAATCATTGCTGTACTAAAAAATATGGTGTGCATATTGTTGATTCAGTTATGTTCATCAATCAGTGAACAAATACTTTGTCGGTTATTACACTATAAGCACAGGTTATATATTAGTATCTGCATGTTTTATTCACTATAACGAACCACTAAGTAGCTATTATGAGTCAAAAAGTAACGAGGAGTGACCGCCATGTACCATCCAGCCACTCCCGCCCTCCCTCCAGTCATCTGACTCGCCCACATTCTCCTCCCACAATACTGTTTTTGCTATAATTCACTATATACAGACATTATATATAAGTATCTACATGTTTTGTTCACCATAACTGTACATCTAAGCTTGTATGGTGAGTAAAGGCACAAAGACGTAGGATCTAACACAGTCAGCTGATGGCTGCTGCCCTCAAGGCCAGACGCACTAATATTTCTCCTCAAACAATACTGTGTGGTGTTATTACGCTATATACACACATTATAAATAAATATCTACCTGTTTTATTCACCATACTTGTACAAATAAACTGGTATGGTGCCCATAGACCATCGTGGTAACCAGTAAACAACACCGTCGTCTGCACGGTGGCGTCGTGCAGACGAGCCTATCCTGACTGGTGCTCTCTATTTGTGCCTATGGCACCTCTACTCCTCACTGATTCTATTCTGCATTTCCTTCCGTATCTTTTGCTCTAGTATGTTGTTATTCTAATGTGCAAATTTGGGACCTGGCCTTCCAATATCTTCCTTCCATGTACCTTCCTGTACAGTATATATTATGATACCTTTCTTATCTCCTTTCCAGCGAGTACATTTTGAGAGCTTTGAGTCTTCTTTAGATATAAAGAGAGCATTGGATATAAATAGTCTTGAACGGACCGTGACTACCTTGCGTCACATTAGTGAAATTGTGATAAGTTACCAAAACGTCCTGTTAAATACAGGTGTAGGTACTATTGTTCTCCTGTCAAATGCTATTGGAGGCAGGCATCTGCCATAACAGTATGAAGCAGCCTGCAGGCTGCTCCAAGCAACAGCCTGTTGAACCAAACTCTCACAAGTCATGCTTGGCCTCGGGCCAGGCTTGGGGAGTAGAACTAATCCCAGAACCCCACCAAGCAGGTAATATAAAGATGCTCTTCAAATGCCAGAGGCACTTCATTGTCCAGGTGGACACATTCATTTGCCCTCATCATGTTAAACCTAACTAGCATTATTAAAATAATTTTGACGTGCACTCTCTTGACCTTAATTATCATTGGGAGTTTTATGATCCATAGAGGAATATCCTCTATACTGTGTAACAGTTGTTTGGAGCTCGGCCATGGGACTTTTGACTTAAAAGGCGGTGCTGTATTCAATTGCCCGCTTTGTGGATTGCCCGATCATGTTAAATCTACTTGCATGACTGCCAGATAATTGTTTTAAGTACAATGGTGACTACCCTGCATTCTCATAATTTTGCGCTTACTTTTAAATTGAGAAATCCTTTCTACACCACAAAGACAAAGTCCTCTTTCCTAAGGTGAATCATAATCTTTGTTACCAGGGCCTTTTCCAAGGCCTCACCTATTCTCAACATGTCTGCAGATGCCTTTAGCTCCTGGAGACATGGAAACCAGACATGGTTCCTCTCCTTTCATTTTTTTCTGCTCTTTCCTTTGCTTAATGCCTTTTCGGTTTATTCTTTTCTTGCTGAATGTCGTCATATTCCCTGGAATGTATTCAGCATTTTATGCAAATTTTTCTGGCCTTTTTCTTTTATTCCAAGATTTTTGTGGCCCCCACCTCTCTAGAAAATGTTTTGTGCTTGTTCTGAGCCCTTTATTGGTTGCATCTTTTCAACATCACCTCTCTTTAAATGGTTTTCCTAGCAAAACACTTTTTACGCTGGAATGATGATCACTTTCTTAGTACTATTATTTTGGGCGTTTATTCCACTGCTGCTCATATATTTATGAATACTGTATTGGTAAATGGTATTTTGTTCTTATTACCCCCCAATCTAACTTGTTGATTTTAAATTGGTTTTTAGGTGATTTTAGTTGTAGACATGCCTTCTTACATGATTCTCTTATTACTGTAATACTTTTGGCAATCTTTAGAAGCTTTTATCCTTTCCATTATTTTCCCTCCAGTGAATACTAGCATGCTGACTCACTTTTTCCTGTATAGATTTCATTTTTCATGGGTGAAAACAAAAGTAGATGACTTTTGACATGCATTAGCAATCTGTGAGCTTTCCCTTCCCATTACTCAAGGTAAAACTTGCCTACTAGTTTTACCTGAAACACAACTCACCATTTGGTTAACAACCAGGTACCTAATTACTGCTGGTGAGAGGGGGAGGGGCAAATAGTTAAAGATTGCTGAACAGACAATTCTCCCTGGCAAGGGCTCTAACGCAAACGATATCACTGTTAACACTGGGCCTCTAAGGACTGTGTTGTCAGGTTCGTCACGATCTTGATAACAGCAAACATTTCCCCATTCTATTGTTCCTCAAATCTTTTCATGACCGCCTGTCTTCCCCCTTTCCCCTCCAGTGGCATTTTGACAAAGTTGACCAAGTCAGAGAAAGTTCATTCCTTAGTTGAATTTGAACTGCTCATGTTTAGGGAGAGATGGTGGCCGAGTGGACAGAACACTGGATGTGTGATCCTGAGTTCGATCCCTGGCGCCGGCGAGAAACAATGGGCAGAGTTTCTTTCACCCTATGCCCCTGTTACCTAGCAGTAAATAGGTACCTGGGAGTTAGTCGGCTGTCACGGGCTGCTTCCTGGGGGTGGAGGCCTGGTCGAAGACCGGGCCGCGGGGACACTAAAGCCCCGAAATCATCTCGAGATAACCTCAAGATATGTTGTTTTTGTGTGCCACCTGGAAAAAGCACCAGTATAGACTGACACGAATGTACTGATGTTTCTCCTCTCTGTATATGAAAGATAATCTGCAGGATTACTTGTAAATTTATTTGTGATATAGCACCCACCCTTCTTTGTGGTTCCATCATTGCCAAGCCTCTTAAAAAGAATGGGTTCAGTTCTCACTTCTCGGCAATTGGTAACAGTTCTCACTTTCCTTACTTGTAACTTTCATGTTGAGTTTTGCTTTTTGGACTTTCACACACAGCTTCGGTAATCCTATATAGTAATAGTATTTTTACTCTTTCTGAACTTTTAATAGAGCAGAAATCTGCACCTTATTGACAGAACTGTATAGCTGTGCCAAGTCTCTCGCCATCTTATAGAATGTTCCGATTTTCAGGATGTTTTGAAATTTTGCTTTTCCAGTGTTCCTTGGTAATACTGTATATCTGACATTGCACATCTTTTTCTTGTCCTTCTTTTTTTCATCCAGATTGGTACAGTATCTAGAAACCTTATAATTGTGACAGTGCTTCCAGGCTTAGCACTTTCTTTTGATAACAAAGTTACTTGCTCTCTCCCCCCCCCCCCCACAATACTGTAATGTCTGCAATATCTGGTGAAGGCTCATTGGGTTCAAACTTGCATCATTTAAGTATGATGTGCACATCCAAAGGTGGTTTTATATATTGTTGGACCATGTAGTCACCTTGTGGAAGATCGGTTACATTTGTTTAATATGTCATGAAAGGGGAAGACCTTGAGCAATACTTGTATCTATATCAGTTTAGTAATTCTACTGCCCCCCCCCCCCCCCCCCGCGCAAATGTACACATGCCCATACAGTACAAAGCAGAGACAACTTAGCAGTCAGCTGCAATTGATATCCAATTACTGTACTTTCTTCCATCAAGGATGGTTTAAAACAGTTCACATTTTTAATGTGTAGGTCTTTGAATTGTTTTATATACATTAATAAAAAAAAATCATGGATAGTTTTGAAATTACAAATTATTGATGTCGGTGAATAAGCCTCTGATCACTTTTTCAAAACCCACTTTTTAGAATTGCTCAAATATATTCATGGGTTTTTACTTATTGTTATATAATTAACTTTTGTGTTATTTTCAGCTTTCTGGCCACATTGTGACTTTGAAATCTGCAAGTGTAGTGATGCTTTTTCTGATGCCTCCCTTCCCTACTATTAAACCCCAAACTGTAACTATAGCAAACACTACAGTAACCACCACCTCTAAAATCGCTAGTGCAACAACTACCACAATCGTGACTAATCACTGTTTTAAGCTGAATTCTGTAAGTGGACATTCAACAAATACTGTAAAAGACTAGCTATAACAGACGGTAAAATAAGATTAATTTATATACAGTGTATGACTTTTCTTGCATAACTCAAGGAAATGGAACGTATTACCATGTGCACATCTGGATGGCAAATGAGCCTTACTATGCAAAATACAGCACATGTTTGCTCATACGATGCCGAGTAGAGTGCCGTGTTTTTCAAATGCAAGATCTGCTTCCTATAGTTCCTTTATACCAATTCATACTAGTTAAAATCCTTATTAATTAAATCAGTTAAGTCTGGTCTTATGTATTGGGATTATTTCTACTCCCACATCTATTTTGTTTGTTTCTTGTAATTTCTTTCCCATTGGGTGATTAAATACAGGTTTCTGATCTCCCTTAATCATTTTCATATCTATAACAGATTGAAGACAGTTGCATTTTGCTGGATTCCCAACCATAATGGTATTACCTTATCAACAGTGTCCACACACTCATTTAAGAAGGCTACCCTCCTTTTTTCAAAAAAGGCATTCCTTATTCAGATTTCCACTTGGTCATTCCTCAATTTAAAACCACGTTCAGGGTTGCTGGTGTGAGCTACAGGTAGCAAACTACACACTCATAACAGTAATCTATGTCCTTTACTTTCCTCTACCACTGTAATACTGAAAATGGCTTTGGCTAGGTTACTTTTTGGTCATACATGCATAACTCTTGGGCATTTAATGGACTACTGACTTCTTATTGTCTAATCTACATTGTCCCACTAAGTAATGCACCTCCTTGTTGAGAGTCCCAAATTTTCAGGGTGATCGTACGTCTTACTTTCCTAATGTTCCTAAAATCCTTGGCGAGTTTGATACCTTTGGTGTTTCTCACTTTATTTCCTTCTGTTCTCATATTGGCATCCTCAGTGATATTTAGTGCCTTCTGAATTTCAAGCAATACTGATGATGCTATATAGTTTCTCGCCATTTGTCAACTAAAATTTTTCTAGGTCTTCTTCCAGCACTACAGTAGTCTTCAATTCTTACTCTTATTATCTTATCATCTGCAAACATTGATGTACAAGATCATTTACATAAATTAGAGCAATCGTCCTAAGACAGTACCCCATTGAACACCACTATCTGCTCTTCTGCAGTCCGACATATCCTCTTTGGCCCATTGTTTCCTATTCATCAAGTGCCCACGTATACAGTCCACTGCCTTTCCTGTTATCCTTGTTTGTCTTTTGTGAGGAACTGTATCAAAAGCTTTTTAGCAGTCTGGGAAGATGCAGTCTACCCACTTTTTTTTTTTTTTTTAATGAAGTTTGTTCTCCTGGTAATGTTTAGATATCTTGAATGTTTATTATAACTTACATTAATTTGTGAATTACTGTATATTGTGCCATATAGCCATACTGGCTTGATCCCTGCCCTGAATAATGTTTTGTGGCCATTTGGCTCCGTCACTACTACAGTTGAAGTTGAAATCAACTTCACTTGCTAAAGTAAGTGAAGTTGATTTCAGGACACAGAATAATTCTAGGTGCCATAATTTTGGTGTGTTAAGCTGAGAAAAAGATACAGTAATTTCCTTCCAGAGTGCATTTGCAAATTTTGTAAATTTAGAAAAAAAATGTTAATAGTTTTAAATATAAAAATGTAAAAGATATTTACACTTTGGTGCTGGTGTCTGGAAATTAAATTGTCATAATACCAGTACAATAAACAGTTCTGGTTTGTTATAATAAATAGGGAGATTATGGTAGAAGTAACATACAAATTCTTATGGCTGATGAGGTCGAGTGTTACCTTTGCTACTTTCCCCCCCCCCCCCCCAAATTTTTTTTATTCGGATAAAATTACATAAAAACAAATACATTGCTACCATTTTTTTTTAATTTAGTTGGGATATTTGGGTTTTGGACTCATAAGTACCCTCCCTATCTTAACCCCCATCGAGCATCATCTTTGTCACCTTCCTAATGCAACATTTGCATTTCATTCCACTCAATAGTTTTTATGCAAATAATCCAACTTATTTTTTTTGAGAGGCCCTATTATTACCACAATCATTAATAAGTGATTAATCCACAAATGTCCTGTTTTGCAAGGCTGGAGAAGGTTACAGTCTACCTGAAGAGATCCTATGGGTACTGTTGGCTTCCTGATTTTTTAAAAGCTTGCCCCTGGAGACCTCAGATGGTCACAAGTGTAATTAAATATTTGCAGACTCTATTTATAGTGCCCATGTGTTAACTCAGGGTGTTGTGTGTTTACACTTTGAAAAACTACGAATATGCCCACAAGCCCAGTTAAGTGTAACAGACACTTGCAGAGTACATCTGAGCAGGGACTCATCTGTTTGTAATCACTCTACCAATGAAGAGAGAGTTGTCCCCACAGTCTCGGTACATTTGATGTGGTACTGTTAAAACAATACCTGTTACTGTACATGAAATATAGCTGGCCTACTGTATCCATTTTGGATATTTTATATTTAAGCTACACATGGGAGAAATTGCACTGAAGGAATACGATATCCAAATCACTCGTCGGAAAGTGAAGAGACGACGACATATCAGTCCTTCCTGGACCATTATAAAGTCGTTAAAGAAAC
>WNGS01163731.1:3613542-3637365 GCA_020271785.1 Procambarus virginalis
AGAACCTCGACAACGTGAAGAAAGAGCCCCAGACAGCCCAAGACGAATGAGAATGGGGAAAATACGTCGAATTTCCGTGGCGGCGACATAGGGCGAGGATTTCCGTGTGGACCGGGGCGGCGGCGGCGGCGGCGGCAGGGAGGACGAGGTGGAGCAAACAATAACCAGGGAAATGTTCAGACTTCTACACAAGTTCCCGGTGGTATTGAATTTAGGAGTGGTGGTAGTGGCGATACTGGTAGCCACGGTGCAGGTGGCCACGGTGGTGGTGGTGGCGGCCACGGGCGGCGGCCACGGTGGTGGTCATGGCGGCGGCCATGGTGGTGGCGGCCGTGGGGGTCGTGGAGGCGGCGGTAGCAATAGCCATCACCACAGTAACAGTGACTCTAGGAGCGAGCAGCGTGGCGGCGGCGGCTACTATAGGGGTGACGCGGTCGTGGCGGCGGCCGCGGCGGCGGTGGTGGCGGCGCGGCGGCGGAGGCGACAGAGGCGGCGACAGATCTAACTATGGAGACAGGGATGGCAGCTCTCAGAGGAATCAGGTAAGTCATAATTAATCATACTATCCTCGTCTTGGGCGAGGCTGTCTTTAGGGATTCAGGTCACTACTTGCAGATTGGTTATCTTTAGGTTATCTTGTGGTCGCCAGCTATTCTTATAATCTAGCCAACATTTTCATTCCTAAATTAGCAATAAAGGTCTTAAGAAAACTGAGTTTGACTGGGCTAGTCCCAAGTGAGGCACTATTCCGTCCCTGTCCGTCTTAAATCTGACCCCTCCAAGGGCTATTATGGCGGAAATCTTGTGCTCTCTCCTGATAGTTCCCTTCCCAAATGAGGGGGGCGGGGTGTTAGGATCAAATAGTATTTGACGGACCGCATTGCGTGCGTGTGTACTCACCTGCTTGTGTTTGCAGGCAAGAGCTGTGGCTCCACCTTTAACCCGACAGGTCTGATGCATCGTTAACTAACAGAGATTAACCTTATAGGATAATCCCATAGATTATTTACCTGATGGACACCATCTCGCCAGCATCTTTGACGGGGACAGGAAGCTGTTGACTTATAAAATGTCCTCTACATAGTCTCCCGGCATGGCGCCTTCTTTTGATATATTTATCAAATGTCCCTTCATTATTTATTTTATTTTTTACAAGCTGAATTTTAGTCTGAAATATTGTCTTGAGAGCTTCGGCGAGGTAGGCTATCCCATGGGTTTATTACTTCGTGGGTGAAAAAACGTGTTTACTGACCTAGGCTTTGGCTTGTTGAAGCTGTTGGCCTTTGTGTGCATTACTTTAGACCTTTAATGAAGTGGTTTGTAATAATGTCTTCTAGGTCAGTATTATAAGGTCTCTGAAATCAGCCCAGTCATGCAACTGGTACTCTGAGAGAGAACTCTATCAACATCAGGGGCCCGAGACTGTTCAACACGCTCCCGCTACACATAAGGGACATAACTGGCAAACCCCTCACAGTGTTCAAGAGAGAACTGGATAAGCACCTCCAAAGGATACCTGATCAACCAGGCTGTGACTCATACGTCAGGCTGCGAGCAGCCGCGTCGAACAGCCTGGTTGATCAGTCCAGCAACCAGGAGGCCTGGTCGATGACCGGGCCGCGGGGACGCTAAGCCCCGGAAGCACCTCAAGGTAACCTCAAGGTATGTCTGATTTGTTGTGTTGTTAGTCCTGGGGCCTTCACCTTATCTGGTGCGTGAGATTTTTGGTGTGATTTTTTGTCGCTCGGTGTTGAACTTTCTCCAAGGCAGATATGTGCCTTTGAAGATGAGGTCTCCATGCTTGGAGACAGTAGTCCAGATGGGGACTAAATTACCACTTTCTTTTCCGTGATTAACCCTTTAGGTTAGCCAAATATATTAACTACATAGGTTAACCCCACATGTTAACATTCAGTGGGTAGCCCTCCTAACCACAAAGATCAACAGGATGTCATAGGTCACGTGGATCTGACCATGATTGCATGATTTAGGACACGATCATCTATAATCTGGTATTGTGTGCCAGCAGTTACACCATTGATCATCCCCCCCCCCCCCTCCTCACTCTGAGCGGACCTCAATGACTGGTGAGTGACACAAGAGCCTCAGTTACTGGGAGGTGCTCGCTGTAGAAGCTGTGGTCACCTCCAGGTCCCGCGGACCGACTTCACTGCGAGTAATTACTAACATGCCCTCAGGTTACATGTCAGGGAAATTGTGTTGAGTGTCGAATTTCAACTCGAATTTCGAATGCAGGAGGTGCCGAATTTGAATTTTGAATTTGAGATGAGAGGTAGGCTCCTCACAGGCGGCAGAGAGTCTCGCCGCCTGCCTGGCATCTTGGCTCTATGCGCTCAACGCCAGCACCCATCTTGCGAGTCGTTAGGGAAAAGCACCCAAGACAACGTCTTCAGAGTCACCAGTGACCTAGCAGGTGTTAGGGCCATATATGACCTTCCTCGACAGTTAACCTTTATTTCGTGACTTCCCTCCGGCACACAGCCATGATCTCGTGACCCTTCCCAGCACATAACCTATATTAGTCATTGTTATTTTTGTATGCCGGTAGGTAGAGGAACACAACTCTTGGCCGCTCTTTGAGGACCCTTCCCTTTCTCTTTCGTTCCCAGTTCTTTACGAAGAACTTTCCCTTTCCGTAGCTCATGATAAGCCTTACCCACTATAGTTCTCCCAGGAAAACAGGTTTCTCCCTGGTTGTTATCAATCTGTTAACAACCAGGTACCTAATTGAACAAATCCACAAGTGCCGTGATGAGGGTTCGAACTTACGCCCGGATGATCCCAGACGCTGCCTTAGTCGACTAGGCCACGACATGGCCAATTATTGCTGGGTGAACAGGAGCCAACAGTTAGGATTGGCGTCCAGTCAATCCTCCCTGGCCAGACCAAATCACTTTGACCTAACTAATAATGTTGCAGGGTGATGTTGCAGCTGGCGAGACGAATTGGAGTGTTCGTGACTTACGCTTCTCTGATTGAGTTCTTAATGTTGATGGTGTTCGCGGTGTTTGTGCGGTACGACACGTTCTACGACGGCACCAAATGGAACCACACCCGGCAGCACGGTCACACCACCCCAGCCCTCCAAGCATACTATCCCAGTAAGTATAAGTGGTATATGTGCTTCACGGGCTATTCATGCCCGTGCCACCTCTTGAGTGGCCTAATTTCACCAATCTGGTATGTGCTCCAGTCTTGTGTGTGACCCTGTTCTGTGTGGCAGTTAATACCAGCAGCACTTCGCTGTAATAACACCTACTTGAACTAATCAGATTAGGCACAATTGTATATTTTGTCAATAAAGATGTTAATAATAAGTATAGGTACTATACATTTTTTGTATACTTGTATTATATTTTGTCTGCATTTTTAATTGGTTTTAGGGAATATGATTAAACATAGAGCAATGAATTTTAAAACACTGTTGCACAATTAAAAAGGGTCCTTGATTTAAGATTTTAGTGCAGTTGGCTTCTTCACTCGGTTGTGAGTTTTTGACTCAAAATCCACAATCGTGGATCTCGGGTTCGATTACCGAGCGGGACAGAAATGACTGGCAACGTTTCCTTTCACTCAATGATTATGTTTAGCTAACAGTAAAAGGGTACTTATAGGCAACTGTTGTAGGGTTCCATCCTGGGAAGGTCAGTAGTTGGAACGGGGGTGGGAAGGGGACTTCCATATTAGTATAAAGTATATATATATATACACTCAGGCTTTCTGTCCCGACAAAATAAATTGTATAAACATTGATAAAAATAAATACAGCAGTCCAGATGGGGGGCACACCATCTGGAGAACTGGTGTGAAATTCACTTTCTCAACTCCACTAGATTTTGTTGCGGTTCCCGAAAGATTACCACTCTCAGGCTGCTCAAAGGCAGGCCAAGATGGTATTCAATTATCTTTACGAGCAAAAGTTTTGGCTAACTCATCAGTTCTATCATGCATTCGGAGACCAATATGGGAAGGAATCCAAAAGAGTCAAACTCTGACTCAATCATTGATTATTTCATTATATTTTTTCCTAACTTCAGACAATAAGCATGTCACATTCCTTGAGGACCTGAGTGCAGCCAAAGATGACAAGAATCTCTTATAATTAATGTCAACTTTGGATTCATTTACTCGTTGGAACGTAAGCAGTATGGCAACCAATTCTATTAGAAGAGTAGAGGCCCAAGTTATACAAGCTCCTCACTCGCAGGAATAGGAGCCATCTCCCGCTGTCGCAGCAACTGCACCACAGGACTGGTGCAAGGAATGAATGAATGAATTATCAAGGGGGAAAGAGCCAAGCCATTACGACTATATAGCACTTGGAAGGGGTCAGGATAAGGATTTGGGATGGGACAGGGGGAAAGGAATGGTGCCCGACCACTTGGACGTCGGGGATTGAACGCCGACCTGCATGAAGCGAGACCGTCGCTCTACCGTCCAGCCCAAGTGGGGCTGGACGGTAGAGCGCTCCTTGCACTTGTA
The DNA here is from genome assembly GCA_020271785.1 of Procambarus virginalis. Lineage (NCBI taxonomy): Eukaryota > Metazoa > Arthropoda > Malacostraca > Decapoda > Cambaridae > Procambarus > Procambarus virginalis. The sequence continues at coordinate 3,618,046 of WNGS01163731.1, forward strand.
ATGGTGCAAGGAGCCATCAGTGCAAATATTATGAACATGTACTCTAATATGTGACCCTCCTCTCCCACCCAATCTACGTTTCCATCGGCACCTTCCCCACACACAATCTACATATCCAAGCGGTCTCCTCGTCAGTGTTGCAGGACGTGGGGGTGATGATGGTGGTGGGGTTCGCCTTCCTTATGACCTTCCTGAGAGGGTTCGGCCACACCGCCCTAGGTTCCACGCTCCTCATGACAGGACTTACCCTTCAGCTTGCCCTGCTCACCCAAGGCTTCTTCACCGCTCGCGCCGGATATATTACCCTCAATGTCCTCAGGTGAGAATTGTATAGCCTTCAGTACGCTCAGGTGGAGAATGTGTAGGCTTTAATAAGTTCATGTGAGAGTTGTGTTATGCATATGTAGAGTTGTATAACTTTAAATATACTAAGGTTGGCTGTGGACAATACTCGAGAGGAGTATTAACACAGTATACTGTAATTGGTGTGAATAATAATAATGAGGTATTGAGCTGACCGCTGCCTGCTTGCGGGTCCCCGTCAGTGTGGTGGAGGCCAACTTCGCCTGCGCCGCTGTCCTCATCTCCGTGGGTGCCACACTGGGCACCACCTCCCCCACCCAGCTGCTGCTGATGGCGCTGCTGGAGGTGCCCGTCTACCAGGTCAACGCTCACCTGGGCTACCGTCTCCTTGGTGCTGTCGACCACGGTGGTGAGAGTTAGTCCTGATGCACTGTTAGGCACACTGTCTTGTCAATGTTGTTAATCAATTGGATCTGTACACAACGGAAATGGTTAAATAGACAAAGCACGCCTCTCGACCCCCACGTATTCTTTCTTGTCCTATCCTCTTCTCCTATCCTATCCTATCTCTTGTCCTATCCTTCACGATCACTTGTCCTATCCTCCAAACACCTTGTATCTCGCCCTGTCACTCACGAAACACCACACATTATTAACAAGGCTTTCAACTTGATAAATCAATCATTCTGCACTTGGGACTGACTGCCAGCCTTGGTAAGGGCTCACTACACCTGTCATTAACAATGCCGTCGTTACTTTACTTAATTACACCTACTTAACCAGTGATCGCAAGGCTGGGGATAATTGTTTAATTTATTTGTTTATAGAACTGTTTTACTTACAATGTGACCTTCCTCCACAAAAGTTAAATTGAATTTGAAATTACTTAAATTAATACACACTTATACACACTTTGTTGACGGAGGAAAAGATTAGATAATTATTTTTACTTAAGCCTTATAATTTTGACAACACAAATGTAATGCTTTCGAAATTTCAGGTAAAACTTATGCTTGCCAAGCATATTGATCTTGGAGAGTATGTTATGTCAGTACTGCCACAGGGAACATATGAAGGATTGCAGGTTAAAAGGAATGGTAAATTCAACACAAACTGTTACATTTAAAAATCCTAGATAAATGATTAACAATAAAAGGCAAATGAGGCTTGTATTAGAGAGGACAGCTGGCTAAAACTGCGGAGTTTATGCCAGCCTACATTCCAACTCTTAACCTGCTGATCCTTCTTAGGTTCCATCTTCATCCACACTTTCGGCGCCTACTTCGGGTTGGCGTTCTCGAAGAGTGTGTCGCGCAGGATGTGTGTGAAGCACCACGCCCAGGAGGCCTCCAGCTACATCTCCGACATGTTCTCCATGATCGGTACGCCACTGGCACTTATTTCATGCTTTTTCGTACTCTGCTTGTCACTGCTATCCTAAGGTATAATGCATTTTCCACTACTGCCATTCCCGTGGCTACTGGCCGCCCAGTGTCTGCAAGAGGTGATGTGGCGTAACATGAAGATGGGTTTCCATCGGTAGTGAGAATGTTGTATACAATGGGAGATTGATGCTCCACAATACAATGCAGTTGAATAATGATAACTGTTTAATAATGAGAATACATTGCTGTATTCAAATATCACCTTGTACTTTGTCATTCATATTAAACTGTTAAAATTTGACTTTTAACGTAAATACATTTACAAAAAATTCCAATTCAAAAGATCCATAAGATAATCTGTGTTTTATTCGAATGCAAGATTAGATTTTAGTTCAACTTTGACATCCAATTGTCAAACATTTTCGGGAAAGAGTCATTGTATGTCTTCCAATTTCCAATTGACTTCCATTACAAGAAGTGGCTTTAACCTCTTCGCCACCGCATAACCAGTGGTCACAATACCAAAGTAACGCTAATTCAACATTGACCTTGCATTAACGTTAAATTGACGTTAATCTCGGATAGTGCACCCACTTCGCTCGGAATGGGTAAGAGCTTCGTAATACCCTAACTCAACACACTGCTGTTTGGTGTGCTTTGTTTTAAGAACATAAGAACATAAGAACAAAGGCAACTGCAGAAGGCCTATTGGCCCATACGAGGCAGCTCCTATTTATAACCACCCAATCCCACTCATATACATGTCCAACCCATGCTTGAAACAATCGAGGGACCCCACCTCCACAATGTTACGCGGCAATTGGTTCCACAAATCAACAACCCTGTTACTGAACCAGTATTTACCCAAGTCTTTCCTAAATCTAAACTTATCCAATTTATACCCATTGTTTCGCGTTCTGTCCTGTGTTGATACTTTCAATACCCTATTAATATCCCCTTTGTTATGTCCATTCATCCACTTGTAAACCTCTATCATGTCACCCCTAACTCTTCGCCTTTCCAGTGAATGCAAATTAAGCTTTGTTAATCTTTCTTCATATGAAAGATTTCTAATTTGGGGAATTAACTTAGTCATCCTACGCTGGACACGTTCAAGTGAATTTATATCCATTCTATAATATGGCGACCAAAACTGAACTGCATAATCTAAATGGGGCCTAACCAGAGCAAGATATAGCTTGAGAATCACACCAGGTGTCTTGTTACTTACGCTGCGATTAATAAATCCGAGTGTCCTATTTGCCTTATTACGAACATTTATGCATTGATCCTTTTGTTTTAAATTCTTACTAATTATAACTCCCAGATCCCTTTCGCAATCCGACTTCGCAATCTCAACACCATCTAGCTCGTATCTTGTAACTCTATCATCATTACCTAGCCTCAGAACTTTACATTTATCAGCATTAAACTGCATCTGCCAGTCCTTTGACCATTTCAAAACCCTATCCAGATCAACTTGAAGTGATAGTGAGTCCTCCTCCGAATTAATTTCCCTACCGATTTTCGTATCATCGGCAAATTTGCAAATGTTGCTACTCAAACCTGAATCTAAATCATTTATATATATTATAAACAACAGAGGTCCCAAGACAGAGCCTTGAGGCACTCCACTTACAACATTTTCCCACTCTGACTTGACTCCATTTATACTAACTCTCTGTTTCCTTTGGTATAGCCATGCCCTAATCCAGCTTAATATAGCACCCCAATACCATGAGCCTCTATCTTTTTAATCAGTCTTTCATGTGGCACTGTATCGAAAGCTTTGCTAAAGTCAAGGTACACAACATCACAATCCTTACCACTATCAACTGCCTCAACTATGCTAGAATAAAAAGATAACAAATTTGTTAAACATGAACGGCCCTTTATAAAACCATGTTGCGACTCAATTATTAATTTATATTTTTCAAGATGAAGACGAATTTTATTTGCTATTATAGATTCGAGTAACTTTCCCATAATAGACGTTAGGCTAATTGGTCGATAGTTAGACGCAAGTGATCTATCTCCTTTCTTAAAAACTGGTATCACATTAGCAACTTTCCAAAACTCTGGCACTCTGCCTGACTCTATAGATTTATTAAATATGATTGACAGTGGGGCGTACAGTTTTATTCGTATTACCCTTATGAAAATATTCACGTCAGGCTGGTGTACAGGTACGATGTTCCTGTGGGTGTACTGGCCGTCGTTCAACGGGGTGGTCGAGAGTGGGTCGAGTCAAGGTCGAGCTGTGATCAACACCTACCTCGCCCTCTCAGGCTCCACCCTCGCCTCCTTCATTGTCTCCTCCGTCACACACAAGTACGTATAGTCTATAGCTAGGTTCGCTATAAGTTGTAAACGTTTAGTCGTAGAGCCATGACTAGATACCATCATAAAGTTTTCTTGACATAAGTGGTGTGTACTTTATAGTGTTGATAGTGATTACTAAGAGTGCCGTTACATGGTGACGCAGGCAACACAAGTGGACCATGGTACATGTGCAGAACGCAACGCTGGCAGGAGGCGTGGCAGTGGGTGCTGTGGCCGGTCTCATGATCCAACCCTGGGGCGCCCTCCTCCTGGGGTACTGCGCCGGTACACTCTCTACTCTCGGCTATACACACCTCCAGGTATATCCTATACACTCCACAATGTTCTAGCGACGCTGAGGACAGGTTGGCCGCCCCACTTTCTGGGACAAAATCTTGTAGACTTATCAAAGTTTCCCTAGATTTAAACCTAATCTTCTCCAGGTTGTAACCAACAATAGTCGCTGAAGTAGCGGGTGCCTATTTACTGCTAGGTGGACAGAGGCATCAGGTGTAAGGAAGAGTCCACCCCCTGCCCAGAAATCGAACTTTGGTCCAGTTTGGTGTGGGCCCACTATGCTAACAAATTGCAATGCTAGCGGCAATGAAGGATTTCATAATTATTTGAAATCTACCTTACGACTAGAGTTATAATTTTGTTTAATTAACAAGCTTAGGTATACACAGCAATGTGCTAATAGTACTAAGATGAGTCTCCTCCCTGGGATGGTGGCTGGCCTGTCGAGGGTGTGGCAACAGGGGTGGCTTCAGGAGAGGACTGGGCTCCACGACACCTGCGGCGTCCACAATCTGCACGGCCTGCCGGGCCTCCTCTCCGCCTGCGTTTCCATAGGCACCGCCTTCTTCGCCTCGGAGGATAACTACGGCAAGGAGTGAGTACAACCAGCAAGTCCACGAGTGTGGGAGGGTAAATGGATGTAGGCCTAGCTCAGCCTCCAATTACTTACATTCTTTGTTAGGAAAGTAGATGTAATACTGGGTTTCCCCTCGGTGTTCCAGGTTTCAGCCTCTGAGGGGTTAGTTACATGTAGCTTGGGGACTGATCAAGGCACAACACGTACATACACACATAACCTCTATAAAATTGACATGAAAATTTATAACAAAAATACAGAAATATGCATAACAAGAGCATCATAATATACCAATATATATTATAATTTCATATTTTCCAAACTTTGGGGCAGTTAAATTTTTTAAATTGTCTTGTTTTATATAGGCTGTACCTGCAGTATCCTCGTATGGTCCCTGCCGAGAACACCACCGCCAGTCTCCAAAGCCTCCTGCAAGAGCTGGAAGACCTGGTTCCCGGTGAAGGCCGCACTGCTCAACAGCAGGCTCTCCACCAGGCCTTGGCCACCCTCATCACCCTCCTGTTGGCAATAGTGTCTGGTGGCACTGCAGGTAGGTGCCACAACCTCCCCTTACCCTGCTCATTATACATGTACACAAGTTTATTATGCCAGCAGTTATTACTGACTAAAGCTTTACTTTTAAGCTATCTTCAGCTAAACTCTCAGCTGAACTAGCTAGCTAGCACTCTCGCTCTCTCTCTTTCACATACATACATCAGAGAGAGAAACATTCACATCACACTACAAATATATAGTAGTGTGATGTGAATGATAAACATCACATAACTATACAGTATATTCGTATATGCTTTCCATGTCATAACTTGAAGCCTAGTCTATTATTTAGGAATTCCTCTAGTTTAACTTGACACATTTTATACTACTCTACTTATCGTTCCAACCTGACTTGTGATGTCCTCCCTTCTTCAAGGCCTTCTTCTAAACTTCGCACCCTTTGATCCCATGACATGGCCCGAGCTGTACAGCGACGCCCCCTGGTGGGAGCTACCAGAGGAGGAGAATACACAGGAGGAACAATCTAATGAGATGCTTGGGAGAATCTTCAACATCCAGGTTGGACAGTGGCAGGAAAGGCCCCTTCCTGCTCACCTCAAGGAAGCAGAGTAATGCAGTGATGACCATTGTTGCTGAAATCAACATTTGCTCATACACACTGGTTGTATTATACATCTTGTTACACACATGCTGTACTGTACACCTGCTTGCTCATCCATGTGTAATATTGCACATCTTGACACAGTTTGTACTTATATATGGCTTAATCTTTACAGACATATAACTACTGACAGGATAAAACAAGGTTTGATAGGAATTATGAAATAATTGTCAATGTTTATTTAGTTTTACAGCAGTTACATCGTTATCAAATTGCCCTTCGCATACTGCCTACAAATTACTAGATAATTTGATTCAGTCCAACTAGATATAATTTTGTTTAATTTGGGACCACCATTATTTGATTAAGGTCATTACAGTACAGTATTTACAAATCAAAATCATTATTACATTTTAATAAATGTTAAAGCTACTGATCAAATATTTAATAAATTATTTATAGTTAATAAGTTTTTGCAATAATATTTTCTTTGGACTAAGCCTTAAAATTGCTGTAAAAGTATACTGTACAAATAAAATGACTATCTTCTTGAGGTTATCTTGAGATGATTTTGAGGCTTTAATGTCCTCGCGGCCCGGTCCTCGACCAGGCCTCCACCCCCAGGAAGCAGCCCGCGACAGCTGACTAACACCCTGGTACCTATTTTACTGCTAGGTAACAGGGGCATAGGGTGAAAGAAACTCTGCCCATTGTTTCTCGCCAGCGCCTGGGATCGAACCCAGGACCACAGGATCACAAGTCCCGCATGCTGTCCGCTCGGCCGACCGGCTCCCTCGACTAGATACAAATTTTGTAAAATGTTGTATAGGGTGGTACTGTATAGATACGAAAATCACAGTACAGTATACCTGTATGTATATCTGCATGATCTGTTAACTGACTACTAGCCAATCAAATTAAGAAATGTCTTTTCTAATTGTTTTAAAAGACTTGAGCAACCTATTAAATTTAGTTAGGTTACGATTAGTGAATGAAGAACAAGCAGTCAACTCAATCGCCACCATTTTCTCTTCCTCATGAAAGGAGGGTCTGAACTTCTGAATCTAAATACGTACATAATGGTGTTCCACTTTGCTTGGTCGACCAGCCACTAAAATGATCAAGTGGATGTATGTCAACTACATTTGATGTATACGTGACCAAAGGTTAATACCAGTGGACCACTAATGCAAGAGACACACTAAAGTACAGCAACAAGTATGGTACCATAATGTAGCCTTTTTTACTGTTATAGAACAAATTATTATATTGTTTTTTATTAAAAATGTAATATCCAACTGTACTTAAAACAATTAACATACAGAACTATATAACTAATGTATAAACTGTCATATACAAATCTAATTTAAATATTGTACCAGTCCTCACTTTGCTGTTTTGGTCCACACAAATATCTTAAATATTGCAAGTACAGTGCTGTACATGTTATAGGTATTTAGGACATTTACCATGCTTGATTCTGTAATGTTAAATGCACATTTTTAATAATGCACAAATATTTTTTACATAGTGTTTAAAAAATTTATAAATAATTAATAACCCAACATTTCCATTTCTTAATTTTAATTCAGTGTTACATATCATTTGTTAAATTAAATTCTTGTTGAATAATATTATAATTGCCAATTTAAATGTACAGAATTTTATTTTATGTCTACATAATAAACTAGTACAGTAATAATATTTGTTATATTAATTCCATCTAAATATTGTGCATTTCAAATGCATTAATCTTTAAACAATTTTAAACTTTCCCAAGTAATTCTTGTTAATCAATTTATATAATGAAACAAATACAAGGGATGTTAGACTTCCTGTATAACAATAAAGTATTACAACTTTAAGTCTAACACAATCTTACTAGTAATACATCACATTACAAAACATCACTTGGCTTAATGTGAACAATAATATTGAATTGTTAACTCCTAAACTGTGCAGCTGTTTAAAACTATTACATTAAATGCACATATCTAAAATAGTTGACAAATCAAATGGGGGGGGGGGAAACTGCATATGGTGACTGGAGCATTATAATGGTTAACTGTGTCCTGAATGATACAGCGGTCTTGTGCTAAACACTGTGCATCCTGGGGGGGGGGGGCTTTACACTACAAATAATGCAGTATTTAACGTATAAAACCTTAGTGAATGGATTTTTTAGACTTGTTAATTGAAAAGTTAATTGCTCATCAAATGTTTTGCAAATATAATCCATGACATTGTGTTTCAATCATTGCCAATCATGAGTAATGTCCCATATCTTATGTCAGGATACTAAAAGCCATGTCATGAGGACTGTATAGGGAGTCTTATCTAAGGGTCAGAGGTAATACTGGTGGTGGCTGTTATAATGGTGGTGGTAGGGGCAAGGGCACACCTAAATATTGTATATAAATGGAAATGCCTGTCTGTCCAAGGCTGGAAGAGGGAGAGGGATGGAATGGGAGGATGGGGAGAGACTCGTGGGCATTGCTGGGTACCCCCACTTAAAACATTATAAAACATAATGATACTCAAAACTGTTGCGGTCAATGTTATAAAATATTGACTTGAGATAGTGTTGCTTCTATTGAATCCAATTTCAAACTTGGGTTAATGTCAGAAGTAGTATATTTATGAAATCTGGGTGCATCATATTCTTATCCTGTTGTGGTACACAACACTCGTTGTGCCTGTAACAATTACTATACAGTACTGTACTGTACTTCTGCTTGTACCAGAACACACATTACAATAAAGGCATCCAAGCTGATACTAAAAGAAATAAAAACGAGAATTATTATTCTGAACTGTGTCTAAATCCAGCACAACTCTGCTCCAACTTTGACCTGTGATTTGCAATCACTAACCCCATAAATTATTTAAGTTGCATCTGCCATGCCTACAAAACATCACTAGCTTTTGAAATTTTGTCTTGCACAAAAAAATGGGGGATAAGCAAGGCTGACAATGCATGATAAAAATAAAATTACTGTACTGTAATTTAAACAAAAAATATGAATTCGATGAGAAATGTTCTGGATCTACATAAAGTTTTAAGTCACATTAAATATCTTTATCACATGCAATAATGTACCTGACCAGCCAAAAGACTTCCAACTAGAAATGCATCTACAAACATTTTATAAAACACAACCTATTCTTTCAAATTAGCCACAAACATTCCTTCTGACAACAATGTTTCAACAAAACACACTTATGACAAGAAATTAGTCCACCTTTTCCTTTCTTGCTGCAGGTTTCCAGTACAGACTCAATACCATTTTGAGGGACAGAAGTACAGGTATGCTCACAGGCAGGAACAATGGAACGTATATGGCATACCTGTATGAAAATAAATTGGTCACAAATTCAAATACAACAAGTGAAGGTATTTTCACCACACACCGACTGAAACAGAACTAGGATACAAAAATATATAGTATTGTATTCAATTTGATGTGCAGCAATTTTAAGTTCTGTTTATAAAACCCGAGCACAAAACACATTAACCAGAAAATGATAACTCCTTCATACAGTAGTTAAACTTTATCTAAAATACACGAGAAACGGGTACAGCACACGGAACAAAAATTTACTTACTTCTGGTTGTCAGGAAAGTAAAGCAGTGCTAACATGGAAGGATGGAAGAAAGCAGCATCAGCCTGGGTAAAGGATCGACTGCAGTAAAGAGTTGCCTCTTGTAGCCTTCCTTCTCGGGCTGCTTGACCACATTCACTCCATTCCTCTACTGCTCCCCACACCCACCCGCCAACTTCATCACTTATTACCATGTTGCTAATTTCTCCAACGAGCTCCCACAATGACTGGAAAAGACAAAGTTATAATACTGTATTACTATTTCACCATGGTCAGATCTGCAGTTTAATGATAATGGAACCTGTATTCAATAAACCTCGATTTGGCAAATCTCCGGTTAGAACACACGCTTTCCGTGCTAGATTTACTCGCCCAATTTGACAAATGAGAAGCGATTTGATTATATGGAAGCCTCGGATATATGGAACTGCCTAGGACCAAGTTCATAGACGGAGGCAACATAAATACAAATAGTCAAAGCCTTGGGAAAGTCACTGAGCATATTTAAAACCAAATTCTATGGTTCTTTTTTTTATTTCCAGTTACAGAGGTATACATTCAGTAAAATATGGGCCTATTTTCCTTTAAAAATGAGATTTTGAGGCTTGGGCATGGGAAATATGCTAGATTAATTAAATCTCTTTACAGATAGGTTCTCATGGTAGCTGTCCTTCATAGGACTAATATTTCACTCAGTAAAATCACCCATAGAGCTTGGGAAATATTAGGGTATGAATGGTAACACTCTTAATATGGCTCCAATTATGTTTTTAATGATTTTTGTAGATGAACTCAATATTACAAGAAATTGTTGAAGCCATTGGAATGATCCACATTTTTACCTGTAATGTAATGCGAATACTGGACAAATAATACGAGACTCTGGCCCGTGCTAAGCCATCAAGCTGCCACTCGGTCAGCAGGCATGTATTCTCTGAAGGCAATAACTTCAGGCCCTCCATTTCTTTCTGCAAAGAATCCAAAGCAACAAAAATTAGGCCTTAATGTTATATAAAAAGAACAGAGGATTCTGCTACCCCTCTTACAGTAGAAGCTATCTTGTCCTCAAGATATGATCAGGTACAGTAACGGGGTCATGAAGAGGCAGGGAGTCACAAGGGTCACAGAGAAATAAAGGGTCATGGAGAAGAGGGGGGTCGTAGAGAAGATGGGGGGGGGGGTTATAGAGAAGGGGGTTAAAAGGATTTATGCATCACTAATGTTATCATGAATCATAAAGTTGTATATTCACTTTATATTTAACTGACACAATGGTATTAATATTTATCATACATGTAAATGATTCAATAATTCAGCTAGTGTAAAGCACACAACTTTGCACTATCCTACACAAAATGTAGTAACAAAATGATTACAAGATAGACTACTCACCACAGATGGTATTGGCAGTAATCTGTGAAGATGAGTAAGAACAGTACTCATGATCCAGTGAGAATCCAGTGTCACGTGGTGAGGAAATGATGCATTTGCTTCAGCTGGAGGGATGTTGTGGATCATTACTCCACCCCAACGTGGGACTAAGAAGCTGAAATATATAAAAATAAAAGCATCAAGTGTAATGAAATGCATCTTTCTGTGCAACTCTTCAGCAGCTTCCAAGAACTAAATGGTCAGGTACAATGGAGCCTCTTAAAAACATGCCAGGTCCCTATGACCAGTGTAGCCCACTGCATACCACGACCCAAATCTGGCTTGCTCAATGAGGCAAAAGGAGCATGACAGCGATCAACCCAAACCTGAGAAAACTGCCCAGAAAGTTTCAGGTGAAACAAAGCAAACCATTGTTCTCAGGAAGAAAATAAAAGTAAAACTAGGCCCCTTTTTACAAAGCAAAATTTAATTCTATTTTGATTTGAAGTGGCTTTTCGGTTGGAAGGTTGAACAATGACATAAGTACACAGAAAAAACAGATAAACAAAATATAAAAGATCAATTATGGTCATAAACTTTTACAAGAATTTACTCTACAAGATCTAGTTTTGGACACTAAAATAACAGAGACTACAGTACAATAAATTCCACAAGGTTAATTTTGATTCAACATGACCCACATTATTTGAATCCAACTAAATATTATAAACTACAAAATGTACATTAAAAGTATTCCAAGGCATCCTAGATAAACATAAACATATACTGTACTGTACATTAATATTAATAGTTTATATGTTGTGTTTATATTCCACATTCACTTAATTTATGTTACTTAAATTACTTAAAAAAGGAGGCTGAGAACAAGTTAGAGGGACAAGGGTGAAAGAGCGCGAGAATCAGAGATGATGATGGAGGAGGCAAAGAACCAGGTAGAGGTATGGAACGAAGAAGGGGCGAGAAAGTGTTCATATCAAAGGAGATGAAGCAGGTGGCTGGGAATAAGTTAAAGAGATAAGGGTGAAAAAGTATTTGAACCCGAGGGATATCAGTTTGGAATACAGTATACGAGTGCAAAAATAACAATCCCTTGAGAGACATCTTATCGTGTTACATAGCCAATTTGTCAGAAATGTTGCATTAGACAGAAGCTTATATCTATTTCCATATTTCAAAATCACATACACATTACCTGTTTGTTTCAAGTGGCTCACCATCTGATGTGTGGATATGGAGAGGCCTCTGTTTCTCTCGTGGAATATATATCACAAAATGTAAAGACGGTCTAGTCCACACAAATGATCCTAAAATATGAAAAAAAAATACAAAACTAACTGTGGTATTCAGTATTTACTGTAAATAAATGCAAAAATTCATCATTGTTGGAGACAAGAAGCCTCTTAGGTTTACTAAGGTCACCCCCTAGGCTGATGAGTGACCTTTCCTAGGATGCAACCCACAATACTTGACTAACACCGGGTTCCTACTTACCGATACTAGAACACAGGCATCACAAGTCTCATCCTGCCCAGGGATTAAACCTAGGCTCTTATGCTTGCAAACAACTGTACTGTCTGCATCACAGGTCATCCCTATTGTGTTTTTCTTGCAGATTATTTGTTACAATAAATGCTTGGTTTCCTCCAGCAAGATGCCCCATCCATATTCGTGTGTCTAACCTAAATTATTTACTGTTAACTACAAGTATAAACCACACTATACATATTTATCCATGTATGCATTCTTATATATATCATAATCATTTATTTGAGTTACATTGTGCCTTTCATTATTGCATCAGCATCATACAGTATTCTAAATAATATTCCAATATTTCATTCCAAAAACATTTAACTGTTCATCAGTCTTAATTTAAGTTAGAAATTAAAACAAAAATAATGATATTTTTGTTAAACCTTAAATTTTATTCATTATGCTGGCCAAATTAAAACTTAAGTCAAGCATTATAGCAATCCTATACACACACACATACATATATAAACAAATTCATATATTGCATCTTTACTTGATATTCAGTAAGATCAATTGTTTTAAAGTTAATTATATAAACACCATCTTACCAAATGACACCTTCTATTCAACAATTACATTCAAATTGTCATCACCCTGTATTGTCAAATTTCAACTTAAATAAAACTGTAATTATTGTAACAATCCCCAAAGCAAAAGGTAACTACATTATGTTCATTTATTTAACATTTATATAATTTACCTTATGTAATGTAAAAATATCTTATACAGCATTATGACATTTTCAAAAGTGTTATCAAATGTTCAACCACTTATACCACTAAGGTTTTCATCATATTTTTGTCTTAATTCAGTTGGCTTCATCAGCCTCTTCCTTCAATACATTCCGCATGCCGACCACTCGTACAGGGAACGAGAACTTCCTTACAGCTCTGCGACTCAATTGCATGGCCAGCTTTCACCAATATCCCCTTGTCCTACCTCCTACTAATTTAAATATTTACTTTGTCCACTTAGTCTCTTAACCTTAGGATCTTGTATATAGTGATCATATCCTGTCCGTTTCTTGTGTCCTCTAAGATTGTGAGGGGACGTTCTCTCAACCTGTCCTCATAGCTGAGCCCTATCAATTCTGGTACTAATCTAGTTACAAATCTCTGAACTTTCTCTTGTTAGTGCTGCATACTCATATAATGGTCTCTCATAAAGAGTGTGCATGGACTTGAAAACCTCCATGTTTAAGTTCTTAAATGTTCTTATGTTTGGTGGTCACCTGTTATGCCAAGAGATGGCTCAGAAGTGCTTTGAATTTTCATGAATTGACCTTGAGTGGCCATTCTGGGCTGGACTGATTACATTCCAGTGAGTTCCTAAGCAGATATATTACGACCCAGTAAGCGATGCTTGATACTTCCCTGTAACACCTTATTGTATGACACAAACTGACTGTGCATCATCCTTTTCCAGGACACAGTAGTATCTTAATGTAGGAAGCAGCTAAATATAACACAATAGCTTGCACAACTTAAAAATTTACATACCTAATTTGGCCTCAATTGCATTAATGGTGAGAGGCAACTGCTCTTGGGGCAAGGCATAATGATCATGGTGTGTAGACCATTTTGGGGAGACGTTGAGGCCAGACATATACAATACTTGGGATCTAACAATCAATTTTGTAACCTTCTCTAACTGATTCACCACTGGTTGCAGGTAATCTGTAAAATGAGAATCATAAATATCATCATACTGTACTCTCCAAAAATATTACAATCATGAACACAAGACAAACTACAAACACAGACATGTGTCAGATCTAAACTGGAATATACAGCAATAATAGTGTGTCCATGCCTAAACAAACATAGCTATAATATAAAAGTCTGTTGTATGTCTTTTGGACTTTAAAAGCTAAGAAAAATTAACCTTGAGGAAAAACTAAAGATACTGGATACATCCAATTTAGAAGAAGATTTAGACAGGAAAGAAGTAATATAAGTATAGTATATACATTTATAAAAGGATTTAAGAAAACTTATCAAATTTTGAACCTAGAAATAAAGAAAACAGGCCTGCATTAAGAGCTGTTAAAAACAATGGTATAGAAAAAAAGACGATAATCTATAAGCACTAAGTGTTACAAATACTGATAACAAACTATACAGTACTAAGAAAACAGAGTGCAAGCATAGTTATTGCTGCGAGTACCAACACCAAGTACCAATAGGTATACGAATACACAAAAAAGTTGAACCAACAAAACCAAGGAAAGAAAACAGGATGATAGAGCTTAGACACCTAGTGAAGTGAAAACTAAAAACCATTGGAATAACTCTGTGAGACAGGTGAAAAGAGCTTAAACAAGAGGAAGTAAGTTGATGGAAATATTATATAAAACACTGATGTGGTTAATTTAAAAGTGCTAGAACTAAGTAATACTGCAGTATAATAAAGAATCAGATATCATTGCCTTGTTGGAGATGAAACTAAAAGAGAGACAACTAAACAAGATGAATTTCCAAGAGGATGTTCAATTTGGAGATGTGATAGAACAAAAAGGGGAAAAATGACTAAAATTGTCATAAAGAATTAACACTTGACAATCCACAATACAGTACAGTATAAGGATATTATACTATTAAGATCTAAATCCAAGAAGACAAAATTATAATCATAAATGACAACAGCCCACCAGAAAATAACACTTGGACACGAGAGGAACTTAATGAAAGGCAAGAGCACACACTAAAATTCCCCAAATTTCTAGCTAGTAAAAATTAAATTAGTTACCATTCACTGCAGCTTTGGCATCCCAGTCAATTCTGGTGCGGTGAGGTTCTGGCACCATCAATGTTAAGGTCACATCATATGCTGGTTCTGTTGGTACCTGTAGATGCCAATCCAAATCCAAAAACTATGTACCCGGTAATACACACAATATACAGTACAACTTTTTTATTTAAAATATTTACTATAAACATATTAAAGCACAAGGTATGTAACCAACTCAAGATATATATACTGTTCACCAAAGCTCCCCAATTATCTCTCTAGGAATCTGTCAAGGATTTTACAGAAAACTGGAATGCATTCCAGGGCCAGAACATGATGTGTAATTCCTTTAGTTTTCCTCATAGCTCGTACCTCTTAAGTCCAGAAGTAGTCTGGTAACATACATCCAAACTTACTTCAGCTTCTTTATGTTTAACAAGATATGGACTCAACACTAGAATTGCCAATTCTAGAATTACTTTGACACATGTGGCAAGCAGGGTCCTGAATGACTCCTTTTTCCGATTTCTGAATTCAATTCTCGTATGAAGTGTTTAATCAGTAATTCGGTAACCCTTCAATAAAATTAATCAATTTATACATATTGATTTGTTGGTCATATAAAGAACCAATAGAAGTTGTACCATGATCAAATGCTATAGGGATAGGGTACATCCACCATGGTATTACATAAAGTCTATATGTAACAATTTGGACACTACAGTCCTCAGTTTTTACTCTCCTCAGTATCTTTGTGTCATTTGCAAACATTGACATGTACAAATACAACCATTCTGAAAGGTCATTCAAATAGCATTAACATGCCACAGGAATGAGCAACACCCCATCAGCCCGAGAAATTTAAGGCCGAGACCTTCCATTTCATGTTTGCCACACCCCTTACATGAGTCAGTCTATCTCCAGTTATCTCAGCTTGTCTCAACTTATATACTCTAGCCTTTTGTTAGGAGCATCACAGAATTCATTTTGAGTGCCTAGAAGTATAGTTAGACGTGTATGAGGGGTGTCCGTACATATATATTTTTGTGTAATTCTACAAAACATTTTCTGAATACCTGTACATTTTGTTATATAGCTGTAGGAAGATAAGTTTCTCAAATGCCATTTATAGAGTTAATGAGAAATTTTGCTTCTATCACTTAAGAATGTTATTTCTAAAAAAAATCAATCTAAAGAATGCATTATCTTGGCTAACCTGTCTCATTGCTTCCTTCTTATGCATGCCAGGGAGCTGGTGTAGAAGCCTACTTCCTAGTGCTCTTTTGTTGGCCAGTGGGTCTATCACCATAGTCTTTACCACTGTTGCCAATGACTGCATATCTGAAAGTTTATTTGAACTTTAATAACAAACAAAAAGTTTACAAAAATGTTAATTTAAATTTCCAATCCTATTCATACTAATTAATTTTTAAAATTAGGATATAATAGGTATATTTAATAGCTAACTAATTTGCATTTAAACAAATGTTTATTCATATACCATTAGAAGTATCTGAACCGTTTTATTGAAAGTTTAATCAATGCCAGGGCATAATCAATAATGCCTCAACAAATGAGACATTAAACAACAGACCTCCAAAACTAAGACTATAAATGACATCACTATTTACTCCACAGTCACCACTTACTGCAAATGGTCAGAAAAACTTAACAATGCACTTGAACTCTTATGTAAACCGATACCAACAAAGGTTCACACCAATCTTTGGTCACTAAATTACAAACTGAAATTACTGTACTGACATATTTTGTGAGGTTTCCTCCCGAGGCAATCCCCTCATGCATGAAGTACGTATTCCCCATATGAAAAAGAATTACAATAATCAAACAATGTCTGCAACATCATAAAATATTTAGAACCTATCAAGTACAGTACCTGTAATGGAAATGTTATCATAGTCTAAATAATACAAGCTGGCAAGTAAAGAAATGGTTATACACTAACCTACGTCAGGTCTTACAAAGGTGAGTCGGTGTCTTCCAACAATTATGCTGACATTATCTTTTTCAAAATATTTTGGCTCAGGGACAACAAACACAGCCAAAGTGCCAGCAGAAACATGCATTTTTCTTGTCATTTTGGAATCAAGGTCAGCTATTGACTCGGCTGATTTTATCAAATCTAGTTCTTCCTTTCTTGGCTTTCTAGAGGATATGTGAAACTTGATACCCTCTGGAAATAAATTACGAAGTACTGAGAAAACTTTGGTGGCATTTGTGAAATAACTGGGAAATATACTGTAGTGACAGTGAAGAACACCAAAGTTAGATGGAAAAAAGTAATACCCTTGTACTCTCATTAAGAAACAAGTTAAAATGAGAGATCCAAATTGGTAGTACTGTAATGTAATGGGACAACTTAGGTAATATTATAGTATTGCACTGAGATACTGTAGTTTTATGGCACTGTACAAGCTAAATGTAAAGACAAGATGGTAGGGAACATCAAAAGTGGGTCAACTACAAAAAAATAGACTTACAGGTTAGAAATATGGCTAAAATATTATGAAAAAAATAAGAAATGATGACCAAACCACACATCAGAAAATGGAAAAGCTATGACATTTCAGTCCGTCCTGGACCATTATGAAGTCTACTCACACGACTTTTGTCAGGGTTTAAGCTAGTACAGGATAGGGGTCCAGATATGTTTTCTTAGGGGGCAAACAGTAAACACGATAATCAAGCTGGGAAAAAATATGAAAAACATTATTTTTAAACCAATATAACTATTTTGTTAAGAAATACTATACTATAAAATAAGAAATATTTTTGAGATTATTGTGACACCAAAAGAGGGATACAAGTATAAAGTCAACACTAATCTACACTCATATTTGTCAACATATTTAAAACAGCATAGGGGTAGAAATGACAGTAGTACTTGGCTTCAGCAAAGCCTATATCTCATGAAAGACTGAGCAAGAGAATGGAGGCACTTATTAGAAGAGTTGTCTTAAGTTGGATTAGAGCATGGTTATGTAAAAGGAAAAAGCATAAATGAAGTCAAGGTCGAATAGGAAATAGCTGGAAATGGAGTACTCCAAGGCTGTCCTGGGACCATTGTAGTTTACAATATGGAGTACTGTATATATAAATAACTTACACACATGATAAAGTATAGTGGTATTGTGTGAAACAGAGACTGTGTTGATGGAAAAAATGAAAGAAGAATTCCCCCAACAAGTGAACTAAATTTGATGTAGCAATTTAGAAATTCTGATTACTAAACCATACAAAATTTGAGAACCAAAAGAAAAAATATATTTCAAGTTTTTATTATATTTTTTAGTACTTCACACATTATATATTCTTATTCATGAGTTTCAAGGAATTTTTCAACTTCATTTACTCTGGAAGGAAGCAAGGGTAAAAATATAGAAAGATATACAGATGATTATTCTCATAAACTACCAAAAAATACAAACAATTGTGACTATAATATGAACATTAGAAATCATCATAATATGTTAAGATTGATTTTAAATATAAATACTGTACTGAATAAGCCTTGTAAGTTTTTACAATTTTAATTTCTAAACCTATACAAAATACAGCAATACATAATTAAACTTTTGTACAGTAGACTTACGCATAGATCGAAGAATCCTTTCCAAGTCAGCTGAAAATGCTGATGGTGTTGCACTAACAAGGGTCATTGCAACACCATGATAACGAAGTTGACCAGACAAATTTACGATGGCCGAGTATGGCAGCTGAGCACGATAGACCGTTGTAGTGTACCACCACACAGGTAATCCAACCAAGACCAGTACAGCTGCAAAGCCTGCTGCTGCCCACGCACCCTCCCGACTCCCCACGGTAGTCTCTTCACCTTGCTTGGTCATCTTGAAGCACAACTATTCACTTATACAACCTCTAAGTTTAAACAGTGGCCCATCTGTAACATTTCAATAAATATATAATTAAATAACTGTTCTATAATGTTCATGGAAATTTTATTTTAAAATACTATATACATTGTGTATACAGTAATATAATATAATTTACTGTAAACCATAGGTATAGGTAGAGAGAGC
>WNGS01163731.1:3639962-3654474 GCA_020271785.1 Procambarus virginalis
GTCTTGCTTCTTGCATGCTGCCATTCAATCCTCGACCAAGTGGTTGGATACTATTCCTTTCCTTTGCACTATTCTAAAACACTTATCACATCCCTTCCAAGTGCGGGATACGGCATAGCTGTAGTGGCTTAGTGCTTTCACCTGATAATTACCTTATGCTACCTATACTTTATACATATATATATACAGTATATACAGATTATTATTATTATATATAGTCTACTACTGTGTGGGAGACTCTTAAGATGGAATGTTTACTATCAATAGATTCATTGAAAGGTAAGGATAGAAAACATTTAGGTAAACAGGAGATACCAAAATAATCTACAGTGTATGCTTAAGAAATAATGCCATCAAGGATAATATAATTGACATAATTATTAATTGCATAAGGAGTAAAAAGGCATATTTTTAAAACAAAAATTTTACACCTTCAGATGATCATTTAAAATAAATAATTAGAAGCTAGCTTAAGATTTAAAGATTGAAGACTAAGATCCTATCTAGTTCAGCCTCTTCTTATAGCTCATATTATCAAGTTGACCAAACCACACACTAAAGTGAAGGGACGACGACGTTTCGGTCTGTCCCTTCACTTTCTGGTGTGTGGTTTGGTCAACATATTTCAGCCACGTTATTGTGACTCTGCGTCATCATGTTATTAAGTTTCAAGAACCATTTACTACTGTGTCTTTGCACCCTTTCCAATTTGTTTCTGTGCTTCTTGAGATGTGGATACCACACCACTGCTGCATATTTCAATTTTGGTCGCACAAATTGCATGAAAAGTTTCTTTAATATTTCTTCATCATTATATTTAAATGCAGCTCTGTGAAATTAGCTAGTGTAATCTAGGCTTCTTTCACAATACTACTTGTAGTCCTCTGGTTAATGCTGACTATCCAGAAACACCCCCTACATTTCTCTCCCTATCAGAGGTTTCTTTCATTTCCTTACATTTTTCTAATTCTTTATTAACCACCTTCATTTGGGCTGTCCACAAATTTTCTCTTGCCATATCATTGCCTAACTTCACACTTTTGCTAGCCTCACTTGCTCATATTCTCCCTCCCTATTTGATACTCACTTGCTCCCTATCCATATTCTTCTATCTTTTTGTTTACTACCTCAAACTCTTCCCCCCTTCATTTTCTATGTCTTATTAAAAGACTTTCTTGTTTCCTTTTCAAATTTTATACACTTCCTTCATACATCTTTAGCAAATCTTCCATTTTTTACTAGCTCACCAAGAGTATCACCCCTGATTATTTCTTCATTGGTGAAACCCAAGAAATTATCATCCCCATGTCTTTTGAGTTACTGCACCATCTACCATTTTGTTTATTTACATTTGTCTGGATCACCTCTGTTGGCCCTATTTTTTTTCCCTGATTTGTATCTCAATATTCAACACTCCTACTACTGATCTTTGTAAATTTATGGTAAACTGGAACACCATTTTTGCACTCAAGTCCATCACCATCACTTAGGCAATGAAATAATTCTTGGACCTCGTGTGTACTCACCTAGTTGTGCTTGCGGGGGTTGAGCTCTTTGGTCCCGCCTCTCAACCGTCAATCAACAGGTGTACAGTTTCCTGAGCCTAATGGGCTCTATCATATCTACACTTGAAACTGTGTATGGAGTCAGCCTCCACCACATCGCTTCCTAATGCATTCCATTTGTCAACCACTCTGACACTAAAAAAGTTCTTTCTAATATCTCTGTGGCTCATTTGGGCACTCAGTTTCCACCTGTGTCCCCTAGTGCATGTGCCCCTTGTGTTAAACAGCCTGTCTTTATCAACCCTGTCGATTCCCCTGAGAATCTTGAATGTGGTGATCATGTCCCCCCTAACTCTTCTGTCTTCCAACGAAGTGAGGTTTAATTCCTGCAGTCGCTCCTCGTAGCTCATACCTCTCAGCTCGGGTACTAGTCTGGTGGCAAACCTTTGAACCTTTTCCAGTTTAGTCTTATGCTTGACTAGATAGGGACTCCATGCTGGAGCCGCATACTCCAGGATTGGTCTGACATATGTGGTATATAATGTTCTGAAAGATTCCTTACACAAGTTTCTAAAGGCCGTTCTTATGTTAGCCAACCTGGCATATGCTGCTGATGTTATCCTCTTGATATGAGCTTCAGGGGACAGGTCTGGCGTGATATCAACCCCCAGGTCTTTCTCTCTCTCTGACTCTTGAAGTATTTCATCTCCCAAATGATACCTTGTATCTGGTCTCCTGCTTCCTACCCCTATCTTCATTACATTACATTTGCTTGGGTTAAACTCTAACAGCCATTTGTTCGACCATTCCTGCAGCTTGTCCAGGTCTTCTTGAAGTCTCAAGCTGTCCTCCTCTGTCTTAATCCTTCTCATAATCTTGGCGTCGTCAGCAAACATTGAGAGGAATGAGTCTATACCCTCTGGGAGATCATTTACGTATATCAGAAACAGGATAGGTCCAAGTACAGAGCCCTGTGGGACTCCACTGGTGACTTCACGCCAGTCTGAGGTCTCACCCCTCACTGTAACTCTCTGCTTCCTATTGCTTAGGTACTCCCTTATCCACTGGAGCACCCTACCTGTTACTCCTGCCTGTTTCTCTAGCTTATGCATCAACCTTTTATGGGGTACTGTGTCAAAGGCTTTCTGACAGTCCAAAAAAATGCAGTCCGCCCACCCTTCTCTTTCTTGCTTAATTCTTGTCACTTTCTTTTTTTTTTTTGTGTGTGTGTGTGTGTGTGTGTGTGTGTAAAATTACCTAAATGTGGTTACAGGATGAGATCTACGCTTTGTCGTGTTCCGTCTTCCCAGCGCTCTGTCATATAATGCTTGGAAACTACTGACAATTTTGGCCTCCACCACCTCCTCACTTGTTCCAACCGTCTACCACTCTGCGAAAGTGAATTTTCTTATACGTATTTCTTTGTCAGCTTTGTTTAGTTAGTTTAAAGCTAAGATCTCTTGTTCTTGAAGTTCCAGGTCTTAGGAATTCTTCCTTATCAAACTTGTCGATTCCCGTTATTATTTTGTACGTAGTGATCATATCACCTCTTATTTTAATATCTTCTAGTTTTGACATATTTAATGCCTCTAACCTCTCCTCATACTCTTGTCTTTCAATTCTGGGAGCTATTTAGTTGCATGTCTTTGCACCTTTTCCAGTTTGTTGATGTGCTACTTAAGATATGGGCACCATACAACTGCTGCATACTCCAGCTTTGGTCTCACAAAGGTTGTGAACAATTTCTTTAGTATATCGCCATCTATGAATTTTAAAGCAATAACAAATAAAATAAATCACAATATATCACATTAATAAATAAAGCAATACCAAACTGCATTATGCCACTAGCAGTCATGCACCTTTTGCTTACTTAATGTCCCTCGGGATTGCTTGTCCTTTGATAAAATCCTTAGTGAATCCGATACCTTTGATGTCACATGCCTTATGACCTTTTTTTCGGGTATTGGCATCCTGAATGGTATTTAGCAGCCTTTGAATATTCTGCAACATAGTGCTACATAGTCTTCCTGGCTTGGTGCCTTCCTTTGATAATTACTGTACTTGAATGTAAGGCTGTGTATAGGTAAAATATTGCACATGAGCCAATATTGCAATGCATAGAATGAAAAAATGTGCCTCCACTCTTGTATTTATTTAACTTAAGAAACAAACACAAATATAATGAGAGTCCCGTAATTATGTTCCAACAAAGGATTACAAAGGGACTGCATTGTTGCTGTACTGTTTAGTGTTGGTGCTCATGTGGTAAGTATGTATAAGGGACTTGTAGGCAGCACTAGATTAGTGTCTACACCCTCAGCTCTCAACTGAGAGACTGGTTCATTCCCGGCCAGGATAAAAGCGGTTGTGCACTTTCATTTCATTTAATGCCTCTGTTCACCTAGGAGTAAAATATGTACCCGGGAGTTACGCAATTGTTGTTCGATTGCGTCCTGGACAAGGTTACTATTTTGAGTTAGGGAGGGGGACGTAGATACTAACAATGTCAAGCTTCCTGTTCCTGACAACGTGAATTATTAAAAGTTCTGGCATCTGTGGGTCACAAGCACTCAGCAGCCTGTAATATATATCGAGTAAATTTGTTCTACTAACCCTTTTTGTATTATATACACATGTAAATATGATTTCACTGCCCACATAATTTACCTGAGGACCACCATATCTGTAGTGGGCTCGACTGGGACAGGATGCCGGCATTTTAAGTGAAACGTCACCCCCATTGTTTCTGTAGCAGTGTCTTTGCTTGGGCGGGAAAGGCGATTCTACAGCTTTATAGCCCTATGGGTGAAAAAGCATCTCCTGTAGCGTTACATTGGACCTTTTTAAGAAGCGATTTAGATTAATATATATTCCAGTTTGCTCAATACTTTTATGGTCTCGATGAGATCAGCCCTGTGATGTCTGGATATGCTTTCATGAACAAAAAACTAATGTCTGCAGTTTTCAAGTCTTTATTGACGTATGTGAAACCAGGAGTACAAAGATACTCAGCCTCCGCTACAGCCAGAGGTCTGCAAGAGCCGTTGATGACTCGCGGCTTTCTAACATACAGTAGAAATAATTAAATATAAATATAGAATTGAACTTTATATATCACAGCAATTATAATGTTAAAGGTACAAAGTGGTGTTAAAGTAACACTCCTATAAAACTATCAAAATCAGTTAAATAAGAAATATAAAAATTTAATTTATATAATTTAAAATTTATAAGTAAAAAGCACAGGAATTTTCTCAAATGTAAATTATTATAATATATTAGCATATTGTGCATATATAGGCATAGGTTATTTTAGGTGTTTAGGTTCTGTTGGCGATTATTTGTATTTGTAGTACGTGGGTGAAGCATTTACAGCGTTGTGGTTCGAACAAAATTCGTCAGTGAAGCACTTGTTCCGGAAGTGTTCGAACGAAATCAGTTGCGAGTCGTGTGTAAACCGTTTTTATTCATAAACAGTGGGTTTGGCGAGTGCATGGAATCACTTTGGGTTTGTTTGGAGGACGGGATGCTTGATAAACGAGCTTGGATCTTTGTATGCGAGGACGGGCTGCGGGCTCACCATAGCCTGTGCTACTTGGGACTTTTTGTTCCGAGTAGCAGAGTCTAAACAACAACACACTGCCCATTATTCTTCGCAGCTCATGGTGCTCGTGTCTTGCCCCGACCCTTTCAGCGCTGCTTCGTGCAACTGGTTCAAACGGTTTATATAATGATGATGATCACACTCGGCTAACAGAGTTTCACTGCTCTTACGGCGGTACACCAGTTTCTTGGCTAGAGATTTAAAACCTCTTTTTCTGGCCCAGTCTGCCGGAGTGCGCCCTACAGTATCCTCGGCCTGAGGATTGCTGCCGCGTCTTAGTAACAAGTTGCAGGTGAGCTCTTTACCCTTGGAAGCGGCTCTGTGCAGAGCCGTCATGCCCGACTTGGAGGTTGCTTCCAGACGTGCTCCGTGCCCCAGCAATATCTTCACCACTCTATTGTGGCCGGCCTGCGCAGCGGCATGAAGAGGCGTGTTGCCTACCACGTCTTGTTTGTTTACTTCTGCGCCAGCAGCCAGCAGCAGCCGCACAATGAGATCGTGTCCGTGATGGGATGCACGGTGCAAGACAGTGGCGTGAGCCGGCCAATGGAGTGCCAAGGGCACCACCGTGTTTGGCGGTGCACCCTCAGCCAGGCACGTCTCTACCGTCACTGGACACCCTTCTTCGATGCCTAGTATCATCTTCACTGCCACAGGAGTCTCTGTCGAGGAAGGCTCCACCCGTGTTCCAGGCGCAGAATCTCTGCGCAACTCTCTAGGAGACGCAGACAATCCTACGTAGCCAAGTTGGTTCATTAGTTCATAAGCAGTTTCACCAATTTTGTTAGGAAGAAATATATCGGCGTTGAAACGGAGAAGAGTCTGGGCCACTTCCAGGTGCCCATGCGCAAGTGCCATCTGTAAAGGTGTCACACCAGAACGATTAATGGCGTCAACAAAAGCTCCACTCTGCACCAGTTGTACGGCCACCTCGCTGTAGCCGGCGCGAGCAGCTATATGCAGCGGACTATTACCCAGCTCGGAGCGGACATCCACGTCTGCTCCTGCAGCCAGCAACGCCTGCAGAACGTACAGTGCTCCGTCCTTGGCTGCCCGTAGCAGTGCTGGTGAATGACCGCAGCTCACGTTTGGGTCAGCACCAAGTTTCAGCAATGATCTTGCCTTGTCGGCGTCATGAGAGCACACGGCCTTGCCTAGTGACTTGTTTAGTTCTTCACTCGACAAACTATTTTTTACAGTATCTCTCTCTCTCTGGATCTCTATACGCTCCGTGGTGCCATGCATCTCTACAGCAACCTCCAGACATTTTCTCAGCAGGTCCTGCCCAAAGCTGGCTCTACTGCCACGTCTAGAACTGCAACGATTACGAACGCTCTTACTATCACGTCTTCCGCCCAAGTAAGTGGTGTTCATGCTTCCATTTCTGTTGTCTACAGATCCATACTTAATACTGCCTCTTTGACTGCTGTTTGTTCTACTACGGCATCCATCTGGTTGGGATAGTATGTGATTATTTGTATTATTTTGTTGAATATTTATATGAGTTCTTTGACCAGAACATTTATCTACACTGTTCGTTCGATCGTGTAAAGAAAGATTTTGCAGATCTTCAGTTGTTCTTTGTTTACTTTTTTGAGGAAGAGGAGGTTGTCCATCAATACTGCCTTGTTGAATGTTTGGAGGAAGGCGTTCATCGACACTGCCTTGTCGATTGTTAACAGTTACATGACGTTTCTCATTGATGCTGCCTTGTTTAATGTGTGGAGGACGACCGTCAATAGTAACGACATCCTTTTCACCAGGAAACTGTTCTTCGTTCCTGTTTATGGTGGCCACAGTTCCATGTTCTACGATGGGTGTGGATGGCAGAGGCTTGTTGAGTTGTTCAAGACTTGGTGACGGCGTCGGCTTGGTTTGGTGTAGGGGAGCAGAGATGGGATACAGCTGGGACCTGATGCCTCCATATCGAGCCACCAGATTATCAGTTTTGAGCTTGGTGATGTCCTCTAGGAAGGTGCATAACAGCGAGGCGGGTGGAGGCTCCTTTCGTTCGTCATGAGGTTTCGTCAAGTGAGTAGTTTGGGCTAAATGCTGTCCCGTACTTTCAAGTGATGACATCCCATAAAAACTGTTGCCAGATACATCATTTTTGAAGTATGAGTCTCTCTCAGGATTTGTTGACCAATGTGCAACACGAGTTCTGGAATGGCTCTCCGAATTCGAATCCATCGTAAACATACTTTTCGTTGTAATGTCTGAATTTTTTGTACTTTTGGTTTCAACTGTTTCATTAGTGGATTCCAAAGGTATCTTAGCAGGCTCTATATATTGTTTATGTTTTTCTGGTGACTTCTCTGGTAGGGTTTGTATTGGTTTCAAGGAACTTTGGCTTGTGAGTGGAAGGAGGAGAGGCAAGCCTTGCATGGAGGCTGGGTGTGGGGGTGTAAGAGCAGAGTGGTCACCTCCACTAGCACCCCCAACCTCCTCGTGGTTTCCCCACCCACGCCCATCCTCACTGACTTCACTTAATTTACTTATTGCCGTCAGCGAGACTTTATTTAGCGAGTCAATGAGTGCCTGGAGATCAACATTGCTCCCTTGACATTTACTAGCAAAATCTGGCGAATTGATTTTGTGGGGCGTGTTCTTTAGTTCTTTACTTTGATTAGGTATTAATGTACTTGATACGATCATATCTGGAGCATCACTCATGGGGCAGTGGTCCGTCGGGAAGGAACTCGTCGGAAAAAGAGTTCCTTCCCGGTAACGGTAATCAACCTTGATGCCCGTTTCCATAGAGTTGTCTAACTCTTCCAACGCTTTACTCGCTCTCTTTATTTCTATACCAATTTCTTCATTCTTTATGCAGTCTTTCTCGTCTTTGGAGTCAAATTCATACAATATTTCTGATGGTACACAATTTTCGTCTAAGGACCTCGTTGGATAAACAATGTTAAAATTATATTCAGAATCGATTTTTTTGTCTGCAGTTGTACTTTTTGACATGGATGTGCAGGAGGGCATGGAATCTTGGTCGTTGGGTTTTGTATCTAAGACTAAGCTTTGTGGTTGCACAGCTTTACCGAGGCTTTGAATATCTTGGTCAGGACAATGTGTAAGCATTTCCTTTGTGACTAGTGTTTCACTCTCAACATGTCCACTACCTTTTACTATGTGGTTACATGGATTTATTTTTAATTTATAATAAACTGTCATTTCGTTGTATCCTCCAACTGGTAACAGGGTACTAGCTTCTTCTCTATTTCGGTAATAATTATGCATATAGTCTTGAACACTGGACTTGGGGTTGTCAGTGATGGAGGACACAGCCGCTGGTGTGTCTGTGTTAAGTGAGGGCGCCCTGGAGGCGAGTGTATTCATATTGCCGCTGGTGTGACTCCTCTCACGCGACCCCGTCCCTACACCATCGCCGGAGCTCGTCCTTCTCGTACCATAACAAGGCATTGGATTCGTAAACACTTTCTGTGTACATTGATCTTTGCGAGTCTGAATAAATTCCTGAAACGAATCCCTACAACTGTGAAGTCTGTCGTGAGACTGCCTGACGATGTTCTTAACGACAGTGCTGCAGAACCTGGGTCCTTTAACGTAGGCTGTGCGTTTTCCAGCACAATGCTTCACCAGACTTTTTACTCGGTCCTGCAGACCCAAACTTGGTCTTGGAACTCTGCATGACTTATCGTTGCCTAGCATCATTACTATCCTCCTAGTTTCCTCTCGCAAGTTATTTCCTGGATTTTTTTGCACAGACACAAACTCTCTCAAGTGTCGGTGGTGAGTAGGTTTTGCCTCGTCAGCCGTATTGATTTCACGGTGACACACACCTGGGAAGTCGTCTGAATGGAAATTATGTGAACTTTCATTTGTCGGTGTCCAATCAAGACCCGAAGTTGAATCATAAAGCGCATCGTGTTCCACCAGTGTTTTCCCTAAGGCGGGGGAGCTGTGACCTGCGCCGTCTGCGGTGGACAAGTGTGGTAGCGATACAGGAATGTCACTTAAGGCGGGTTCACTACTAAAGTGGATGTCGGTAGTGGTGCCGCAGGTGCCAGCAATCACAGGGGAAGAATTATCGTGGCTCCAGCCCGCAAGATTATTCATGTCACCTTCTCCACAGCCTATATCATCGTACCCTCTCATACATGAAGATTTGCTATCCTCCCAACAATACCCATAAGTTCTTATCATATGTGAAGACTCCTCCTGTTCCGAGTCCACATTGTTACCCTGATTCCCCGAGGTCCCGCCACATGCAGCGCTATTTTCATCTAGCGTGTTATTTACACTGTAATTCGCACTAACGTTAACTTTTGATAAACTACTATGACCATTTTCATGCTGAAATAGAAATCCACATTTATGCAAAGAGTCACATAATATATTTCCCGAGATGTCACCGCCAGGATCATTCTCCGCTCGTGTGCGTGTGTCTCCATGTGTACTCTCCTTCCTTGAGCCATTGGTGGAGTCACTCGTTTCAGCCTTCATGACAGCTGTAATATTTTTACTACGTGCCTGATCAATATAGATATTGCTTTCTCTCTCCAATCTTGCATCCTCTTGAGTTTCTTGGAAGGTCTCGTGATACTCGTCGAGGTCCTCGAGCGCGTCTGAGGTTGGCGTGAGAACGAGTGGTGGAGGGTTGTCGGGCGCATCGAAAAATACGTCAGGAGAGGATGAGCCGCTAGCGGGAGTGTTAGTGCCATGCGTCACCTCATAAGGGGAGGGAAGCAGCAGGGACGTGGGCTGGTGCACGGAGAATGGGTCCCTGGCCATTGCTGGCACCGATGTCAGTGGATTCATACTACCAGCGTCTGAATGGGATAGTAGAGTGTGTTGTCGATCACTACAGTGTTCGATAGTGGAGGTGGCGACACCGGTGGTAGTGAGGCTGTCGCGTGTAGCACTGAGATGTATGGGTGTGCCAACACTATGGCCGCCACCCCATGTCTGGCTAGGGGAGTCCGTTTTTTTGGCCAATGACGTATCATAACTAATGAACAAATATATTACGCTATTGTGATTTGTGTGTGTACGTATAACTATCTTCCCGATAGTTCTGTTGACGATGGCCTCCGTGCTCGTCCCTAGTGCTCTCTTCCGTTGGTTTACACGTGACAAGCGGCTGACACTTATTATTATCCGCCTCCTTTGTCAAAGATCGTAGATTTGTGACCTCAATACCTGGAGTCTTCAGGCGTACACTTTCATTGACGGAGCCACGGCTAAACATTCTGAGTGTTTATCTACTTACGAATGTCCAATGTTTTACATTTCCAGAAAGTATACTTGTATCATGATGGATACGTTTGCACGTGAAACGTGGTGCAAATACTTGTGCTGTAAGGCCAGTGTTGGTGGCGAGGCGCGGACAGCCCCTCCTCCTTCCTCACAAACATACCTCGCACTGTCTTGACGTGCTCCTTACTCCAGCTGCCCGTCGTCCTTGGTTCTTTCTTTAGCATCAATTTTATATGGGCAGGACTAGAGGGGTGGGTGGGCAGGACTAGATGGATGGGTGGGTATAGATAGTGCCGTCATGAGGCCTGGGTGGGCGCCAAGTGTTATGCACGGGGACTGTGAGCTATCTTGGTGCCCATAACCCCCGCATCAATATAATCTGGGCTTCCTCCTGGCATCAACTGCTTCACCCCAGCCAAGGTATTGGGCAGTCACTGACGCCGTTATAATCCTGTGACGTCACCATTATAAATAACTAGAATGGCATGACATGTATACTAGCAACGTCCCACCTTAGGTCATCTTGATTTTAAATAGGCAATACAAAGGAAATGTGTATATATATATATATATATATATATATATATATATATATATATATATATATATATATATATATATATATATAATATATATATAATCAAGGAAATTCACACATGTAAGAGGAGTTGCGTGTAGAGGGGCACCCAAAAATAATAGGAAAAATAAAACCCCCTAAACTGCCCAGGGAAGCGCGGGCTATCAATAAGTTCCCAGATATCATAGACTGATTCTCAGCACTTTACCGTCCTTGCTTCTTCTTTATGACACACTGAACTTTATACAATTTTTTTTCAACATTCCAGTTATTATATAAAAGCAACAGCGTAGTGATGGATAATTCAGGAGTCATAACACGGAGTCAAAACATTGGTTAATCGATGCATCGACGAAAGAAGCCATTTTGCTTTGCTAAAAACAGAAGAATTTAGTGTAAAGTCACTACGTTTGCTCTTAAACTGAGGGAGGCGTGGCTGAACAGCAGGTGTTGTACGAGGCAACATAGGTAGTCAATACTGGGCCCAACAATACCATTAGCCACTCGACATTAGTGTCTGGTAGAACCAATCCTCGATCACTGGTACACGGCTCTTCTTGTCAACAAACATGAAAGTAAAAATGGAAATATACAACTTTTCAGATTCCAATTAATTGCAAAGCGTTGCCAATTCCGCATGTTAACCACTTCGCCATTATCAGGTCAAGAGTCTGAACTACATGTTTTATATGTTTCATTCGAATTGTCACTTCCTGAAGGCTTCCAGTTAGTATTATAAATAATCCTCGTGGACGGATACCAGTAGTCCGCTATATGATTTTCAATCTGCTTTGACTCGTGATAATATACAGGTTAAGTCTTTCGTAAACTTCTGTGCAACAGTTCATATGTATTATACTTTGGAGGACGAGACTTTTACATATGATTTCCTTCATCGATTATTCCTTCATGGTTGCGTCGCGGGGTAGGCTTGCTTATTTTTGTTTGGGGATTACCTCTTTACATGTGCTTATTCTCACATAGTCACCCTTATTGTTGATTAATGTTATTGTGCTCTCTGTATAGGCCATGGAATGCTTGACCCTTTGGTTGTAAATTTTACTTGTGATGTTTGTTGGTAAAGGCGAGCGTTGCATGTAAGTTATCTATAGTGTTTACTACTTAAAACTGGTCGATTTCAACCATATAATTTATTAACCTTATTTATATTTAAAGTGAAAAATAAGGTAAAATATAGCATCAAATCAGTGCTTTGCCATTTGTCAAATACTGAGCTATAGGTATATTTTCCCATGAAAATGTAATTTACCCGAGTGAATTTTAGAGTAAATTATGAAAAATCGATATGAAAATATATAATATAAAAATAATCGTGGCTCCTGCCTGTCAATAGCCTGTCGATGTCCCAATCGATATAACTACTGGACAAAATACACAATCGGGTACTCCTGCCGTAAAAAACTGAAGTGAAAGTGGCCATCACGAGACGAACCGTCACAATTGCGTGATGCTCAGTCCAACAGCTTTTGCTTGGTAGTCTCCATGGACCACACGTGCTAGGCTACAGTATCATGATTCTCAGAGCAGCGTTTGTTCGGTCTGGACCACGCTCGTTCTTTTTGTATTATTGATGCTATTGGCATACGTCAATCTCTGAAAAACTGTAAACCGATGGCACTTGCATCGCATATCATCGAAATCTTTAAAGATTTCGATGCTTCGAAAAAAGTAAGCTTGGAAAACACATGGAGTCACGCCATCTATACAATGGACAACGTGGGGTAGAGCAGAGGGTTCCTGCCTATCAGTTGCTTGACCACTGTTATGGAATTGCATGTACTGGAAGACAAGTAAAATGCCAACATTACATAATAATTTCACGAAAATCTTCGACAACTTTAACTATGCCGTAATAACACTCAAAATGTACAGGAAAGGAATATCTGAAAAAGTTGCGAGACTCCAAGGGGAAAAAAAGGTGGTTATTCAACTGTGCAAATCTCTGCTGTGACCCCCCATTTAGACGACTGTATCCAAGCATGGAAACTCATCTTCAGAAGGACTTGTCTGCTTTGCCAAAAGTACAAAAAGCTGTTAATTAGTTTTAAAATACTGAACAAATTGGAGGATATTAATCCAAACCACTTCTTTAAAATAATAATAATAATAATTATTTATTCATTAGAAGGTACAATGGGTTGGTGAGATTAAAAAAATGGGTATTTGCACATTCATGCAAAGCCACTAACACGTATAGCGTTTCGGGCAGGTCCTTAATCTAACATATCAGGAAAGGTGAAAAGGTACAATGTAGCAAGGTTTTATATCGACAAATAACTACAATATAAATGGACAGAAGTGATTAGACTGGTAAAGACGTCTTGCGTACCAATATTGGGAAAGTGGGTAGTACAAGATACAGTGTGAGTTGAAGCACAAGGTAGGAAACTATCCTGTGCTTCAAAATTTAGAGCATGAAATGTGATACTTTTTAGTTTTACTTTTGAATAGGGCATAGGTTGGACAATTTTTTAATTCGTCTGGACGAAAGTTCCAAAGTCTGGGTCCTTTTATTTGTATGGAGTGTTTTCACAGATTTAGCCTGATTCTGGGGATATTAAAGATATATTTATTTCTGGTGTGGTGCTCATTAGTTCTATTACACCTATCAAGGAAAAGCTTCAGATCAAGATTAGCATTTAGGATAGGCTACTGGTTCCCAAACTGTGTGCCCTGGCCCAACATGTCTTCTAATAATATGTAGGGGAGACCATAATTTGAGGTAGTGAATAAGCTATAATAACATAGGGTAGGGAGGAAATAAGGAGCTAGTGTATATGTTAACAAAAATTAATACAGAGTGTAGAGGCCATTAATAAGGACGCTATATGAAAAAAGGTAGGTAAGATACACCTAACGCACCTGGAGCTACAATATGCAACTATCAAGCTGCCAGCTCACCATATCTATTAACAACGTCCCAAGCCTGACAGACATTCTTGTAAGTAATTATTTAGTGTTTTGACCTGCAGATGCACGAGTCCCTAACTTTCTGTGTACAGGCGCGCGTGCATGTGTACTCACCTGCTTGTGTTTGCAGGCAAGAGCTGTGGCTCCACCTTTAACCCGACAGGTCTGATGCATCGTTAACTAACAGAGATTAACCTTATAGGATAATCCCATAGATTATTTACCTGATGGACACCATCTCGCCAGCATCTTTGACGGGGACAGGAAGCTGTTGACTTATAAAATGTCCTCTACATAGTCTCCCGGCATGGCGCCTTCTTTTGATATATTTATCAAATGTCCCTTCATTATTTATTTTATTTTTACAAGCTGAATTTTAGTCTGAAATATTGTCTTGAGAGCTTCGGCGAGGTAGGCTATCCCATGGGTTTATTACTTCGTGGGTGAAAAAACGTGTTTACTGACCTAGGCTTTGGCTTGTTGAAGCTGTTGGCCTTTGTGTGCATTACTTTAGACCTTTAAATGAAGTGGTTTGTAATAATGTCTTCTAGGTCAGTATTATAAAGGTCTCTGAAATCAGCCCAGTCATGCAACTGGTACTCTGAGAGAGAACTCTATCAACATCAGGGGCCCGAGACTGTTCAACACGCTCCCGCTACACATAAGGGG
>WNGS01163731.1:3656284-3675280 GCA_020271785.1 Procambarus virginalis
GTGTGTGTGTGTGTGTGTGCGCATCGGCAAGAAAAAAAGGAAACAAAAAAAAGTCCTGATGAACCAAGAGTATTACTTGAACCATCGCCCCCTTATAAGGATATGTGGGTGGCTGACGGCCACAGCCACACCCACAGTGGTGGCCGGCCACAGCCACACCCACAGTAGGTGGCCGGCCCCAGCCACACCCACAGTGGTGGCCGGCCACAGCCACACCCACAGTTGGTGGCCGGCCACAGCCACACCACAGTAGGTGCCGGCCCCAGCCACACCCACAGTTGGTGGCCGGCCACAGCCACACCCACAGTGGTGGCCGGCCACAGCCACACCCACAGTTGGTGACCGGCCACAGCCACACCCACAGTTGGTGGCCGCCCCCAGCCACACCCACAGTAGGTGGCCGGCCCACAGCCACACCCACAGTTGTGGCCGGCCACAGCCACACCCACAGTTGGTGGCCGGCCACAGCCACACCCACAGTTGGTGGCCGGCCCCAGCCACACCCACAGTTGGTGGCCGGCCCCAGCCACACCCACAGTTGGTGGCCGGCCACAGCCACACCCACAGTAGGTGGCCGGCCACAGCCACACCCACAGTTGGTGGCCGGCCCAGCCACACCCACAGTTGGTGGCCGGCCACAGCCACACCCACAGTGGTGGCCGGCCCCAGCCACACCCACAGTTGGTGGCCGGCCACAGCCAACCCACAGTTGGTGGCCGGCTCCAGCCACACCCACAGTTGGTGGCCGGCCTCAGCCACACCCACAGTTGGTGGCCGGCCACAGCCACACCCACAGTTGGTGGCCGGCCACAGCCACACCCACAGTTGGTGGCCGGCCCCAGCCACACCCACAGTTGGTGGCCGGCCACAGCCACACCCACAGTTGGTGGCCGGCCCCAGCCACACCCACAGTTGGTGGCCGGCCACAGCCACACCCACAGTTGGTGGCCGGCCACAGCCACACCCACAGTTGGTGGCCGGCCCAGCCACACCCACAGTTGGTGGCCGGCCCCAGCCACACCCACAGTTGGTGGCCGGCCCCCACCACACCCACAGTTGGTGGCCGGCCCCAGCCACACCCACAGTGGTGGCCGGCCCCAGCCACACCCACAGTTGGTGGCCGGCCCCCAGCCACACCCACAGTTGGTGGCCGGCCACAGCCACACCCACAGTTGGTGGCCGGCCCCAGCCACACCCACAGTAGGTGGCCGGCCCCAGCCACACCAACACTAACTCACTTAACTAACTAATTAACTAGCCACAACTCTTACACTAAACCACTTGTGTCTTAAACACCGGTGACTCGCCTGAGTTTCAAGATTACATCCGTGTTCTCTTGGTCTACTGTCATATACCGAACATGTATTGATTGTTGCCGCCGAAGGCGGCTAGTTTATTGTACACCCCATACTCATCCTGTGAGCGATAGCGCAAAAAGCATTACCGAGGGCACAAAAGGTCCTTATCAAAATATGTACTGTGTCAACTTCATCGATTTCCCCTCATGATTTTATATGTCGTTATTATGTCCCTCACTTCCGTTTCTTTGCAAGTGCAGTGAGGTTCAGCTCCCTTAGCCTTTCCTTGCAGGTCTGGTACTTATACCTACCTTAAATACCTCTAGACTTTATCTAGTTGATTTTGCGCTTCTATATTTTTTTACAGGGGCGGGGAAGGATTCCACGCCGGTGCGGCATACTCCAGAATGTATTTTTATGTCGTGCACAAGGCTCTCTTCAATAGGTTTCAGAACTCTATTCTTATGCTTGCTGGTTCTGCGTATGTTGAGGATTGCATGCTTTATGTAAGCCTTTGGTGCTGACGAACACATCAACTCCTTCGTCCATGACTCTTGAAAGTTCACAGATTCGTCTCTCTTTTATTTCATATTTGCTTGATATGGGTTGAAGTCTATTAACTATTGTTTTCAGCTATTCCTGAAGCTTATTGACGTAGTTCTGCATCTTTTTTACGATTCTCGTGTTACGTCTCTCTTCATTACTGCTGTATCATCTGCGAACATTGAAAGGAATGCCTAAACATTCCTGTGAGATCATTTACGTGTGCCAGAAAGGGTATAAATGTTTGTATTAACCCTTGCGGTACTCCACTTGTGGCCTGTCTCCACTCTGAGGCATCTCACGTCACCGTAACCCCTCGTATATTAGTAGAGAGGTAAAGTGTAATCCATTACGGGCTATTCATGCCCGTGCCACCTCTTGGGTGGCTTAATCTTTATCAATCAATCGTGTAATCCAGTTTAACACTCCTTGTCAGTTATCCCCGCTCGAGTCTCCAGTTTGTATAGCAGTCTTTTGTGTGGAACTGTGTCAAATGCTTCCTGACAATCCTGAAAGACAACCTGCCCATCCTTACACACAGAAATCACAATTGCGTGATGCATCAAATCCACAAGGGCCGTGACGAGGATTCGAACCTGCGTCCGAGTGCATCCCAGACGCTGGGATGCTCAGCGTCTGGGATGCCCATGGGACGGGATGCCCATGGGATGGGATGCCCATCCTTACCATTCCTGTTTTATGTGATGCCTCACCTCTGGAAACCATAAAATCATAAAATAAAAAATCATAAACCTGGGAAACCTTCTTGCTTGTGTTAGTAGATAAGATCTACTCCGTCGAAAAGACTCATTAATTTGATGATTATAATGACAATAATCCCAGTTGTCGGGGGAGAGGAAACGTGTACTTAGGCTTATCGCGACCCACTTAGGTCCACCTACTGACCTTCCCGAGGGTGCAACCCCACAAGTGGCCTAGCTTCCGGGTACCTATTGACTGCTAGGTAAACAGAAGCATCGGGGGAAAGGAAGCGTGTTCCACTACTTCTGTTCCACCGCATGGTTGGAACCAGGGATCCTCGATTGTGAGTCGAGAACGTAGACTACTGTAGTATAGGACCTCTATACACCTAGCAAGGAATGTATGCAGTTCAGGGTCTCCTCTTATCTTATCTCATGAATGTAGGTATAAATTTGTCTTCTATTCCTGTGGGATAACGACTCTTTTTGATACTGAAGTGTTGTGAGGGGTTGACCGTGTTGTAGTGAGGGGCTCAGCGCCCCCCTTCACGATCCATCAGGAAACTTGATCACGCCCCCTTGGCTTTTGCCCCATTAAGTTACTCTTCATTTCTTGTATTTACATTTGCGTCTGTGAGCATGTTTGTGACTGTATGCGCGTGTTACTTTATTTGAGGACGCGGACAACTTGTGCTCTTGCCTTCCCATAGCTCATGTTAAGTCCTGGTGTTGCTAGTTGGTCTGGAACACGGCGGCCTGCAGCCTTGGCCTCCACGCCTGCCGCTCATCCCTCCAGCAGCTGGAGACCTCAGCACCGACAGCAGCTGGAGACCTCAACACCGACAGCAGCTGGAGACCTCAGCACCTCCAGCAGCTGGAGACCTCAACACCTCCAGCAGCTGGAGACCTCAACACCTCCAGCAGCTGGAGACCTCAACACCGACGCTTCACAAGTAATGATCCCCGGGGAGGTAGGGCGGGACCTCTACCTCTTCACTCCAGTTTCCGTTGGATCTTCGCGATCTTTTGAAGGAACTCCTTGAGAAACCTGATAAACTTTCTGAAACGACCCTCGACGGGGTTTCCCTACTGTGAAAGGCCTCAAAACCTCTCTCAAACGACCTGCTGGTGAAGCTATTGAAGATTCTCAAGATGAACCTCTTGAAATTCTCAAAGAACGTGTGTGGAGACGGTTGGATACCTTGTGTGAGGAGTGGAGGGTGACCCCTAGACATTCCTGCGTGGCTGTTGCCCCTGGAGGTTAGTACAAGGGGCCCTACATGGCCAGGGGCTCGGGGCCATCATTGCCAGGGGCTCCGAGCCTTCATGGTCAGCATCGCGCTGAATAGTTTTGCTTATAGCCCTAACGATAAGTCAATGGTAAGTGCGGGGGGGGGGGGTAGAAATAGCCTAAGCTACTCTACCTTGAGAGTTCTGTTCTCTTCTCTCTCTACTTGAACTTGAAACTGTAACGTTCCTTTCCACTCTCTTCCTCCTCTCTCCTCTTCCCCTCTCCTCCACCCCATGTAAAATGGCAGGGTCAAGCATCAAAACTACAGAAAACACATCCCCAGATTTTATTTCATACCATGACAATTGCAAGGGGCACTAAAGACGTTGATATTCCTAAAGTGTGGCACTGGGATCGACCCCGACTGACCTGTGACACTCCCATACCCCCCATGTTCCATGTTGGAAAGTTGGGTGCAGCTAGCTGCAAGTGTCTGGCCGCCTACTGTGGACAGACGAATAGATAGAGACAGACATTCAATTTTATAGATGCAAAAATGCACAAAAATATATTTTATAATTTATGGTAAGAATAATCCAAAACATTTTGTGATATAGTGAATATGGCAACAAATTTCAAGTTCAGTTGCAACATGTGGTATCAGATACGACTTTATCCACTCACTTGACAGTCCAGCAGAATGTTTTAAAATTCTTAGTAACAGTTAAATAAATGGTAACATTTTAATTTCAGCATTCTACAAATTATTTGCAAATTTAACAAAAAAATTGCTGTACTCTACAGGTACTGTATACAGAGGAGGAAAATTAAAGAGCCTCAATTGTTATTTTAAGACTCGATGTCGTATAAATTTTATAAAAGAATTTTCCTTTGATATGAATTCCTTATTTAGTTATATAACATTCAGTATAAGAAGTTAATAGCCTTTAAATATCTGAGTGTATTTTGTTTAAATTTCCAGCCTGAAGTAATAAGTGTAGACTCATCACCTGAGTTGCTCTTACCGCCTCCCATACCTCCTCTACCAGCTGCCATCCCCTCGACATCTGATGCTTCACTGCCATCCTCTTCTAAAACACACGGTGTACTTGATGTCAATATTCAGGTGAGACCTTTGGAGGGAGATGTAGGCAGACTATTTGCAATATATATTTTCAACTTTTTGGGATCCAACATGGTTACTCCCTAAAGCAAGATCTACTAATTTTTTATTAAGATTTAGTGAAGTAATAGAAGGTCAGCATTCTGCCCCAGCCCAGGGTGGAACTTTTCAAAGTTTTCGTGCTGGGTCATACTGGTGCCGAGAGATACTGGAGAAGACTGTCAGTGTTACCACTTGGTGATGGCAAGGGTTGGCAGCTGATTAAGTCAGCACAAATATGATTTTTATGATCCAGTGTTCCACAATAAGAATATAACCTCTTCAATGGTCTAGTTCCAATATTAATGACCCTTTTCCATAATGCAGTTGGAGAATGACAACTTTTCCTGATAACAGTAGATCGATGTCAGAGGTGAATTAGATTTATTCCTCAGTTTTTTGCATTTTGCTCATTTTAGTATAAATCACAGCACTTGCATGTTCTGTTATGGCGTTTGTAAAATCACAATGCTATAAATACCTGCTCATAATTAACTGCTAAATAATTACTGCATTTTATTAAAGCATCATCAATATTTCTTATTTTTGAGGTTGGGAGGCAGTTGGTTATTAATAGGAAGATAGATAAGGCATTATTAGCATAGTTTCCTCATGTCAGAGTAGTTTGAATGATTACTTCTCATATATGATATTTTTGTTCCAGGTTATGTGTGGGGGTGCATCTGAAGGCAGCACTTTTCCCTTAGAGCTGCCGAGCTCGACCACTGTAAGTGAACTACGCACAATGTTGCACCAGCTGGTTGGCATTAATCCATGCAATCAGGTGAGAAGTTGATTTGTTTTTACATTTTGATGAACATGACAAAAAATCTATTCACTTCATTTTAACAAATATTTTTTCTGTAACTGCCAAATGATTAAAATGGTGAAATGAAATTTGAAGATACCACAGTTTTGTTTTGTTTGTTTTTAGGATATAGCTGTATAAAAATAACAACCTTAGAGTTACCATAATTGTGCATTATCTGATTCGTGTTAACTATTGTAGTTTAGTAATAAAATCTTAAAATATGCAAGGTTTCATGACAATTTTATAGTTACATTAAAACATTTCATAATTGTTCGACTTAGTCCTAGGCAGCTTTTTTTTGTTTGTTTTTGAGTTGAATATTTATTCATACTGTTTTTTAACTTATTCAGAGTTTCAAAATGATCTAAATTTGCTGCCATTCTTTATATTGGCTGTACTGTACTATGTTGGGTACATCAGTGATGAATGTGTATTTACTGTATGTCATTTATAATTTGATACCTTTCTGTATGGCATCATAAATCATGTATTGCAGATCTTGGAAGGCTTTGCAACACCAGTAGATGATAGTATGGTTATCACTGCAGCACTCTTGCCGGAATCTCGGACACTCACATTAAATGCTCAGTCCTCAGTCACTTTTAATAACTACTACGAGAGGTGAGATCTTAAACTTGTTCGAATTCAATTGTTATTACTATAAATAGTTGTATTTAGAGTAACATTAACAAATACAATGTTGTGTATTTATTGTACTGTATGAATGACATACAATATTGTGTGTGTACTGTACAGTATGAATGACAAATACAGTATTATGTGTTTACTGTACAATATGAATAACAATTGATGAAATGGAATGAAGGTTACCACAACAATTACTATATCGAATTGACTGTTTCTTGTGTCTATTAAAAGACTAAACAATGGAAATATCTATTCACCTCAGCTCTTCTTATAAGTGTGGATAATGAAGTGTCAAATAGTTACTGTGTGTTTGTGACTTCCTGTTTCTTACACGAAACATTTAAGTAATTGATAAGAGATACAGGTACAGTGTATGATTAGATTAGTCTTTATCACATTTCATCTTTAAAAATAAGAGCTTATAAATTAACATAGTTTTCTTTCATAGTATATTTTGACTTTGAGAATGAATAAGGAATGGATGAATTCAAGGATATGTGTATTTAAAGGAAGAGAAAACAGTTAACTAAAAGTGAAAGAAGGTGATGAAGTATTTAACCAATTGTGTGGGGGTAGTGTGACACATTGACCAAAAATGCTTAAGTATGGAAGAAATAAGGAACAGTTTGCATGGGCCTTCCAGTGCATCTTGTACTGAACTTGATATGTAATATTGGATTTATATAGATGTATAGATTTTAAATAAATGTTTAATTTCCCCAGAATTAATGGCGCTCATGGTGATGACTATCTCTTGCTGATTCATGACGAGACAAACAGCAAAGACTACAGCTTACGGTTTCCTGGGAGCAAGAAAATCAAAGAAATCAAAAGTGACATTCATGACCTAACGACCATTGCTGTTCGATATCAACAGTGGACGGGTTGGCCTCCGAATACAGATGAAGAAAATGTTAGCACTGACACTATTTTGTAGTACTGTACTTCTTCATTAAGGTTTTCCAATACTTTAGTTATTAAATTACTGTCACATTAATAAAATTTGGCAACGTTTTCTTACAGAACAAATATTTGATATGGTTTCTGTCAAGTACAGAAAGCTTGTGAGGCTTATCACGGTTCCTCTAGGCCAATGACTGACCTTTCCCATGCTGCCACCCACAACAGTTGCTAAACTCCCAGGTATCCTATTTACTGCTATATTTACAGATGTATCAGGGGTAAGGAAATGTGCCCAAGTATCTCGTTCTGTCTGGGAATCAAACCTAGAACCTCTTGGTTTTGAGCTGACTGCACTGAGGACAATGCTACAGGTCGAGTTCTCCTCTGGAATGATGTCCTTTTTTATGTCAGTTTTATTTGGCGAGACATCTAGTCCTCTGATGAAATCTCTTCTATTTTGTGCTATCTTGGTTTATGTTTATATACATAAACTACATTGGATTGAGTGTAAGGAAGATAACTCAGATCATCACCATTGCCTTCACCATTTTGCATTTCTTGTAGTATTTTACTGATAATGAAATAGCTGGGAGCAGTTTGCTTTGCGATATTTTTGGAGGTAAATAAGTCTCTTGACATTATGAACTTTATATTTCTGCAATTTAGTCTTTATAATGAAGTGTATTGCTAGAAATGGTTAAGTTCATGCTGGTCTGTGTGTGTGTGTGTGTGTGCGCGCACATGTAATTACCTAAGTGTAGTTACAGGATGAGAGCTACGCTCGTGATGTCTCATCTTCCCAGTATTGTTTGTCACATAATGCTTTGAAACTACTGATAGTTTTGGCCTCTACTACTTTCTCACTTAACTTATTCCAACCGTCTACCATTCTGTTTAGAAAAAACTTTGTAATTTTTGGGGCACCTTTGGTTCCTTTGCTTGAAGCTGACCTCTTATTCTTGAGGTAGCTGGTTTCAGGAATTCCTCTTTGTCAATTTGGTCAATTTCCGTTATTATTTTGTAAGTGGTGATCATATCGCCTCTTTTTCTTCTATCATCCCTATGTTTCGGCACACAAAATGTTGGATGTAATTTCCATACATACTCGCTTAGTTGCCTTGCCTTTGCAAATAAATTAATATTACATATCTTTTTTAATACTTTTTATATTTAAATAATTTAAACAAATAAGTGATGGTAAATAATAAAATGTTTTGTGTAAAAGCAACATGTTATTGGTTAAGTTGTCGTGTTATACTATTAGGCATAGGAACACATTATATATAAGCTGTCCAAAGACCTTGGCTGTAGTTATTTAGAATTTTAAATGCTGAAATTGACCTGTTAAGTCAGCTGGTTAAGGTTATTTTAAAATTATAGTATCAAGTTATGTTTATGAATGGAACTTAATGTTTCACTGTGTTTTAATTTTCAAGAGGTTTACTAGTAATTTATTGTTTTATTTAAAATTTAATAGTAATAGCATAATATACAGTAGAAGGGATAATTGATTGTTTTATATTAAAACTTTTCAGGCAACTTTAGTATCATCTGGGATCAGCAAGCAGCATCACTTGACAGTAAGAAAGATGGTTAAAGATCGTACGCCCAAGGCTCAACGTAAGGTTAGTCCAGTGGTCTAGTTTGCATTCTTGGGACCACATCATATAGAAAAAATATATAGTAAAATAAAGATTGTATATAAATGTTAAATTTATTTTTGGCATGAAGATAATTATATTTAACATGGTGGTGTTTTAGGGTCTTACCTACAGGAAGCTCTTCAACATGGCAAAATTTTTTCAAATGTCCACATGCGTTGTTATCTCATCTTTGTAATCTCTGTCCTAGGACTTGTATATGTGTGTATTTTTGTATTACTTGTCCCTTAGACGTTAATGGAGACTGGGGAAGAAAACAGTTCTGGTGATGAGTTTGAAGATGCAGCAGAACTTTTAAATGATGATGATGACTTCCTAGACATGATGGATGTTCCTGCAACTAAAAAACCACAAACATTGAGTAAGTGAAGTTAAGACGTGTTTTGACTTTTGTTATAATCCATGTCCAGGTACATGTGATGCATTAATGCAGCTGCAGAATTATGTTAAGTATGAGATTATTTACACCAGGCTTCATTATTCTTGTAAATTAAATAAACGGAGAAATAATTGGAGCCAGTTATACCGGCAGCTAAGCATACGAAGTTAGTGTGATATTTTGGGATAGCATACACAGGGGGTTTCCTGTCATTACAATTAGGCTACTGTCTCTGCATGTCTGATATTTATTTTTCATCTTTTAAATGAATGCAAATCCTGGGTGTGTTGCCTGCTCGTTTGCAGACCTTTACATTACATTCTTACTTTGTGGAACCCTTAATACATTCTGCAATGCCTGCAACACCTTAAAGTGCCTCCATGAGAAATAAAAGTTAATTTTGGTCTTGACTGTCATTGAGGAATGTTGTAGTATTACATTATAAAGCACATTTGTGGCTGGGAAATGGTGGGAATGCTTAGTAATCATTTTCAGGCAGGTGTTTTATTGAGGAGTGGAAAAAAGTGGACTTTAGGGGGCTTCAGGAACACATCTCTATTTTTCTATATCGTCTTATGTTTAGGTGTATTGATGTTTTTGTTTGCCTTCATCGTAATGCATTTTGTTTAAGCTGAATGTTAAACTGTAGTACATAGTTCACCTCATTGGTGTGTCATTCTCTGTAAAAGTCTGGTTGTGCTCCCTGGTATTTGTGATTCACACTATCCTTTTATTTTGATCTGTTGTATACACTTGATATGCTCCAGATCTTGGATATCTTAACACTTAAGAAGGCTGGTTAAAATGAGTCAGTCTCAAACTTATCCTTATGCCCATGACATTAGAAGTTTGACTAAGGCATTCTACTCTGCATTGTGCAAAGATTCATCATGCTTCAGGCTTCTTGATAAACCTTTTCTTTGTGGAATAATATTTGCTGCACTTTCCATGCCCGCTGTGACAGTGAGTGGCACTTGGTTGCCAGTTTTCTTTCCCTTTCTTCTGTTCACAGCTTCTTCGGTTTTAGAACAAGAATGTGAGCATTTAGGAGACTGGGAAATGTGTAGACAAAGCACTGCCTTCTGTTCTGTTGGCTGTTAGGGGTATAGTACAAGGTTGCCAGACTGGTAGTGGAAAATTTGGTAGGGGCCTTGTATGGCGATTTCATTTCATTCCATAGAAATTAAGGATCCTGACCCTGCAGGATCATCTTTATTGATCCTGCAGGGACTATTTGAAAAGTTCCCTATGGTACCGATGTTGAAAATATCACCTGCTAGAAAGTCACGATTCTTGTCCAGAAGATATTGTAGATCTTACCTTAGGGGGCAACCAAATGGGTCATGCTCTGAAAGGTGCCATTCATGTTTGCTGAAATTATGTATGTCCAGAGTATTTTGATCATTATTTACAATTCAGTTTTGCAAAGTACTTTACTGCAATAACTTTGAAAATACTGTACCTAAAATAAAAACATTGCTTTACATATAATATATCTTTTTTATTATACATCTTTTGTAATAGGTTACTGTTTTTTATTATTTCAGTTCCAGTAGATGTTGAAGATGAAGTAATGGGTGTTATACACTTTGTGAAGAGTTTCGTAATCGCTATGGCAGTTGTGTTCCCATGTTTTATCAGGGTTCATTAGAAGATGCCCTGAAAGAATCGGTTCAACTCCCAGCAAAAAATGTAGGTCTAGTAGCATTAATATATATGCACTGTGTATACTTGAAATTAATCTGATATTTTTTGTGGAAAATTATATTGTGAAAATTTTTGTTTTGTAT
This sequence comes from Procambarus virginalis, assembly GCA_020271785.1. Taxonomy (NCBI): domain Eukaryota; kingdom Metazoa; phylum Arthropoda; class Malacostraca; order Decapoda; family Cambaridae; genus Procambarus; species Procambarus virginalis. The sequence goes on from WNGS01163731.1 coordinate 3,667,412, forward strand.
TGAAGAGATTATTACAGACATCAAGCACTAAACTATAGACCAGTGTCGTTAACATGCATTCCATGCAAAATGCTGGTAAAAGTATCTGGAAAAGGATTGTAGACCATTTGGGAAGATAATTTTATATCAGACAAGACACAACATGTCTTCAGAGAGGAAAAAATTGCTTAACAAACTAGATTGAATTCTATGACAGGGTCCCAAAATAAGATGAGAAGGAAGGATGGGTGGGAACGAGTGCTGGAGATGTGGGTGGGAGTGAGTGAGTATCGAACGTGTGGGAGGAAGTGAGTGTTGGACATGTGGGAGGGAGTGAGTGTCGGGCATGTGGGAGGAAGTGAGTGTTGGACATGTGGGAGGGAGTGAGTGTCGGGCATGTGGGAGGGAGTGAGTGTCGGGCATGTGGGAGGTAGTGAGTGTCGGGCATGTGTGAGGGAGTGAGTGTCGGGCATGTGGGAGGGAGTGAGTGTCGGGCATGTGGGAGGGAGTGAGTGTCGGGCATGTGGGAGGGAGTGAGTGTCGGGCATGTGGGAGGGAGTGAGTGTCGGGCATGTGTGAGGGAGTGAGTGTCGGGCATGTGGGAGGGAGTGAGTGTCGGGCATGTGGGAGGGAGTGAGTGTCGGGCATGTGGCAGGTAGTGAGTGTCGGGCATGTGGGAGGGAGTGAGTGTCGGGCATGTGGGAGGGAGTGAGTGTCGGGCATGTGGGAGGGAGTGAGTGTCGGGCATGTGTGAGGGAGTGAGTGTCGGGTATGTGGGAGGAAGTGAATGCCGGAAGTGAGGGAGGGATTGAGTGTCACAGGTGTGGCTGGGAATGAAATGCTGAGTCTGTGTTTTCATGTGTATACTCTACCAAAAAAATCTAAATGCAAATAAAGATGACTTCCATTCACTTTCTTTACAGAGAAAGTTACTAGCCGTGTACTTACATCATGATGGAAGTGTTCTCTCCAATGTATTCTGCTCCCAAGCTTTATGCCAGATATCAGTTGTGGACTACTTGTCGGCAAACTTCGTTGTCTGGGGTTGGGATTTAACACATGAAGCTAATAAAGCCAGGTATTTTGGAATTTTAGTAACTTTATTTGATCTCAATTTTTCTGTATCGTGCGACTTATTTCTTGTTTAATGTTAGGAATAATGTCTTCTTCTTATGTTGCAATCTACTTAATTAAGAATAATTATCTAATTAATAATATAAGGCATAATTATATACTTTTCAATAAATGTACTGGCTTATATATTCTTCAATTATTGGTTTTATTCTTAATTGCTAAACCCTTTTCATAATTAATGCTGTTGGGGACAGAAAGCCTGTTCTTATGCCTATTGACTTTTCCCCCTAGGCCAACTACTGACTTTCCCCCAGAATGCAACCCACAACAGTTGCCTAACTCCCAAATACTTACTGCCAGGTGAACAAAGGCATCGGGTGAAAGGAAACATGTCCAACCATTTATGTTCCACCAGGGAATCATTTGTGAGTGGAGACCATAGACCACTATACTACAGAACCCCTATTTTATTACAGTCACATTCATTTTGGAATCAGTTTACTAGCTAGATGCTGTAGCTTATCTTTTAATATATTATTAAAATATTTATCCTGTTGAAGACTTGGTCACCATTAACTTGACTTTGTTGCTAATTCTGGAATACTAGATGAATATTCCTGCATATCTTGAGGTTATCTTGAGATGATTTCGGGGCTTAGCGTCCCCGCGGCCCGGTCCTCAACCAGGCCTCCTTTTTATTACACCCCCCCCCCCAGAAGCAGCCTGTAGCAACTGTAACTCCCAGGTACCTATTTACTGCTATGTAACAGAGGCATCAGGGTGAAAGAAACATTTTGCCCATTTGTCTCCGCCTCCACCGGGGATCGAACCCGGAACCTCAGGACTATGAATCTGAAGCGCTGTCCACCCCAGCTGTCAGCGCATAGGTTCTAAGCCTCTGGCTGGGGTGGCCTGTGTTTAGTTGGTTATCTCATTCATGCTAATTAATGTGCCGAGTTCTCATACATTAATTAATAATAATTTGATTCAGCATGAGTTTTTCTGGGAAGAAGAATACATTATCACTTGAGTAGCTCGGGTAACTACTGAGGCCCAACCAGAAAGTAAAATTTCATTACATTTAGTGCTGGATTTTATGAACAAATGTGACCGTGGTGGCCAAAGCAGTATCAATGAAGAAACACATTTGGATTTCTTTTTCCACAGGTTATTAAATCTAGTTACAACACATTTTGGGGCGATTGCATCAACAACAGTGAGAAGTTTTAGTGTAGATAAGCTGCCAGCGCTATTGGTCATCACACGCACAAGAGGAACTATTGAAGTTTTATCAGTTATATATGGTACGTAGTTCCTTAAGTAATTGAGACGGCAAGCATACATACTTACATACCAATCATAAACATGCCTAACACAATTTATTGCTATTGAAATTTGAAAGAAAGTACTTAAGACTAATACATAAATTACATTAATGTGGTGTATCAGTGATCAAATCAATAGGAACCATGAGGAGGATTCTACCCTGTATACTGGGTACTCCCAGGCACATGCCTGAGATTAATACTGCATGACATACTCAAAAACAGTGCAACCTGGGATTCACTGAATCCTGTAGGAATCCTGAAGCTTCCACTGCAACCCAGTCAGGGTTTCACATATTGCCCCCATGCACTCTGGCTGTGGTCTAGGAGTTCCACTTCCAACACTTCTCTTCTAATAAATAGCCAGAGTGCATGGGAGCAATGTGTGAGATGGACTGGGCTTCAGTGGAAACCTCAGGATCCTCAGAGGCTTCAGTTGAATCCCAGTTTGCATTGCTTTTGACCATGTCGTAGTGGTCTAAGGCATGGCTTTGGGAGTACCCAGTGTGCTGGATTGAATCATCTTTATAGCTCTTTAAGACAAATTTTCGAGAATACAAATATATTGCAGGTTATAATTCACTAATTGCTTTTTTTTTACTCTAATGAATAGATGTATTGTTAAAGGAATTACATTACAATAATTTATATTGAAAACATTTTATTCCAGTATTGTACATAATTTTTGGGTAGGGAAAAGACACACTTAGAGTACATATTTAATCAATGTAGTAAATACTAGTAATTTTTAGTACTGTTTATCAGTACAGTACATGCATTCTATCAATTGGCTAGCAGGGTGAAATTCTTGTCAGGTAATGGAGTTCTAGATGAAGTAATGACTGCACTTCTACACGCAACCGAGATGTTCGAGGAGCAGAGATCCACTGAAGTGCAAGAGGAGGAGGCAAGAGAAGCTCGAGAGGCTGTTAAAGCTGAGCAGGATGCAGCCTACCTGGAATCTCTAAAAGCAGATAGAGCAAAGGTGAGGAAATTGTTTATTTAGGAGTTTATTGTAAATTTTCAAATGGCACCTTTGTTGGCCTAAGCTTGCCAGCGACTCATTGGTTTTGAAGGAACATTGATTAATTGTTGTTAATTATGATGTAGGGATATGGCAACTTAACTACCTGTGAGTGATGTAAAATTCATGTGTGCCATCATGCAATAAATGAGGACAAGATTGGGCTACGGGACCCATTTTGTCTTCTTATTAAAGTGAGAAGCCTCCTCACAACATGAAAGTTGGAGATATGATACCCATTGATGCAAGAATGTTTGTTTTTTGAAAACAAATACCATAGATACCCACTCTGTTTAGGAAATATAATGCCAAACAGTTTTGGTACACACTGGTGCTGTCTGTAGGTATAGTTTTAGTGTTGTAAAGCCTAGACTGAAGAAGGTGCCAGAGTGCTCTGAAACTAACCAGAACTATTGTACTGTGTATTTATCATGCAGCATTGAGTTTTTCTTGGGATTTTTATGCTGATGTGAAATCATCCAGTCAGAATTATGTACTGTAATTGTTCTTATAAAGAGGTTGCAATCATTGATGGCTATTTTGTATGTCGGGCCAAGAATTCCTCAGATAAATAATTTGCAGTTACCTACAGTATAATCATATGATAAATGATAAAGTATAATCCTCATGTATCATATCTGAAACTCATGTTTTAAGGATTTAATGAGTTGTTTTGTACAAAACTTAATATTTTACAACACTGAAGCGTTAATTCTATAACAAACTTTATACTGAATAGTATAGTACTGAGCTGACATTTAGGTTTTTGGGTGTACATTTGCAAACTTCAGCTTGCTAATTTCATGTTATTGTATTCCAGGCTGCAGCTAAGAAGCAGGCAGAAATGGAAGAGAAACAAGAGCGAGAAAGAGTTGAATCAATCAAGCAACAAGAAGAGGCGATCAAGGAGGTGCGTATTACTGTACACGTATTTGCATTCTCATTATGTATCCCCATTATGGATACATTACAATGTCTAAGAACTATTATATAAATATAATACAGTATCTAAAGAACGCTTTCACATATCGGCTTGAAAATGTCGGGTTTAATGTATGGTGATGCAGTTAAATTTACAGTTAATTTTGTCACCAGTGGGCTACACTTGCTCATGTGGCCCACCACTGGTGTCTGAGTATAGAACCAATTTAACAATTATCTTGGGGAATGAGATGACTTTGTATGGTTTCTCAAAAAATTAATCATTGCAGCTGTTCCAAAATATATTCATAAATATTCTGATGCCAGGGGATAATCATTATTGTCTTGACTGCAATAGATTCAATTTTGTTGGAATAAAAGTTTATAATTTTTAAGAGGAACCTTGACAGTTTTCTCTGGTCTGATCAGCAAAGTTATAAATATGTGGTATTTCAAATTGTAAGTAGCTTGTTCATCAAACAATCACTTGTGTGACTAGGCTTCAAGATTACAACTTTCAACGTAGCCAGAAGCAAACCACAGGTATGGAATAGGAATAGCATGTCAGCATACTAAAGATTTGCACCGGAGAGTAAACAAGTACATCAGGTCTTAAAATCTGAATGTCTTAATTTGTTACCTAACTCAGGTAAAAAAAAATAATTCTTTATTAACACTTTCGCGCCTTAGCGGACGCGATAAGCGTCCAATCTTTTAGTCCTGGGTACTTAGCGGACGCACGTGCGAGTCCAACGATAAAATATTTGTATAAATTCCATTTTCTATCCGATTGTGTTGGGGATAGTTTAGAAATGTTCACCATGAAATTTACGTTTTTTCTAATAACCGAAAGCTTATTAAAGAAAACGGCATGGCAGTGATTCATCTTGTATAACAATTGTATGGCGCTGATATGCCGCCGCGGGTAACATTTCAGCCACTTCCAACCGTCTTGTGGGTTGGTTGGTTGCGACATTGATTCTATATTTATATGCATATGTCCGTATAGAGAATTTTATTGCGGTTCCAATGATACCATAATCAATGATGTCGGATAAATGTGGTCATCGCAATCATTAAAGAGGGAAACATTGTGTTGCTGTTTGGCGCTCTCGCCAAACAGTTTGGCGAGAGCTTCTGTTTCTGTTTGAACTGTTTCAAACAGTTTATGTTTGGCAGTATTTTATAAGTATGTGTCTTATAGAGAATTCTATTGCGAACACAGTGATACCAATTTTAAATACGTAGGTCTACAATTAGTGTCAGAAGAGTAAAAAGAGTATACACTTTTCGCTCCTACCGCTTAAGCGCGCGAGACGCCCAAAGCACTTGGGTAAGTTTTTTTACGCTGCGCCGAAAGCGCTAAAGTGTTAACTTATTTAACTCTGTTTAGTTGGAAGTGATAAAAGTTGATGCCATGCATAAATTTAGATTTATTGTTACAAACACTGTATTGTATTTCAATTACTTTAGGCTGTGAGAGCATCTCTTGAGACTGACATACCTGATGAACCAAGTTCAGATTGTCCGTATCCTGTAGCAACGTTACGTTTTCGTATACCTGGTGGGGAAACCTTCATAAGAAATTTTCTGGCAAATACAACTCTCCAGGTTAGTGCTCATGTTTATATTAGCTATATTTTGGCATGATTTTGCAAGCTACCATAGGTGGAAGTAAATGGGTTGAGCTTCAAATCCCAATGTTGTTATTAAGTTTCTTCAGATATTTGTAGGTGCAGTTCTGTACTGTTTATGCATTAGTAAATATTACGTTGGCATGTCGGCAGGTGCTGCTCAACTTTCTGCATGTGAAGGGTTATCCTGCAGATGAATACAAGTGTCTTCAATCATGGCCACGTAGAGATGTGAGTACTGCAGTTGCCATTATAGATATAAGTGTGCTTTTTATTGGTGGCAATTTACATTTTATAAGCATGGGGTATAGCAGAGAAAGTTGAGATGTATTGTATGGGGGTCGCAGAGGGTGTTCAGATCATTTTCTGCCAAGACTTGGATGTAGAGATGCTGGGGATGATTAGAAATGATAGAAGAGTATGGAAAATGTATATGAATGAGGTACAAGTTAGTTAGGTAACTGGTAGGTAACTAATAATCTTGAATGTAAAGTGAAAATAATACATACTTCAAAGGTCCTATAAAGTTATAAGATCTAAAAAAAACTTAATAGAAGGTCTATTTAAACAGGTCTACCTGAAGACATGTCTATGGTGTTAGTCCTTCATGCTCACAAAGAAAGATAAGGCACTGGAGATTGATATTTTTCAGCATATTAATGCAAAGGCGGAAACAAATAATTAAATGCATTATTATTAGTACATTAGTAATATGTACTTATATTTTTTCTTAAGGTGAGTTCATTGGATGTCTCCAAGACTTTGATGGACTATAAGCTGTATCCACAGGAAACTCTTAACATAGAAGAGCGATGAAGGATTGTGTAGTGTTGTTTCCCTGGGAGTGATAGTCGTGTGTGGTGGAGTCTACTGTTAGAGTCTACCACCGTCGCCACCTGTGATCATACAAAAACAAGTTCAACGGCAGATTCAAACTTAAGAGCATCCGCATAAAGTATCCAATTATAGTGTTACGTTGGACATTTTAATAGGATGGTACTTTGTATCTACCAGCAAAGGTGGACTTGTAAGCAGACTTCATATAATGAAAAATGACTTCCCTTCAATTTTTAGACTATTCTCAGTGAGTAAATAATACCTTTTTGACAGAACTGAGTGTAGCATTAAGTTAATGGAAATTCTGTTACATAAGTAACTGTATACTCTTGACAGTTTTTTTACAAAAACTAATATGTGAAAATTGAGCCATGATTTGTACGGGCACTGCTGAAAATGTACCCATACATTTTAAACACTGGCTTCCTATACTTTAAAGTGTCAACAAACAATGCAGAATCACCAGGCAAATTATTGAGATAAAATTCTAGGATGAAAGGAGGAAAGTGTTTTTTTGATTCCAGTCATTTTAGTTAGGTATACTACAGTATATAGAAAGCTTTATAACATATTTAATAAAATCATTTGTCTCAAAAGTTCGAATATTTCATGTTTTATAGTGTAAGTTTTTTTATTTATCATTTAAATGCACACATCTGTAGGTGATTTGCAAGAGGAACCACCTGATGTTATAGATTGACACACATGAGGACAGTAAAGTACAGTACATTGTATTCAGAATGAAATACAGTACATTGTATTCAGAATGAAATACAGTACATTGTATTCAGAATGAAATACAGTACATTGTATTCAGAATGAAATACAGTACATTGTATTCAGAATGAAATACAGTACATTGTATCAGAATGAAATACAGTACATTGTACTCTTGTACTCGGTGAAATTCAGTACATTGTACTCAAAGTGAAATAGAGTACATTGTACTCTTGTACTCAAAGTGAAAGAGTACATTGTATTTAGACCATAATCATACAGTGATGGTGTCTGTGAGTCACATTTGGGAATTACTTCATTTTGCACGTAAATTATGTTTTCAAGCAAAACTAAACTT
>WNGS01163731.1:3698299-3736275 GCA_020271785.1 Procambarus virginalis
AGTCCTCATGACAATGAGTGATGCATGGTGTTGGATGAGTCCCTCATGATGATAATGAGTGATGCTTGGTATTGTATGAGTCCCTGATGATAATGAGTGATGTATGGAAATCAAGAACACAAATCAAGGTCAGCTTACCTTTTTTGCAGAGTCCAGGAGGGTATTATTGAGGCGTTGAGGTTTTGCACACCAGAACCCAGCTACAGTGTAGTATATTGAAATTATTTCATTCCTGGTGGTTATGGGAGGGGTAGCATCATACCATAATGTTCACTCTGCCGGACAATACTAAGAGTGGTTAGGGGGCAGTCTACATGTTATCACACTATGCATTAATTATTTGTAGGATATATTTTCCTAGTGACGGCTTAAGTTAATGGCTCTGCTGAGCTTCTCTCATCAGGTATGATACCATCTACCACCAGTTGTAACACTGCACTACCTAGTGGAACACAATTAATGTAATTACACTTAGGTAATTACACTGCACCACCTGATGGAACACTGCACCACTTGGTGGAACATGTTGCACCGCCTAGTGGAACACACCACACCACCTAGTGGAACACCACACTTGGTGGAACACTGCAGCACCTCAGTGAAGGGGAATACTGGTAGCAGATCAAGTGAAAGCTGCATTAGTATTAAGGTTGTGCCACACGGCAGTGGTGCACGTGCTCGTGCACCTGGTCAGGGCCGTGCCCCTACACCACGTGCACCACCTTAGCTGTGGCGCTCTCCTCTCACATGGTTTAGGCTACTCTCTAGTCTTCATTTGTGGTAATCAAGCTGATGCTGGGTTGCTAACCCATTATGGCAATCAAGCTGGTGTTGGGCTACTAAGCCAGTACAGTAATCAAGCTGGTGTTATGCTACTAAGTCAAAACAGTAATCAAGCTGGTGCTGGGTTGCTAACCCATTATGGTAATCAAGCTGGTGTTAGGCTACTAAGCCAGAACAGTAATCAAGCTGGTGTTGGGCTACTAAGCCAGTACAGTAATCAAGCTGGTGTTAGGCTACTAAGCCAGAACAGTAATCAAGCTGGTGTTGGGCTACTAAGCCAGTACAGTAATCAAGCTGGTGTTAGGCTACTAAGCCAGAACAGTAATCAAACTGATGTGTTGGGCTATTAAAACAGTACAATACTCAGTTCAGACATCGAAGGTTTGGTAATAAAACATTGCGCTCATAATAATTACACTCGCCTGAGGTGTGCATTGTGATCAAGGTTAATTAATAACTTACGTATAATGCAGCTGCAGTTTGCTCAAGGATTGTAACTTATAAAGTATAATGTTCGCTATATATTATACATACAGGCTTCCTGTCCCCCGACAAAACGAATGATTATTAAAGTACTTCCATGTGCCAAATTAGGTGTTCATATATCAACACGAAACATTGGATATACCTATATTATAATTTGTTAAATAAAAAACGTCGCCACAATGTTTTGACGACCAAATGGCCACTGTCAAGAAGGAAGCGTCTCTGGGTATAGAATTTATATATAGGTCAAGGTGAACAATAGGTAATCATAGCAACCGTCTAAATACTCCTCTCTTGATCTTTATCCAGCAAACTGTGACACTAGATTGATTGATGAAGATTAAGCCACCCAAAAGGTGGCACGGGCACGAATAGCCCGTAAGTGGTGGCCCTTTTGAGCCATTACCAGTATCAAGAGCTGATACTGGAGATCTGTGGAGGTGCGGCAGCACCCTGCGTGACGGGAGATGTCTCCCCGTGGCACTAGATGCTAGCCTCGTCTATAAGGCTGCAGATTCACTTGATGAACCATTACGGGCTATTCATGCCCGTGCCACCTCTTGGGTGGCTTAATCATTATCATCAATATGATGAACCAGTCCCACGACAACTTGCCTGTGAGCGTGTCTGGCATTGATGATGAATAACACATACACGCATGGTTCATTCACTCGCCTAGTTGTGCTTGCGGGGGTTGAGCTTCGGCTCTTTAGTCTCGCCTCTCAACCGTCAATCAACTGATGTAGAGATTCGTGAGTCCATTGGCCTGCATTATATCTACATTTGAGACATGTTGCAGTCTCTGTACAGTGTGAGTACCGCCGCCCACGTATCTTGGAAGGAAATAACCACTTTCAGAAGGGGGCCTGACGGCTGAGTGGACAGCGCTCGGGATTCGTTGTCCTAAGGTTCCAAATTATCCCCGGCGGAGGCGGAAACAAATGGGCAGAGTTTCTTTCACCCTGATGCTCCTGTTCACCATATCAGTAAATGAGTACCTGGTAATTAGACAGCTGCTACAGGCTGCTTCCTGTGGGATGTGTAACAAAAAGGAGGCCTGGTCGGGGACCGGGCCGTGGGGCAGGGTTGCCAGATTGGGCTACTTTTGAGAGCCCCGCGCTCCCAAATATTTATTTTCGCTACTTGCTACTTTTTGGGCTAATTTAAAAGCAAGTTGGGAGAGAGAGAGATACCTGAATTTGCCCGAGGGCCACCCTCAAGTAAATTTAGGGAAACCATGGAACCACCTCCCGACGAAGCCGTAAATGGTAAAACAATGCTCGATAAAATCACCAGGGCAAAAAAAGGACATTTGACAAGCCGCCGGGTTCCTATCCTCACTGAGGGGTAATGACCCTCTGGTAAATTCAGGTAAATCTTAGCTAATTAAATAATCCTGAAAAGTTTGCTTAAGGAAGGCAGGACTGTGTTAGCAACAGTATACTCTCTGAGCAAAGCAATGGTAAAACACGCGCCCGGCTCTTCGCCAGTGCTTTGACCTGGCTTTGCCCTTAACTGTTCACCCAGCAGAGAACGATTATTAAATGCTTTTGTTTAAAAAAGTTTAAAAACTAACTTTAGTAACAAGCGACAGTCCAGTGTTCAAATATTGTCATATATGAACAACTTCCCAACGGAAAGGAGTGGGGACACCCCTCCAAGAACTGAATTTACCTGAGGGCCACTAACACTAGTGGCCTCGATGAGGACAGCAAGCCGGTGGCTTGTCAAAGGCCCCCCATTTGCTCTGATGATCTTTTCCAGCTGTATTTTAAAACCCAGCAGAGTTTTGGCGTTTACGGCCTCAGCGGGTAGGCAGTTCCACGGGTTTACAACCCTATGGGTGATACAGTATCTCCTGTTTTCTGCGGTTGGAAGAAAACGCGCTCAGAGTGGGGACTTGTTTATTTTATAATAATAAATAATAAAATAATAATAAATTAATTATTATATAATTAATTATTTGTTACAAATTTGGGTATTGTTTATTTTGAGATTTATTTGATTAGAGGATTTATTGCCAAACAGAATATAAAAGTTTTGTCAATGTTAAGAGTGAGTTTGTTGGCAGTTAGCCAAAGATGGACTTTATTTAGCTCAGTATTTACTGTGGCATTTAGAGCATGGGGGTCAGGACTGGAGTAAATGAAGGTTGTGTCGTCAGCAAATAGAATTGGTTTGAGGTGTTGGGAGGCATTTGGAAGGTCATTAATGTAGATGAGAAAGAGGAGAGGGCCAAGTATGCTGCCCTGAGGAACACCAATGTTGATGGGTAGGGTGGGAGAAATTGAATTATTCACAGAAACATACTGGAGCCTGTCAGTAAGGTAGGATTTGAGGTATTGCAGGGAGTGTCCTCTGACTCCATAATGATGTAATTTAAGAAGATTTTGGTGGTTGACAGTGTCAAAAGCCTTACGCAGGTCCACAAATAACCCAACAGGGAACTCATTTTTATCAAGAGCTGCATGAATCAAGTTAATCATACTAATAAGTGCATCATTAGTGCTTTTTTTGGGTCTGAAGCCATATTGGCAAGAGCTAAGTATATTGTGTTTGGCTAGATAAGAGTAAAGCTGCTTGTAGATTAGTTTCTCAAATATTTTTGACAAGTTAGGCAGGATTGATATGGGTCTGTAGTTGTTAACATCTGTGAGATCCCCACATTTGTGTACAGGGGTTACTCTCGCTTTTTAGAATATCTGGAAAGGTTTGGAGTTCAAGTGACTTGTTGAAGAGCAAAGCAATAGCAGGGGCTAAAGTTCTGAAAGCTTTTTTGTAAACTAAAGTTGGTATCTCCTCAAGGGCACTAGACTTGGTTTTAAGGGAAAGGATTACCTCGTTGACGTCAGTGGAATTAATAGGCTTTAGGTACAGAGACTGTGGATAGTTACCTGTAAGATAGTCCTTAACATCAGTACTGGAAGATGGAATATCATTTGCAAGGGATGACCCAATGGAAGAGAAGAACCTATTGAACTCAATAGCAGAATCAGAGGCTGAAAGCTGACCATCGTTATTGGACAGGAGTGTTGGTTTGTTATTTAAAATCTTCTTTGATCCCAATATTTGTGAAATTGTGCTCCAAGTTTTTTTAATGTTGCTCTTTATTTGGGTAAATTTATCTTCGTAGTATTTAGTTTTGGCTCGTCTAATTATCTTAGATAGCAATAACGAGTAATTCTTTGAGAATTCTTTGGAGACAATTCCTAACCTATATTTCTTCTCAAGGTCATGTTTTTTATTAACGGATTTAAGTATTCCCTTTGTAAGCCAGGGATTGTTTAGCCTTTTGGTTGTGACTTGTTTTGTAAGCATAGGACAGTGGGTGTTATAAAGGCTAAGAGTTTTTTGAAGAAAAGATTGCACTGCTAGGTTGATGTCCCCTATGTTACCTAACTCGGACTCCCAGTTGACATTATCAGCAGCAGTTATAAAATTGCCTAATGCAGTTTCATTGTGCAGCCTAAAACTTAACTCCCTTGACTCTAGAGGTGGTTTGCTAATGTTAGTTAAGAGAAATGTGGGGTAATGGTCTGTAGTGCTATCGGTGATTATACCTGAAGTAAGCGGAAAGGTTATGTTTGTCCAGATGTGATCTAGAGTCGTGGCAGTACTATCAGTGATTCTAGTAGGTCTAGTGATTAATGTATGAGGAAGCAGGAATTCATACAGTTAAGGAAGCTAACAGCAGTAGGGTGTTCAGGCTCGCAGAGGTCAATATTAAAGTCCCCTGCGATAATTAGATGGTTTTTGTTCAGTCTGTTATCGAGTATTAGATTTCTAAGGTTTGAGTTGAATTCGGACACATCAGTGTTAGGAATTCTGTAGACTGCACCCACAGACAGGACAGACTCGGCACCTTGACTCTGAAGCTGGCGAAGATATACTCCCCACAGCAGTCTCTAGTTCTAATTACTTTTAAGCATGTTAGTTCTTGGTGGTAGTAAAGAGCAGTACCACCACCTCTCTGACTTTGGCGACAGTTGTGAATTGCCGAGTAGTTAGGCATGTTAAAGAGTTGAATAGTGTCCTCTTTCAACCACGTTTCAGTAAGTATAATAAAAGAATATTTGTTGTCAATAGTTTCAATCAAGGCACTAACATCATCGAAATGTTTACCTAGGGATCTAACGTTCAAGTTGATTACAGAGATATTGTGATTATGTGTTAATACATTGTTTACATCTTGTGCTGCAAAATATCTGCAATTTAGATCATTAAAGTGATGATTGTCATAGATAGTGGATAAGAGGTTTAGTTCTGGGTCTATACTTGTCTGCATAAAAAGGCTGGTTGCAGGAAAACAAGGCAAGAATGACAAATTACAAAGTAGAATTAAGCTATAAAAGGGGGAAAATATATAAACAAGACTATATGAAACAAACACAAAATGAACAACAAAAGAAAAAAATGAGGTAGCTTACAAGGGTACAATGGAGTAAGGGAGTATGGAGAGAGTATTTAGAGTATGTGGGTTGGGGTTGAGCAGATTAAGGTAGTAAATAGTATAAACTTGAGAACAGTGGAAACATTTGGTAATTAAGTGATGTATATAAGAAATAGGAAAGGTCCTAGAATGCACAGTTACAGCCCCGCTCCTGTGCCAGGTAAGTCCACTACGGGCTCACCATAGCCCATGCTACTTGGAACTTTTGTTCCCAGTAGCTGAATCTAAAACAAAACAAGAACGTCCTAGAATGCTGCCTTGTGGCACTCGTATGGTTAATGGTAAGTGTGGGAGAAGTTATGTCGTTGATGGATGCACATTGGCGTCTGTTATTAAGATATACCTGGTTGATTTCATATGGTCGAATATAGTTTAGAACAACGCCTTGGAATCCAAAATGATTAAGTTTATGTAGGAGTTATAATTTATAGTATCAAAGGCCTTTCTCATGTAAATGAAGAGGCCACGAGGGAATTCATTTTTGTCAAGGGATGTGTAGATTATATAAAGCAAACTAATAATGACATCGTTGGTACTCTTTTTGAGATCAGAAGCCAGACTGGCTAGGACTCAGGATGTTGAATTTTACAAGTTTGAGTAAAGTATGTGGGTAAGATGTTAGTTGACGAATTTGTCATGATGTATATTGCATTCAGAAGTTTACGAGATTGCCTATTGCTGCTTGCTACCCTTTGTGTGTCAATGATTGAAATTGTTCTTCTTAGGCGTCAAATGACAAAGAGTATTGTGAAGACGGCACACGACGAGCGTGGCTCTCATCCTGTAACTACACAAAAAAATAAACTTAGATAAGATTTAGTCATTAATATTTTTCATGCCCGAAACGCTTTGCGTAATAGTGGCTTTAGGCATTGTATGTACTAGCTCTATCTATAAATCCATCACTCTTCGTAAAATCTCTTGTATGTATGTACCTTACCTAAATAAACATTTATTTATTTTATTTATTTTATTTTATTTTTTTAAAGTACCCGAGCAAGGGTGTGGCGGGTGTGGGGTTGTAACCGCCCAACAGTCACCACCAAACAACAACAATGGAGGGACCGGCTCGTGATATAAGTGAATTGACGCTCGTTTGCCTAGAGCTGGCAGCTAGAGTGGACGAGGCATTAACGAGAGAAGATAAGATCTCACTCATCACTCAACATATTGTCACATACACCCAAGAACAGATACCAATGGTAGACTTTGAGGCTGGTAAGCTGGTCCGGGTATATTTTGTTTTTAATTTACCAAAAGATTGCAGTTTCTCATATGTAAAATCAGTTTTTGTTTTGTTTTAAATGTTCACATTAACACTTTAGTAACTCGTTTTTTATTTTAAATCTTTGTTTAATATATTGCTAGCTTATAATATTTGTAATTTACCCACTCTACGGACAGGAAATTCGTGGCCTGCTAAGAGTCCATTAATCCTAACGATGATTTCATCTGAATGTTAAACTGATGTGATGTTCTGGCATGCCAAGACAATTTTTTTATCAATTTAGATAACTCATGGAATTCTTAATTTGATTAGTTGAATCCTAAAAGGATTATTTTTTAAATCTTAAGTTAATTATCTAAATTACATTGTTCTACTCTGTATTATTTCATCTATTTCATTTAATTCTAAAATTAGTTACTAGTTCTTTTTCATGTTTTTCATATATTTAATATATTTTTAATCTTTAATTATATCAGTGTCTTTACCTCAATTTTTTTTATTTAGTGCTACCCTATTCTATATGAAGACTTAGGATAAATCAAGGGTTATTTATGAGTTCATGTAATTTATAGGCTAAAATGCAGCCTACTAATATTTAGACATATAGACTTGTTTGAATATCATAAAATAAGTACAGTACAGTATTAGTAAATTTCAGGATAGTGAATGCACCTATATCTTTTAATAATTTTGTTTCAAAGACTTTGTAATTTTTACAGGTTTGGAGTGGTTCAATGTATCTCGACCCTTGACTCTAGCTAGAGATTTGAAGGGTCGAATCACAGTACTAGATTTCTTCACTTACTGTTGCATCAACTGTATGCACATATTGCCAGACCTTGAGGCCCTCGAGAAATTGCATCCTCCCAATGATGGAGAAGTCTTAGTGGTGAGACATTTTTGTAATTGTTACATGCCAGTAACATACAGTATAACCCAAAAAAGGTAGATTATTTTCAGTTGGTGCCCTAGCTTAACCATGCATAACTATACAATTGCTACCTAAGCTGTATCTACCCATAAAACCACAAATTAGTGATCATTTAGCCATCTTTGGTAATATGGTAGTGATAGTTCTCAATTTCCAATTGCCCTTTTCATTGGCACTTCAGCACTTCTTTTCCGTTAACCACAGGAGTGCCACACAATAGTATTCTAGAATCTGTTCTGTTCTTGTTTATAGTATATCGGTGACTTACCAATGTTTTTAACCTAAAACCTATACTATTTGCAGTTTGACACAAACTGTACTTTTTTTTTTTTAGATCAACTGTTCGCCTTGAAACTTAAAATTCACTGCAAATTTTGTGCTAACTTTAAGACTTTCATGAATAGTTATGAATGTTAGTAGTTTTGCAAGAATAATCCAGTTAAGTCAACAAAATCTGGAATTACATAATCCATTTTAACTTTAAAATGTCAGCAGAATTTCCAAAGCAAGGTATGTTCTTGGTAAAACAGGTTTTTGACAGTTTATAGTGCTGTGCATTAAATTTTGGATATCTCAAGAATGCCTCTGTTTAATTGTTTCAGATTTTGTTATCAGAGGTGTTCATTTCTATTAGTGTATTAGAGATGGTACAGTACCTGTATTGAGGAAATGGTACTCGTATAGTGGGTGATGTAATGGAGAAGATGGTGGGTGCTGCTGTTGTGGAGATAGTGGGTAGTGTAATGGAGAAGATAAAGGGCTGTGGAATGGAGATGGTGGTGGGTCAGTCATGTAATGGAGATGGGGTAGGTCGTGTAAGTAGGTAATTATCAAAAGCGGTACCAAGCTGGGAAGGCAATATAGCAGGAAGATGAAGGGGTCATTTAATAGTGATATTGGGTTGAAAAGAGATTGTGGGTTGTGTAATGTAAAGGATGGGTCATTTAATGGTGATACTCTACTGGGTTGTGAAAGGAGATGGTGGGTAGTGTAATACTGTAGTGATATTGGGTTGTGAACTAAAGATGGTGGGATCATGTAATGTAGAAAGTGGGTCATGAAATAAAGATGATATTCAAGTTACTGAATAAATTTAAAATTAGTGTAGAGGATGGATCTTAGTGTAAATCATGTTTCCTTATTTTTATTTTTAATCTTGCACTAGATTTTTCTTTAAACTTCTGGCAACTCTTAATTCCAAGTATTGTATAGCTGGGGCAGCGTGACTGGTATCACTTTTGATTGTCTCGAGTGGTTGACTAACAAAAGTAATTGTTGTTACCATTATTATTAATATTATTATTATTTGTATATTCATTCATTATTTTTATTATTGTATTGTTTAAATTTGCAAAAATTAATATCTTATAGGTAGGTGTCCACTCTGCCAAGTTTGAAAATGAACGTGTGTCTTCTAACATTTTGGCTGCCATTGAGAAATACCACATCCATCATCCAGTTGTCAATGATCCCCAAGCAAAGATGTGGGCACAACTGAGCATTGCATGTTGGCCTACTCTTCTCATACTTGGTAACACTGCAGAGGAACTGAGTTTAACTTATTCTTAAGACACGCTTCCTAGCACAGTATAGTGTTGAACATAAATATATATACGGTACAGTGGTACCTTGGTTTACGAATTTAATCCATTCCCAGAGATGGGTTGTAACCCAAAGTGAATTTTTCTATAAGAATTAATGTAAATTTAATTAAGTCGTTCCACGCTCCCAAAAATATTATCTTCAAAATACATTTCATTCATAATACACACAAATATTTTGTACTATAGTATGTACAGGTTATAGCTTACCTTTATTGATGATTCTTGTTGGTGTATGGAAGACAGTGAGGAGAAGGGGAGGAGGAAAAATGTTAGTGTTTGGAAGGGGAGTTCCCTTCCATTATAACAACAGGCAGTGATGTTATAATGGAAGGGAGTGTACTCTCTAGTGTACTCTCTCTACTACATTTTGCCTGCATACCACTAGGACCTGCTTGTGGCTCACTGCTTGTTTGTCTCACTAAGAACCTTTCCATAGAGACTTGTTTTTCTCCTACATTTTAACACTTGTCTGTAGTGAGACATCACATTATCATTAATAAGGCCAATGTAACAGCCTGCTACAGCTTTATCTGGGTGAGTCTTTTCAGCAAAACCTTGCAGTTCTTCCCATACTTCACACATTTTCTTAATGAGGAAGGGACATCCTCTACTGACTCTACTTACAACTATATTCTTGGGTTGAACCTTACCACTGACTTTCTTGGGACCCATGGCATGATATATAATAATTACTTTTATGTTCAAAAAACAAAAAGCACAAAAACAATGAAATTCTTTACAAAGAATTCAAGTGCGATCGCCACTAAGCGGGCGGTCTGGTAAACTGAAGCGGGGTCGCCCTTACCACCAGGAACCACCCGCTCGGTCGACCCATATGTGTATCAACAAAGTCGCAAGTTGAGGCAAAGGTTGTAACCTAATTCAAATTTTCCCATAAAATTGGGGTCGTAACCCGAAAATTTGTAAGTAGGGGCATTCGTAAGTCGAAATATAGTGTTTTGTATAGTGCTTTGTTTAGCCATTTTTAAACTACATTCCTCTGATTATGATGCATCTTTTTAAAACATGGGTGAGTTACATGTTTTTGTTCAAATGAAGAATCTCAAACATTCTTGGAAGAACTTGCTTCTTTTGGCACCCATCTTTAAATGCTACTTTGTAATCTACAAAGTTCTATAGAAGTTTTATTTTATTAAAGATATATCTCTGATACATTAGGCTGGCTGAGGATTTGTTGTTGATAGTTCTGGATTGGCTCTGATGCTTGGGGAATGTCCTGAGGTTCAAACTTCTTTCCTCTTGGCTCCAATCGTTGGGGGTTTGGGTGGTACACCATGTCTGCATCCCTCTTCCTTCCAGAGTCTGCCCTATGTTGGCTTTCTTCACTTCTTCCTTAGTAGGCACTGAGGCTCCTGTTAGGTTTTTGATATATAAGTTGGTTGAACACCCAATTTTTATTTTTATTTTTGTTTCTTGAATGGGCTGCATGCATTCTTCAGGACTGTGTGGTGTGCGATTCTTTACCCTAGGGTTCTGTTTAAATATGGGTTGGAGGTTCATCTCCGGCTTATGTCCCACACGATAGGCATTGGTCTACGACACTAAAATGTGCTCACAGATAGATTCCTGGGGCTTTAATCACTGAGGTGATTAATATTTGTGTCTAATATGGTTTATGGGCAGTCTGTTTCGTTCAATTCCAATGGAATGAGTGGTGAATGTGGCCATCTCCTGTTAGTTTTGCACGATGTTCAGTCGCCCTCTGGTGAATCTGTTTGCCTCTGCTCCTTGACTAGGAAGCTTATGCATTGAATATGAAGCATCTCAAATAGAATTGGTTAATCATTTTTTCTTTGTCAGTCCAGATGCATCTTCCTGTTTTATCCTAGTTTGAGAGTTTTGTTGGCCATGTCTTGGTTTGCTCTCATTTCAGGTACTAGTCTTGTTACAAACCTCTGCACTATATTTTTCTTTGTGCTGCATATTCTAGTGATATTTTCATGTAGGCCATGTAAACTGTCTTTAAAGACTTTGTTTAGATTTGTTAGTGCCATTCTTAGGTTAGCCAGCTTTCCATATGCTGCTCCTATTATTAAATATAATTGACTAACATTAATAAATGATTGATTATATCTACACACACTATTTTAGATGATGAAATATTGAATTGGCGACACAGTTTGTATGAAATTAAAAGCATGAAGTACAGTACAGTATTGTAAATGTTTGCATTTTTGTGCGATACCGATTCATAATCTCTAAACTGTATGCTTATTTATTAATTACAAAGAAAGTATTCTATAAACTGAGGGTTAAATATGTAATTAACATTCTTGCAACATTATGTTCCTGTAGCAAAAGTCTGAAGCTTATGTAACTGTTTATTGTGTATTAAATGTTATGTTTTCCTGGGTAAATGAAAACTATCATGATTGTTTCTTCAGGTCCGAATGGAAACCCATTGTTTGTGTTAGTTGGTGAGGGGCACGGTGAACGGCTTCAACTCTGTGTTGACTCAACAATTGAACATTTTTCCAGTTCTGGGTATGTTGACTGTGGTAGTCTACCTATAAATTTAGTTTTTAAATAATGCATGGTGAAACAAATTTAATCATTTTGATTGCCATTTAAAGTTCATATAATTTGAAGAAATTTGTCAGCAGTATTTTAGGCCTAGACAGACACACAGGCTCACACAGTCACAGGCATGTGTGCGCACACACACACACAGACAGACACACACCAGTGCACACACAGACACACACTATTGCCAGTTTATATAGATCCAGGGGAAATCTTTCAACATAATTAGCCAGAATCCTTTTTTGTTTTAAGCATTATTTATTTTTAATTGTTAGGTGTCTGACCAAATCTTCAGTTCCCTTGGCCCCTTCAAGACAATTTGCAGCAACTGGCTCCAGCCTGCTGTACCCAGGGAAAGTCACAGTCCACCCTGGAGGCCTTGTTGTGTCAGACTCGGGTCACAACCGAATCCTAATGACCGATTATGAGGGTAATGTTATAGTAAGTAATTATTTCTTCTTAGGCTCTTAGGCAATAACGTATACCTTGAGACTGAAAACTTTGCTTATTAGGTATCCCAAGTAGGAATGCTTTATTATTATTTTGTTCATCCTGTGCTTTATATTTAGAATACCACTGAACACCAACTAGAAATTTTTAACATTTGTATAATGGTAAAAGAAAGTTGCCTTTTATAATACAGCAGTTGATTAGGGGTTTAGAGTCAGGACACATAAGCCATAGTCAATTCCTTGTAAATACAACTAGGTGGGTACTTTAGGGCTAACATAGACGTTCATTGGGGAGGAGGACCTGAGAAGTAAGCATTATCTCAAAAACATCTCTATCTCTACAAGAAGTAAACATAGCCTCACCAAAATTTCTACACACATTTCCTGATGCCAGTGAATACTTTTAGCTGCATTCATTTAAACTGCTACCATAGGAAGGTTTTGACTAAAAGCCAGTTTTTTATATCTCATGGTTCCTAAAGGTTCCTTAAGTTCCTTAAGGGAGCCAGTCGGCCAAGCGGACAGCACACTGGACTTGTGATCCTGTGGTCCCGGGTTCGATCCCGGGCGCTGGCGAGAAACAATGGGGCAGAGTTTCTTTCACCTTATGCCTCTGTTACCTAGCAGTAAAATAGGTACCTGGGTGTTAGTCAGCTGTCACGGGCTGCTTCCTGGGGGTGGATTTCTGGTCGAGGACCAGGCCGCGGGACACTAAAAACCCCGAAATCATCTCAAGATAACCTCAAGAAGGTAATTAAATTTTGAGTTTACATGCTTTAGAATTATTCGGTATTGTGTGTTATGCTTCTCCATAGTAACCTAAATAGCAATTGCTGCCTCATTCAAACTGGGCCACAGGAACACCGACCCCTAGAACAACCTCAAGGTAGCCTCTAGGTTATTATTGAATGATAGTGGACGTTGGTCGATTCTCAGAATGAAGAAAATATGTTAAATACTGTATTGAACAAATTTTGAGAATGACATGGCCGACGATAAGCTACCAGGAAAGTGAAAACCTAGATGACTGCCGTGTCCTTCAAAATGACCCAAGCAAAATCACTGCATGAAACAACAAATGGCAAATGGAATTCAATGTGGATAAATGCAGTTTATTGGAGTGCAGAATACAGTACAGTATATGAAATCAAGCCACGTTCAGTTTACAAATATAAAAACACACTGATGAATTCGGGCAAGGAGAGAGATTTGATGGCGATTCTCAATAGTTTCATACACATAAACATAACAGTATATTTTCCAATCAGAAATTATTGGAAACAAGCTAGTATTTGCTGTGAATATGATTGAATAACACTAATGCTTTGATATGTAGTGCATGTAGCCAGCCGCAGGGTGATATATGTATTATTATATTTTTAAAGATTTTTCATTAAATGTCATTAAAGGGAAACAATCAGTTATTTTGTGCAGGTTGTCTCATTAGCTGCTCCTCAGAAAGCTAAATAAAATTCAAAGATGAAAATCTTTGTACATACTGTATATGAGAAGTGATTCAATTGAGGAATGGTCTTATTAATTTCTACATTTTTCAGAAAGTAATTGGCTCTGGAAAACAAGGTTTTAGTGATGGATCAATTTCTAATGCAAGTTTCAACAACCCACAAGGAGTAGCTTATCATCACCCAGATGTCCTCTATATTGCCGATGCTGACAACCATGCCATTCGTCAGGTGGGAATGCTTTATTGTGTAACATTATTTCAGACTTATAGAAACTGTAATTGATCTTGGCAATTTCAGGGCTCCAAGACTTTGCCTATAAGCTGTTCTCACCTCTTCTGGAGGTATTACCATGTTTGGCCATTTCCAAGATCGATTTTAGTCGATCCCACTGGTGCTGACTTCTCCCTTTTTTCTCTTTTCCTGAGGAGTATATGAGTTCACCAAGTAAATCAATAGAGAGTTAGACAAAAGACCCAGAAAGTAGAGAACCGGTTTAGTAAAGTTTTGCAAATTAACATAGATGAAGTGATTTAAAAAACACTTGAATTAAGTGATGTAATAAAGCTTGGACTGGTGGTGAATGAAGGAGTCTCATTGACTGACATTGTTTTGTAGTTGTCAAAATTTTGTTTTGGTCAGCACATTTCCAAAACATTGCTCAGAAGGCATTTTTGTGTCCTCATTTCATTGCATTTAAGGGTGGTTTGCCTTGATCTCTGATCCCTATATGCTCTTACCCCTAATATATGGGTCAGGGAAAGTTGCAGTAGCCCCTGTACTGGGATTTATTTATAAAATAATCCCCGTGTATGGGTATTTATTTCCATGGGCTCTTGGCAATCCCCGTGGCGAAGTGGTAAAACATTTGCCCGGCACATCGCGAGTGCTTTGGTCTGGGTGCGTATCCTGGCCGGGGCGTATCAACTGGGTGCCAATTCTTAACCGTAGCCTCTTTTCACCCAGGAATGAATAGGTGCCTGGTTGTTAAATGATTTGGCGGGTCGGATTCCAGGGAAAATTATGGTTAAGGACTTGCCCGAACAGTGAACAGTTAGCCTCCAGTGTGCGTGGGTGCCCACACGGTGGGGTCATGATGCCACATAGGATATACAGAAAATGAGAAGAAGTTGGCTCTCATTTTAAAACAAGTCCCATAGTGTTCGGACAATAAATGGAATTTAATTTTTTTTAATTATTGACGCCGTTTGCATCATTCCGCCCTCTCCATATTTTTGTTTTTTAACGGATATACCGGCATCAGGTATCGAAAGTATTAAGTAGAGAACATTATTTAGTAGTCTCTAATAATATGATCTTGTTTCCTGATATTCAGAGATTTATCAAAATAAATTCAGATGCTGGGTCTAGGAAGGAAGAGCCTAATTAGTGTATAAGATTTGGCTTTATTTTGAGAATTGAGTAATTATCATGTTGCTTATCATATATATCATTTAAGTCAATAATAAATTTTACAAGATCATTGCTTTACATGTGACACTTTGATAATTGCTTCTGAGATCACATGAAATATTTTCTTGACATACTCATTTCACTGAATATAATGACATATTTATTTTTCTACAACAGGTAGACATAGTAAAAAGTACTGTAAAAACTATTGCTGGGACTGGCAAACAAGGAAGGGATCTTGAAGGAGGCCTCATTGGAACTTCTCAAGTAAGAAAAGTCTTTTACATAGCTTGTCTTGGATATTGTATTTCAGCTTTTGTAATTAAGCATTAATAAGTCCACCATGAATGGTTCATTTTGTTAAAATATTTTCTTTAAGGTGATATCTTCGCTAGTTAATGGCTTTGATTCACTCCATTTTTATCATGCTCGATAAATGTATCCTTAGTCAGTATTTTGAAATTATATACAGTATATGGAAATTAATTGTTTTTTACATCCAGTCACTGTAGAATTAGTTTAAAATAAAAAAATCAATCGGATCTTAATTATTCACCCACTAAAGATGAAAATGCAGAATCTAATATTTATATATAATGGACTGTAAATAAAATAAAAATAGAACTTTTCATTAGTTTTCTAATGTATTAAGTTTACATTGGTTATTTATCTGTAGCATAATTTAAATGGACAAGATCTACATCTCCTGGCAGAGTATGTAGAAAATGTGAAAAATTATGTACATACTTCAAGGACAAAGAGGATAAATGTAGACCAGGACTTTTGACTAATGTTAAATGAATGGCTATAGATAAAATAGTCACAGATCGCCCATCTACCATCTCGTACTTTCAAATGTTACAATATAACAACCACAGTGACCTGTAGTGGCACAGTGGTTATCGCTCATGTCTAATGAACATCTTTGGAATTATAATTTTATTCTCCACTGCATCTCTTTCTTAGGCCATATCTTCTCCCTGGGATATCTGTCTTGCAAGAAGTTTGGATCAAGCTGAAGATGGAACTGAAAATTTACTTCTTGTAGCCATGGCAGGATCTCACCAAATTTGGGGTATATTCCTCTCAGATGGTAAATGGCTTAAAGGAAGGTGAGAAAGCTTAGTTTGGTATCAAAGGTAGTATTAATTTGAATTAGCAATAACTAAAAAAATATTTCCATATAATTTGGTGGGTAATTTTGCTGTGCATTGGCAAGAAAATGTTTTGTCATATACTGTACAGTATTGATAAATCCTGCTTCTACGCATTATGTTCTGCAATGATTTACGAAATATTACATAATCACCCTTAATTAAAAAATTGTTACATGTTAAACTGTTAATAAATGTAAATTATTTATACAGTATTTAGGATGCCACTTAGTGGTGTATTAAAGGAATCATTAAGATCACTTGTTTAATGCCTATCACAGATTTGTTTTGCTAATTTGACACTTTTCCAAAGCATTTCTAGGAGGCAGTTTGAATGTCTTCTGGCCTATTATTACCTTTAGGGAAGTGTACCTCATTATTAGCTCTGATCCACATATTGGTCTGGCCTCATTGAGGGTAAAAAGAAAGTTGAAAGTTTGAAAGTTGACAAAAAAAAAGAGGTGGGGGGACAAGTAGTCAACAAGGCGGACAGTCCGCCTACTTTCATACCTCTCACTGTATTTCCCACTACTAAACTTCCCTTCACCTATGCCTCTCCTTTCTCTTTACCCCCCCTTCCCCCCAAAAAAATGCCCTTGTCTCTATTGAGGCATTTGATTTTGGCCTTGCATATCATGTCTGTTGCAGTCCCTTTCTTCTCCACTCTGTGGCCCCTGATAAGTCTTCACTAGTGAGTTTTGCACTTTGGTTGCATAAACATTGGGTATTCTTACTAAGGGAGCAACTGCCTAGTTAAGCTTAGAAATAAGGCTTAATGAGTATACATTAAATAAAAATAAACTTTCTGAGCTTGGTCACTCCAGTGCTCTCCCAACTGACTTTCCCAGTACCTCTACAGGATTAAACTAGAATGAGAGTGAGGCAACATTCCTTGGCAATCTTTATTTTTAGTGTAGGTAATGACAAATGGTAGTGGGGGTAGGTTAGTTGCTAGGTAGCAATTATTAGTTTAGTAAGAGTAAAATGTGGCAGTTTCTTTGGAGGTATTGGATACCTGGATACCAATATCTGGAGGTATTTCTTCTCCAGGTATTGCCTGGAGAAGGTACTGGAGTTGGATAAGCCTACTGACAGTCACTCTGGGCAGGATTTAAATTTGTCCAGGCTTTCTTCCTCCATAGATGGACTTTTGGGGCTGGCTTGAAAAAGATTCCCACTGTCAGAGATGTGAAGGTCGCTCTGATCTGGCTGAAATTTGGCTATGTCCTGGAAAGTGGTGGATGCTTAGGGGAAGCAACTGAGTGACCTGCTTGGAAAGCTTTTTATGTACAGTACATCCATAGCTTTACTTTAGGTAAAAAGGAAATGTCTGGTAGTAACTCTAGAGAACATCTAGTATTTAATATGTTAAATTTATGAAAACATATGTACTGTAGATAGTAAATAATAAATTCTTAAGCAAGACTGAATATAAATTCATGCAATAATACTGAAATTATTTATTAACTTTTATAGCAATAAAAATTTTTTACAGTTCATACAGTAAAGGCACTGTAGTACGTTTAGCTGGCAGTGGAGCTGAAGAGAACCGAAATACCTCTTATCCAACTCGAGCTGGATTTGCCCAACCCTCGGGACTTGCAATTGGCACTAATTCTGGGACATCGGTGCTTTTTATTGCCGACTCTGAGAGTTCTTCTGTAAGAAAGATGAGCTTAACAGATGGTGCTGTAAAGGCTGTTGTTGGAGCTGCCCGTGATCCACTTGTAAGTACAGTTCATAATTTTTGTTTAGCTTCAGATGTTTCATAGGATATTGAACAGTAGACTGCATGCTATAAAGACCCTTTGTGATGGAGATTAAAGAAAGAGCAGACTTTTGCAAATTACTTGCCTCTTCTATCCATACTGGTAGCAAACAAGAAGTTGATGTGAGTTTAAAGCAGGTCCATGAGTATGAGTTCACTGATTTGTCACGTTTGCTAAATTCTTTCAGGGCAAGTCAAAATACTGTATGGATAATATTTGGAATGTTTTGCATGTGTGTAACTACCATAAATTTGTTCAGGACCTCTTTGCCTATGGTGATATTGATGGTAGTGGCACTGATGCAAAACTGCAACATCCCCTGGCTGTGGCAGCTGTTGGAGAGGCTGTGTATGTGGCTGACTCGTACAATCATAAGGCAAGTTCGTTATGAACATACTTTCTTTTTTATTTTGTAACTACAATCTATATATTTGGACTTATCTTGTTCTTGTTTGACATCTCAAATACTTTATTAAAATTGACCTGCTAAACTTTTGCAACAATATCTAGATTCATCAGTTCATAAAATATCCTTAAGGTTCAAGATAGGTTCAATGCATGCAAAAGTGGGAAATGTAAATAAACACAAGCTTATACATATATATAATACTAATAGTAATATGGCAGTATACACTGTTAAACAAAGACCCTGACTCCCTGCTGATGTGATACTATCACGTGATAAATACTATATGGTACTGTTAATAAGGTACTGAGCCTTGACCTGCTCAACATTGTCTAATGTAGAAAATGTACACTTGCACTGGTTCTTTGGCATTCCCAACCCCAGTCTCATCCCTTCTAGGCACAGCAGAAGGTTTTCTGTTCCTTCTAGCTCGAGAGGCTACTTATTAACCTATTAATTATACAACAGTTGTGTGGTGCCCAGTTGTATATACAATCCCCCACTAAATACCAGATGGTCAAGGGAAGATTGTGACAAATGTAATCCTGTTAGGTTAGTAGTTGAAAAGGCATCTACAACAGCAGAGGAAACAGGGGCTAAGGTCTCTTAATATTTGGGAATTTCAACACCAGAAAAATAGACTTAACAATGAATGACATGGTGGTGATAAAACATGGAGGGCATAATTAGTAGATGCAGCAGATAAATATTTCTTTAGGCAACATGTAATGGAGCCAACAAGAAGAGAAGAGATCCACCAGCTACACTAGACCTGGTATTTACCTAGAAACCGCTGCATCATAGTGATTTCTGCTATGTATTTGAAACCACTGTATTCAAATACATAGCATAGTTGAAGGAGGGAGTCAGACCATGAAACATGGTGAGGATTGCAACAAACTAAAGATTTGAAGGAAATTCAAGGGTAGAATAATTGAAGAGGTAGATAATTAATGTGATGATGGAATTCTTAGCCCATAGATATGCAGATGCCATGGTACAGTTCATCCCACTCATGAGGAAAGTTGATGAGAAGATCAAGGTATATGACCTTGTACAGTAGGCAGTGCAAGGAGGAAAAGACCAGAAAGTCATGGGAAAAGTACATGTAAATAGAGCAGCAATAAAGAGGGCCAGAAGTGAGGTAAAATTGTTGATGTGTGTGTATTGCCTAAGTCACTTTTCCTGCAATGTTTTAAGCATGTTAACTTTTTTACATAATGCTCTCTTGTGTTTGAATATGCTCCAAGGTTCATGTCTGTATAGATATTAATGATTTTTTGAATGTACATTTATTTAAACCAGGCCTGGAATGCTTATTTATTGTTAATAAGCTACTATCAGTACAGTATATTAAAACCTGTTGCAGTGATTTGAAAGAAATTTTGTGACATTCTTTGAACTTGTTTAATTAATATACCTTCTTTTTTAAATAAGCAGATATTGAAATAATTATCCTCCATTATATCAGATAAAGATAGTGACACCAATTGGGAAAATGTACAAATATCCACCGTGGCCGGAGGCAAAACCACAGAGGAGATTAAAAATAATGTTCAGAACAAAAAGGTATGTTCATTTTGTTATTATACAAAAGGCTTCCATTTAATTTTACATTGCAAAGATCATTCATTTTCTTAAGTACCAGGTACTTTTATATATCCAAGGAGAGGAATGTCTGATCCTTAAATTCTTTTGACAGTGTCGCTGTACACCTAAATTAATGTTCTTTGGCAATCCTTCAAGTCATTTCTTCCAGGTTATCCCTGGGGTAGTCTTAATGCTCTCTAATAAGAATTCTTTTATATTTTAATTAATAAAGCATGTAACTGGCATTTGATAAAGTTGCACTCATTCCGTCATTTACCAGCCAGGTGTCATATTCTTTCCAAATCATGACATCACACTATGAATCTCTGCAGGTTGTATCTCTTGCCATCTATTGATGTGAGAGAGAGTTAACTTGATTTGTTTTTCCAAATAACTTAGAATAGGAGAGCGATAGACAACGGTAGTAGGAGAGATGAATATTTCCTAGTCATTGGAGAGAGAGAGATGGTGATAAGTCATGTATTTCATATGCTCTTATCTTTTCATAAGACAATTTTTAATTTCCTTACTAGTGGGTGTGTTAATCATGCATCATTGGGGTGGCTGTTGATTAATATATTTCATACCCCCCTTGCCACCTCTTTCTCATTAATTTCTTTTAGCATTTAATTACCATTTTATAATTTTTGTAATATTTAGAATATTGTATTTTGTTTTTATTGATATATCTTAGTTAAATGAGCCTGGAGGACTTTGTGCGAGCCTAGATCACTCCTGCCTCTACATTGCTGACACCAACAATCATGCCATCAAGATCTTGTCCCTTAAAGACCACTCTTTACAACATGTGAGTAGCCTTCACATCCTCACAGCTCAGATGTTAGTTCATCATCTCTTTAATTCATCTGGATATCATAAATACACATTTTATTACTATAAGGTCATGAAAATTCAAGTTGTAAATCACAACATAGTGTGAATAGTAAGTAAATGCAACATACGTTAATTCACAAAAACTTATCTAATTAAAATATTTAATTAAAAACAATATTTTCCAGCTTCCTATAAGATTAATAGATGAAGGTGATAGTTCAAGCCAAGACTTGAGCCAAGATGTTGAAGAAGTAACAGCTGTAGTCCCACATGGTAGGAAAGTTCAAGTCATCCTCAGAATAAGACCAACCTCACAGAAGATACAGTACTTAATAAAGAAGCTCCAAATAAGTGGACCATTGAGACAAGCGGTGAGAATTAGTCATAAGTCATAGCAAGGCATGAATATTTGTAGAAGAAAATATATGGGAAGCATGTTTCTGTTGTGGTGTAGGCCATAGCCACCTTGGAAGCATTTCATGGCATATGAGTGTTGAGTAACTTTCTAGTCGAGTAACTAATATGGTTCAGTCAAGCGGTATTCAGCCATTTGCAGCAAAAAAAAAACAAAAAAAAAAACTTAAGCATCTTTAGCATTAAATAAAATTAAACCAAAATTTTTTAAACGTACTACAGTATTCATTTCTAGATTTCAGTAAGATTTTATTTTTTAAAGATCATTTGTATCAGCGTTTGAAAGTTTAGACCCCTAATACCGTATCACAGAATATTTACTAATTTTANTGTGAGGAGATGTAGAATCTCCTCAGCTAGTTTTCCTAGTTTCTAGAATAGGCTAGTCGCTCTAGGGACTCTAGAAACTGAAGCTTTCAAATTTACATATACTTGTTGGGTGTCATATGAAAGCTTATGTTAAATGCTGGCAGTTAAAACTAATGAGAGGTCTGTGATTGCTCTGTAGAGAGAATTACAGCAAAATTTGCCTGTTCTGTGAAACAGAGAGGGTAGTATAACAAAAACCGTTAGAGGTGGAGGGGGGACAGTGGGGCGAACGCTGCCTCCCCCCCACCAAGGGAGACATTGAGACGTTGTGTTAGGCCTCACCCTCCTTGTGACGTCACGCCACGCCACAGGCGAGGGGCCCGTGTGATTGGTCTAAGCACCCCTACTCCTATGCCGAGTTTTGGCGCGAAAAGCTGTCATTGGAAGCGGCATCAGGACCAGTGCCGGCTTCCTGCTGATTGGTCAAGACAAGGTAGGGGGAGAAATATGGGCATGTGAGCCTCTCTAGCCGCCAAGAGAGTTTAGTTTGAATTGGGCAGCCAGGGTGTGAAGAAGTGTCTAGGTGCGGGGTGGCGGGCCTGCCACCCCCACCACCGTTATCGCTCCTGTCGTTCTGTTTACTCATATTGCATGGCACTCCAGCCACCCTGGGTGTGTCGAAGCCCAAATTTGCGAGAAACTGGGACTTGGACTTTGAATTCCGCCCGACGTCGTCCATGTGGTAGGTGACGCCGGCCAGTGTCACCCTGTCACCCCAGTGTAAGAGCGAGTCATGCTCTGGTATGATGGGGTTGTTAGTGATCCCCCATCCTCATGTGTGTATAACCCCAGGCGCCACGTGGCCAACCCCTGGCCACCCGTGCGGCCCGGCCCGGCCCGGCCCGGCCCGGCCCGGCCGGCCGGCCCGGCCACCTTACCCCGCGCGCGCGAGTAGCCCGGGTGGGGTGGGGTGCTGTGACGTCACGCGCCACCCGTGGCCACCCTCCTGAAGGCCACGCAGTGGCCACATGTTGGCCACCACCTTTGGCCACCCCCTTGGCCACATTCCCAGGACAGCCTAAGGCCACATCTTGTCGACGCACGAGGAGCAAGCTAAGTGTTGACAGCCAGGTGGTAAGGACCTGGGAAATGAGGAAATGTGTGGACGGAAACGTGAGTACTTTATCAGTGTATAAAATGGTCTCAGTTAAAAGAGAATAGAGAAAAGTTGTGTGGGCCCCTAGCCCGGCCAGGCTAGGGAGGCAGCTGAGACGCCCGTATGTGGCATGCCCAGGTGACTGTGGGGCAGTACCTGGAGAGGGAAATTGTCACTGTAAATCACGTAGTGATATAATTATATATCTGTAGATATATTGTTGTGTGTAGACTGACTAGAGTTTGGGACCAGTCAGTGTAGAGAAATCATCATATAAATGATCCAGTCTGGCGATTCTGTATAATCGTCCAGCCTTGGTTAGTGCCATGGTACCTCATTATGTAATTAGGCCAGGTTAGAGTTAATTAAGCAGGCCCGTGGGGCAGGGTTATTAGTGGATATCCTGAGGTCTGTATATTCCTGGTGA
Organism: Procambarus virginalis; assembly: GCA_020271785.1. Lineage (NCBI taxonomy): Eukaryota > Metazoa > Arthropoda > Malacostraca > Decapoda > Cambaridae > Procambarus > Procambarus virginalis. The sequence continues at coordinate 3,721,713 of WNGS01163731.1, forward strand.
TTAATTTCATTGTTTATGTAAGGCATTTCCATGTGTTTCATTTGCATGATTGTTGTACTGTGTTGTGTGGTGAGTCAGTAGATGTGATCGCTGACTGATTGCCTAATGATGTCATTAGCATGGGGGGCATGCTGACGGTATCATTATGTGCAGGTTTGTGCAGTGTTATCAGGTATACGATATTACTGTCCTAGGAACTGTGTTGAGGATTTAAAGGGACCCTTTGAGTATTCAGGGAAATTCTCAGTCACTTAATGGGAGCGAGCAATTTGTTAATTTGCCTAATTATGGGAGAATTAGTGCCAGCTGTCCGCGTAGAGCGACGGTGTCTTATATTAACGTATATTGTCTTGCTGAAGCCACCGGGATCGGGCGATCTTTTGCAACGTTTGCAAGATTAGAGGGACAGTAAGATTGGTATACCTTGTGTTGCAAAACCGTGTGTCATTACTGTGTGGGCATAGTAATTAACGAGTTGCAGTAGTCGCAACTGTATGTGGGCAGTGCTATTTTATGTTTTGCATGCCATTATATGTGTGACCTATGTAACCTTAGGGTTACTTTGTTTCTTTGAGTTGTGTGGAGTACTTAAGGATTCAGTGAGTTAATTAGGGGTAATTAACTGGATAAGGGGGTGCACACTTGAAGTTGTTGAATGAGTGAGTGCTGTTATGGGAGAACAGTGTTGAACTTGAGCTTGTGGGAATACGTGTCCGGTGCAATTAATTGTCCGTGTGACAATTAATTGACCACTCTAGCTAATTATGTAATTAGCATTCTCATCATGAATTCACGTAGTGGGAGAGGATCTGTCAGAGTCTGTCAGTGATAGTGCTAACGTCAGTTGCTCGAGACTAACTGCCTTTCAGGGTTGGGGCAATTAGTGGCTCATGATAATTAGTGGAGTAATTAACGTCTGGAGTCTTGAGGACTCAGATGACTCGGTAAAGCGAGGTCATGGGGTTAGCATAATACGTTATATTAATCATATTCTGTCTGGTGACAGTGGATTAAGTTGCACTCATTGTTAATTAGGGTAATTAACTCCTCTTCCGTGAATTCACAGTGTTTGATGAGACCTGCTTAGGCAGTGCGGAGTGAGACGTATTTATGTATGATTAATTATCGGTCCTGGTGACAGTTAATTAATTGCTCAAGGCTAATTAGGGTAATTAGCACTCATTAGTAAGTAAACGTAATTAGTGATACACAGACTGTTGAGAAGCCACCCACTTGGGGTAGGCTTAGTTAACGTAACTCAATTGGGATGTAATTAGTGGTCCGTTTGACCTTAATTAAGAATTACTCACTGAATACTTGCAAGGAGTCAAGTGTGATGTAATTTAAGAGTTTGAGTTATTGTGACAAGAGGACTTGTGTTAACGTAGAGTACTATCATGTTGTTGTCTAGAGTGAGACACTTGTTGTGATTAAAGTAGTACTTGTTGCTGACTGCTGTGATCAGTCAATTTCCATCATTATTCACATAATCAATGTTGCAATTGATTAAGGCAATTTCTTTTGGTTATCGTCTAGTGACGAGGGTAAAGTAACTTAGGGATGAGTGGAGCTGTGTCCCAGAATCCCACCTTGCCTGACTGTGTTCACTTTAGTTGTGATAGGGGGAGTCACTGTTAGACTACCCACCTGATTACGGGGGTCGCTCCTGTTGGACTGGAGGGCCTTAAGCTTGTGATTAGAGTAGTTGCCACTAGGAAGTCGTGTCACTATTGATTGCTTGCTTGTGTCATCAGTGGAAGATTGTTCAGTTAGTTCATGTTGTCAGCCCGAAGTGTCAGCAGGATGGAGCCTGCTGTCATTTCTCGAGGGGCTGTTGAATAGCTGTGTTGCAAATGCCACTGGTTGGACTGTAACGTAATTAAATCACACGCTGTGGTGTAACTTAGTCTGTGATATTTTTCTTTGAGTTTGCAATATTGCGTCATCAGTGGGCACACCTGTGTTCAGGTTAGTTCAGTATGCAGCCACACAGCAAGGGTTGCTATTTAGCTGTTGGTTATGGTGCCACTGGATGGACATTAACGTAAAGATTAATTTGAGGAAGGGTGCTGGAGTTGCCAGTGAACCCATTAGTTATTGATGTCATTGAAAGGCTACTGATTTGATTGCATTGCAACCGCTATTGCAGGTGTAGACTGCACTGAGGCGTAGAACAGTTAGGAGGTTACTGGAGACGTGTTCCAGAACTCACTGTGTCATTTGTTGTAATTGTGATTATAGATCTGTTAGTTCTTGCTTGCGTGTTGATTCCTCTGTGGGCACGCTTATGTTCGAGTAACGTCATTGACATTCTTTTGTTTTAATGTAGTAGTCTAGTCTCTTGTTATAATAAATTGTTATTTGTTAACAGTCTTTGATGTCAACCTTCAACTATTCTGTACCACTCCCATTGTTCTGATATATATTTGATATTGTTGTTTTAAATCTTTGATATGACGGCTGCGCTCTTGGGAATTCGAATTCCAATTCATAGCGCCACACAACAAATATAAAATTTGATTGTGAGAACCCGTCGGTTACCCTTTATTGGTTTTAACGTCATGTTTAACTAGGAGGAACCAGCGGCCTATTGTGGACAGGTTTTCACCCCTGCTGGTGGAAGCCTGGCGGTTTGCTCCCGCTTCTCCTTTTTCTACTGGACTCATGCTTAACTGCCAAGAGCAGCCTTTAAACTTGTAGTCCACCTCCTAAGGGAGGTAGGCGTAGAGAAAAATCTCACAACGTGGTCCTTTCACCTTAACTGCTGCCACCCTCCCCGTCAAGAATAAACTAGCAAACGTAATTAAACAAGCTATCATAAAGATGTGTCTTTTGCACGAATATAATAATTTCGACTCTTAATTAATCATCCGGAGTTGGAGTTTCTACATCTTTTATATGAGACTGTGTTGGTTTAACGTGCCTCTTGTTCATAAATAAAGGCCGGTTTGTGCAGCCGTTCCAGTGCAAGTTGCACCTGTGTGACCTTAAGACCACAACAGTGGCGAACACGCTGGTTCAAGTCGCCAAGTGTATCAAGAATACTTATATACATGTGTTTTGTTCTTATCTCTCTTACCGTCGGGTCTGGAGCCCTGAGGTGGATCACGAACGGCCCCGGCCAAGAAAAGCCTCATGTACAGTGAGTGTGCTGTGTTGCCCTCCCGAGGACCGGCAAATACATCACAGGAAGTATAGGGGTCAGGGTTGTTTGGGAAGATTTGGTTAATTAATCTTTGGAAAGACGGGTTCTGATTGTAACGATCGTACCTGTCTCTTTACCTGGGCTGGGCCACAAGCTTGCTTTACCCACAGAAGTTTCCTAATGGAACTTTTAATAAAGACAAACAAAATATCTCCATATATAAATAAGTTACTTAGTCCATGCAAACTGGTAAAAGATAAAATCCTCGACATGTTAGGACCGATGACGCGGAATTATCTGAACAGGTACCAACATCAATTATCAAACATTGATGGAGTGGATATTACCTCTGAAGAAAAAAATATTAGAGACCGTCAAATCTAAATTAAGTGATTGCCTCTGACGGGGTAAGTGGATCTTGCCCATACACATGTTACCTTAATTTTACACAGTTCGCCTACTATACAACCTGTCTCGGCGAAACTTTCACTCCTACACCACGTATCCCACTCTGGCCTCTGAATTATTCACAGAGGACTTATACCGTGTGCACAAGGATCTACCATTCCGTCTACCTCCGCTACGGTCGACTTCTCATACAAATTTAAAATGAAAGTTATCTAAAATTCTTTTACTTTTTTTTTATCCCATTGGCAGTAGTTTTACCTACTTTTTATTACTCACAAATTCTGTTTTCTTTTTTTCTGTTCACTATTTTTTCAGATTGATATTTAATGACAGACAACAAAACCAAATTTGCCCGAAACGCTATGCGTATTAGTGGCTTTAGGTATTGTATGTACTAGCTCTATCTATAAATCCAACATTATGTTTGTATATCAACTATGTATGTACTTTTCCTGAAAAAAAAATTATTTATTATTTATTATTGTGGATTTCCTACCTGGCAACCCGTCCTCCTAAGGTTTCCCAACGTCAAGAAATTTTCGTACTAAAGTGTCCTTATCCTAACCTACCAGAGGACCCAAAGCAGAAAACGGGACAATATGTCAATTCCGCGAGCCGCTACCATTTCCTAGTACGACCATTTTTGGCCTTAGGTAAAGTATACATCAAAATGCGACGCTCTATTATGAGGACGGGTTAGGTTAGGAGCGGGCACTTTAGTACGAATTTCTTGACGTTGAGAAACCTTAGGAGGACGTCTCTTCCGGTCTTCACTTACTGTAAATCTCCCCTTCCTTAGCTGAGCCTGTGACATTCCGTTATTCTCCTATATTTGTTCATTTGATGCATCACGCTATTGTGAGTTCTGTGTGTAAATTCTTCTATACCTTACTCCTCCCTTTTTGGGCAACTAATTGGCAACTATTATTTTACTCTTCAAGCCTAGTAATTTATGAAGTTAGTTATCATCTTATTGTGTCCTCCAGTTATTCACCGGTATATTTAAGCATATGTTTTACGTACATACATAAGGTAACTGTAAATGCCTCAACCACCCCCCAACCCTTCACATACTTCAAATGCAAATAATTGTCAACAGAACCTAAATACCTAACCTACTATACACTTAAATATATATAGTATAGTGTAATATTCATTTATACACGAGGAAAACTTTTTTAATACACAGTATATTAAAGTTGATAATAAATTTTTGAGGGGAGTTGACCGCCGCGTTAACGAGCCTAGCCTGTGGACGGGGTGGTTTAAAAAACATATGTGGAAGTGATCCGTATCCTTCATAATATCATAAGAACTTAAGAACAAAGGTAACTGCAGAAGGCCTATTGGCCGATACGAGGCAGCTCCTATCTATAACCACCCAATCCCACTCATATACATAATATCCTACTTACATATCTCGGCAAATCATGATCCTCAAAATCTTCCACAGTATCCAAAAGAGAGAAGGGCAGTCTATTTAGCACGAGTTTATACAAACATTTGAATACTACAGAACCCGGATGCAAACAATACGAAAACAATGTCCCTCAGAGACATTACAAATATCGCCTCACTGTTATAATGACGAACAGATGTATTAATAAGCATTGTACGTGGAGGTAGACTCTATACTTACGTGAGCATCCCCCAACTGCACAGAGATATAAAAATAAGATCAACTTTACCTAAACGAGAGCGACATGTCTCACGCCGCTACTTCCTGACGACTGTTGGCATCTTGGTCATTGAGACGTAAGCGACCAACCGACCCAGAGACCCTCTGCCTAAAATTGTTTGAACGCTTATTGAAATTTCTAACGTATAGCTCCAGGAGTGTGTAAATTAATATTTATATGCATTATAGGTCTTTCCAGAGTAATTTATGGATATGAATATCATATATTGTCTAATAAACGAATTATTTAAGTTAATATCTTAAGTTAGTTTAGTTCATTTATTATGCACCCCATACCCATCTTGTGGGCGGTAGTGGAAAGGGTTACAGAGGCACATAATGGGCTCAGGGACTGAACCCCACAATATATCTTAATCAATTCAATTTCTTTCTTTATTATGCACCCCATACCCAACCCGTGGGCGGTGGTGTAAAGGATTACAGAGGCACATAATCGGTTCAGGAACTGAACCCTCTAGTTCGTTTAGCTAAGCAAATAACAATGTTTGACGCTAGTTACAAAATTATCAATGTTGTATACACATGTACACACCCTCATACATACATGTACATATATATATACGTATACACATATACATACACATACATATCTAATCACCCACACAAATACACACATCAATAATCTTTGTGTCACAAGTGACACAAAGAGGTGTCACAAGTGACATTACAAGAGGCTCACAACAGTCACTATACAAGGCACTTTAATCAGGTTGCCTAAACATCTTTTGAATCTTGCATGTTAAATGAGGTATTTTTTATTATGGTGGTTCATTAATTTGTTGGTACTTTTTTTTAAATTATGACAAATTATAATTTTAAATGGCATGTAAAAATAGGATAAAATGTATATATCCAATTTTGCTTCAAAATTAACTCATTTTATAACGGAATTCAAGTTCAAGTTCAAGTATGTTTATTGAGATAAGAAAGAAATACATCTCAAAGGGATAGAGTAGCTTAGGCTATTTCTACCCCCCTTCAAGTTCAAGTATGTTTATTGAGATAAGCAAGAAATACATCTCAAAGTGATAGAGTAGCTTAGGCTATTTCTACCCCCCTTCAAGTTCAAGTTCAAGTATGTTTATTGAGATAAGCAAGAAATACATCTCAAAGTGATAGAGTAGCTTAGGCTATTTCTACCCCCTCTACTTCAAGTCCCTCAAGGGGCGCACAAATTCAGTGAGTCAAATACACAAATAACATTACAAGAATCTCATTTAACATTGCAGGTTAATATAGTAAGTACAGCATATTACCCCCTTTACTTCAAGTCCCTCAAGAGGCGCACAAATTTAGTGAGTACAAATAGACAAATAACATTACAAGAACATTGCAGAACTCCAGTTACCTAATCCTTATCACAAACTATATAAAAGCGTATCATGAGCTATGAGATTTGTAGGTCAGTATTTAAAAGGGAATTCGGAGGTAATAATGATACAGCTGATGCCATCTGTCGGCAAAAGAGAACACTATCAACTGGCAGGTCAATAGTAGCCATAAAGTACAGCTTACGCCATCTGTTGACATCAAATTACACTTATAACAAATTACCCCACAAAATACCACTAACGCCATCTCGTTTTTTTCCAACGCACTATAAATAGCCAAACAGCAACCCATAAGGTGGGTTGTTGTGCTCGGGTAGGAGGTTCCTAGCTCCGCCCACAAGAGGTATGGGGCGCATAATCAATGGCATATTATTGGTAGATATTCTTTGTTGACATTCACACAACAGCCAATCACAGGAAGGGATCAGCTATAGGTGCCATCCACTTACTAAATCATCTTATTTCAGCACACCAGTCCTGCTTATGGAATTCTGCTTTAACTTTAATTTACCCAAAAAAGTGAAGTGTTAATTATTTAAAGTGTTAATAAAGTGATAATTAAATATTGCAGGATATAACAGATGTTACAGAAACATGGGCTGGCTACCTAACTTGAGACGTTATTATTGGGGGTTGCCTTGACACATATAATGATACGCTGCTCTGCCCTCTTATTCGAGTAAATTATTCAATTAGATGGAGATTTCTGTCAGGTGCAAAGCAGAAATTGTTGTTCTTTTTCACAACAACCTTGTTGTTGTGCACAAGGACCTATTTCTTAGTTAAAATTTTATTCATAAAAGAGTGTTGGTATTCCCCGCAACAGCCAATCACAGGAAGGTATTTCTGGACGCTCGGCCTCCTTATGGACTCAGCACATCGCTCTAGCTCATGGCTCTCTGTTTCATCTCTTGTATATACGGAATAACACGACAGTACGAACTTGAATTGCCTATATAGTAGATTTAAATTGTTTTATGATTACAACTTTTAGGTCTAAATAACAATATGGTACTACTCTTTACTATTTGAGGTATTACCAATCACAGGAAGGGATCAGCTTTCATAGGCGCCACCAACTTAATAAATCATCTTTGTTCAGAACACCAGCCTTGCTTATGACATTCTGCTTCAACTTTAATCTACCTAAAATATGGTGTTAATTATTTAAAAGTATTAATAAAGTTATAATTAATTAAATATTGCAGGATGTAACAGGTGTTATAGAAAAGTGGCCTGGCTACCTAACTTGTGACGTCATCAGTGGGGGTTGCCTCACACAAATAACATTGATGATACCATTGATTTTGAATTTGAATTTGAATACAATGCTCCGCCCTCTTATTGGACTACATTATTCAGTTAGATGGAAATTTCAATCAGGAACAAAACAAAGAGGTTGTTGGGCAAAAGGAAGTATTTCTTAGCTTGAATTTCATTCATAGAGTGTATTGGCATTCCTTGCAACAGCCAATCACTGGGAGGTATTTGCTAAAGCCCCGCCTCATCAGGAGCGTTTAGTACACCGATCTAGCTTATGACTTTCTGTTTCATCTCTTATATATACAAAATATAAATTATAATATCTTCTGATATGGGTGTTGACTTCTTTATTCGTTCACCTGTTGTTTTATTAATACTTGAATGGAGTAGCCATGGGTTTTATATTTTTAATACAAGAAAAATGAATTATTATAATGTTTCGAATATTTCTGAGGCCCATTATTTCTGAGTGGGCCCAGAAATTTATTTCCCCTAAATAAATAAACGTTATCATTATGATTGACTAATTTTTTTTTTAAATTTGCAGTCCCCGTGGGGAAGTGGTAACACACTCGACTAGCGTTTCTCGAGCGCTTTAGGCCTAGTCCGGGGAGGATTGACTGGGCGCCAATCCTTAATTGTAGCCTCTGTTCACCCAGCAGTGAATGGGTACCTTTGTTAAACGATTTGGTGGGTCGTATTCCGGGGAAAGTTAGGATTAAGGACCTGCCCGAAACAAATGTGCGCTAGTGGCTATACAAGAATGTAAAAACACTTGTATATATAAATAAAAATAAATCTAGCAGGCGAGATCAGTTGTGAACACCAGCTAGCGCACATGTACAAGAGCGCCCACTCATCAGACATATGGAGACTGACGTCTGACTTTGTTACTTTATGTCCATCATATTACTTAAGTTCATTTAAAAACCATATTCCTGGTAAGTTGAAGATTTTAACTGTTAATAGTATTATATTGTGCTCGTATCCGTTCTTCGGTGCTGTAGCTGCCCCTGACCCTACACCAATAACAACAACATCTCTGGTAAACCTTCGCCATGCAAACTGCACCTATTCTCAAGAAGAGAAGAAACCTTCGCCAAAAGTTTTTGTTTTAGCTTAGTTTAGTTTATTTAATATGCACTCTACACCCATTCTGTGAAATGTAATTTCAAAGATTACAGAGGCATATAATGGGCTCTGGAACCGAGCCCCATGTTTAGCTAAGCAAGTTATAGCTTTAGTAAACCAGTTACATAGATTGTCAGTATGCAGTACATGAGGCTGGTGGAGGCACTTATGTTTGCTGCCTTGATGGCTTTCTTTTCCGTTTTGACCCCGGCTGATACTCGATACTTTTGATAATATTATCCCACCCCCTTTTTTGGGTGTATTTTGGCTTCGCCATACTTGTGTAATTACAGTACCTAAGTGTAATTACATATACTATGTAATATACTGTATACTGCTCTCTTGTTACACTTTAACTAATTAATTTTTAAGTTTTATATGTTTCAGGTGACATAAATGCATAGATGGCAATGGGTTCAACAGGCACTATAATCACAACTACAGTAATTACTGCTGGAATTGCTTTACTTGCTTTATTATATCAAACTGTTTTTAAACGGCATCCTCAGATCAGCATGAGGCCCCGCAAGTAAGATATCTTTTATTTAAGTTTCTTTTGACTATATGCTTATTTTCAGGCAATAGCCCATTTTGTCAAATAAGGATGAGGTATAATGTAAATATATCTTAATTATGCTATACAGTATATATATATATATGGATGAATGGTTGGTTACTGCAAAGGTAAAGCTGCCCACTTCTCAGTGCATAACATTGGAGGAGGAGGAGGAAATTACTGAATTAAAATTAAAGATTGTCATTTCTTGAATTATCATAGATTATGTCATAGAATTATCTAATCAGGAAAAAGCATTCCAATGCCAAAAAAACTGCAGCATTCAGAAACAGATTGTGTAAAATCAACATGAATGAATATGTATTATACTAATTGGATGATATAAAGTATATACCTGAGATGTGTGATTGACAAATTAGAAATTTGTGTATGTGTGATATTAAGAATAGTTAGGTAAAAGAAAGTATCCAGCAAGATAAAGCCATGAACAGAGTAAGACAGGAATAAGAGGATGCACCTAGAGGGCTGTATGAAGAAGTGTTCCAACTACTGTACAGTATCTGCTTTTTAGCCACACTAAATATTTGGTTCCACTTTGTAACCTAATTACAGTATTTGTGCTGTATTATGTGTACAGGTTCTTAAGCAAATGGAAATGCTTTTTTAAAAGTAATAATTTATAATATTAGCTTTGATGTGTCCAGGAACAGGAATGAAGTGAAAGATATGAAATGGGAGTGTGCTGGCAGAGTAGTGAAGATTATGATATACCCAGTGAAGTCGTGTAGTGGAATAGTTGCCGGCTCAGCTGAGACAAAATTGGTTGGCTTGGTGGATGGAGAAACTACTGACAGGTTGGTAACCTTAATGTATATAAGACTATTCAAAGTAATTAGATTATTAGAATCAAGTTTCCTCTCAGGCAAGTTGCATTAATAATTATTGTACTGAAAACTAAGAGTATTGGTAGACATTTTAAATACTGTACCAGTATACAGTATTGCATATATTTTCTAATGTTAACTGATACAAATATATATCAATGTATAGTATATTTTGGTTGCTTTGTTCCCTATAGGATCAAACCTTACTTGTGGTCACATGCACAGTCTGGCACAGACATTTAAATTACCCCTAAGTACATTATTAAATACCTTGAAGGAGCTCTTGAAGCACATGCCAATTCCACAACTTGGTTAGTGTAATCTGTCATGGGTCCTACAGTTACTATTGTCATTATTTTGCTTCTTGTACCATATAAAGAGTTACAAGAACTCTTTAGTTCAGTATTTACATTAATTTTGTATGCACTTCTGTAGTTACTGGTATTAGTTTTATCTTTTCAGATCTTTCATAATTTGTAACAACAAAGGAACGATGATTACTGCACGCATGATTCCATCTATAGTGCTGATACGTCCAGTTGTTGAAGACAACACTTTGACTCTTAAGTTCCCAGGCATTGAAGACTTGAAAGTTAACATCTCTGAAGTAAAAGAGAACAATAAGATAATGGCAGTGAAGTAAGTTATGTGCTGTAACCATCTTTCTCCTGTATTTACCTGTTGAACTAAAGGTTAATCTTTATCTTACAGTACAATACAAGTATAGTACTTTATCTTACAGTACAATACAGATGGTACAGTACAAGGGTAGTGGTACCCTTGTACTGTACATAACAACACTAACCATGTACTGGATATAATATTCAGTACATGGTCATCATTTCTAAGGAGAGGAAAAGTTTCTATAACCTTAACATCTCTCATCCTTGGGTGATGGCAAATATACTGGATATAATATCCAGTGCATGGTCAGTGTTGCCTAGGTATCATATGTGTTCTCTCTGACTTTGATGAGCCATGAAATAGAGGGTGCTATGAAAGCAGCAGCATAACATGGTCAGAAAGAAGCTTATCATATGCTCAAAGTATATTTTTGTAATGATATATTAATATGAACAAAATTTATTTGTAGAGTTTGGAGCGAGGAAACCTCAGGCTTAGACTGTGGTGACGGTCCATCCAACTGGCTTCAGATGGTATTAGGACGTAGATGTCATCTGTTGTACCATGCAGATCTGCCGTCACCAAGGATGAGAGATGTTAATGATATAAAAACTTTTCCTCTCCTTAGGACTGATGATCATGTAAGTTTAATAGCAATTGTTTTATGGAAACAATCAAGTATCTTTGTAGCTACTGTTCCTTTAATTAGGAAAGCAACTTTTTTTTTTTTTTTTTTTTTTTTTTTTTTTTTTTTTTTTGAGATATATACAAGAGTTGTTACATTCTTGTACAGCCACTAGTACGCGTAGCGTTTCGGGCAGGTCCCTGGAATACGATCCCCTGCCGCGAAGAATCGTTTTTTCATCCAAGTACACATTTTACTGTTGCGTTAAACAGAGGCTACAGTTAAGGAATTGCGCCCAGTAAATCCTCCCCGGCCAGGATACGAACCCATGACATAGCGCTCGCGGAACGCCAGGCGAGTGTCTTACCACTACACCACGGAGACTGCTGTTGGATACAGTGGAGTACAGGATTACACAAGTTCTGGCTTTTGCTAATTTATTTAGTTATCAATTAAGTTCTTCAATAATAATCTTGCTTATGTTTACAGTTGTAGATAATGTAATGTAAAGGCCCATGATAAAAGATTTTAAGTTGTTATTATTATCTTTTTTTACATTGCTAGTGTTATTTTAGCTTGCAGACGTTAATATTATTATTATTATAATTATTATAATTTGTTTTTCATTATTATCAATATTATTATAATTTTTTATTTAATTAGTTTTAGTGTTTTTAATATTTTTTATTGTTGTTATCGTTAGTTATTTGTAATTAATTTCTTATTTACAGTATTTTGTTTAAATTTTTATTTATTATTTTAATTGTTATTATTTACTACTACTGTACTGTACAATTATTACATTGTCAGTGAATAAACAGTACTGTAAATAATTTTTAATTGCATGTTCTCTCAACTTAAATATTCCTCTAAAATAATTGCTGTGTTACTGTAATGTCTTTTCAGCATCATACCAAGAGCCATGTTTATTGTCTTTTGTGCAACATACCAAGAGTAGTGCTCCTAATTTTTGTAACTAACTTTTATTTTCAGTCCCTGTATGCTGATGAAGCTGGGTTCTTGCTCATGACCGAGGAGAGTGTTGCGATCTTCAAGGGAGGGTGCAGTGTCAAATTGCTGCCGAGAATTTTCGACCTAATATTTGGTTAATAAAATCAGGGAACCATATGACGAAGATGGGTGGGAGTATGTAAAAATTGGAGAGGCTGTTTTCAGACATGTCAGCCCTTGTATGAGGTAGAGTATTGTATGTGTTATTAGTCTAATTTAGACATTCTCCTTACAGTGCCACTGTGCTCAGAATCACAGGCTGTTAAATGCTGGCTTTGTTCCTCATTAAGGCCACTTGAGATATAGTGGCTCTCAGGTGAATTCATATAAATAATGTACATTTTATAATGTAATGTACCTGGATGTGTGTTTTTATACAGTCAGTAACCATTGGGTAATTACAAGTACATACTGTAAATGTATGAAATGCATGAATATTTAAGCATTTAAATGTTGCTTAAATATTCATGCATTTCATATATACCTGAAAGAAAAAATGAAGTAGAAAAGCCAGTATTGTTTAAGAGTAATTTAAAATTCAAGCGTTGCATTATTTGCCTGAATAAAGTAAGTACTGTAATTATAAAAAGACGGCACCAGGTTGGGAAGACTATGTTTGAATTTACCTAAATATACGTGAATTTATCCGAGGATGATGAGGACAGGAAGCCAGTGGCTTGTCTAAGGTCCCTCATTGTGCCTGAGAATTTTTCTAACTGGGTTTTGAACTGAGGTACTGTCTTGGCAGTTATGGCTTTGGCATATAGGTGGTTCCATGGGTTTATAGCACTGGATGAAAAAGCATCTCCTGTTTTTTCTCCTACACTGGCTTGCTTAGCCCTGTTAGGCCTGGTTTGCAGTGTTGTTAGTCACGGACCCTCAATTGTTCCTCGTTTGAGAGTTCTTTCTGGGGTGATTTTGTCACTGTGTTATGTAGCTTTTGCATAGTGGATCCACACTTGAACAGAATAATTAGGACTTCATTAGTTCCACCAGGGATTCTGATACAGTATATCAAGGATTTTAAAATTTTTGCTATTGATGCCTAGCATTAGTTTTTATTGCAAATAATGGAACACATTTTTGTATATACATATATACAGTATAACCAAATAATATACAAATACAGCTAAAGCATTTTAAATATAATGGAAGGTAAAGCAGAAGAATAAAGGAATTTAGCAACAAAAGATAAAAAAAAACGTGAAGATTGACTGCATAATTTTTGTTTCCCTGTGTTGACAGAATGTAGGTATACATTACTGAATACAATACAATACAAAACTAACACTGCAAAACTCCTATACTGTGTTGCTATGTAAACCACTTATAAGCAGCCTCATTTAATTACTGTACTTGCATTTTCTATTTTTTAAGCATTCCTGTTTACAAATTAAATTTGTAAATACTGTACTCTATTAGAGTAAAGAAATTAAGAACTGCTTGCTGAATTTATATACTGTATATGTATCTTTTCTCAGGTGCATCTTTACCACAATCAACCATGAAACAGGCAAGAAGGATCCCAACCAGGAGCCACTAAAAACACTCAAAACGTTAAGTGTGAAAATATTTTGTTGTACTATGGGTTGTGATATTAATTCCATGTCTGGGGTGGTGGCTCCCATTCTTTGGTAGCCACACTAGGTATTCCTTATGGTTTTGTTGTATTAATAGAAGATATAATATCAGTGTGAAATATGCAAGGGTCTGGTTAATACCTGTTGTGTTTAGTGTTTAGATACCTAAATGTGCTTGCCCTTGCGGTGTTATGCTTATTCAGGTTCATATTAACATACTGCACTGCTCTACCCTTTGACAAAGATAACACAATGTAATAATTTTTGTTCCTGGTTGGTGGTTTTTTAATTGCTTATGCCTTCAAGTACTACAGGTATATAAAATATAGCTATTATTCCCTTTAA
>WNGS01163731.1:3736285-3783940 GCA_020271785.1 Procambarus virginalis
TGCCGAGAATTTTCGACCTAATATATTGGTTAATAAAATCAGGGAACCATATGACGAAGATGGGTGGGAGTATGTAAAAATTGGAGAGGCTGTTTTCAGACATGTCAGCCCTTGTATGAGGTAGAGTATTGTATGTGTTATTAGTCTAATTTAGACATTCTCCTTACAGTGCCACTGTGCTCAGAATCACAGGCTGTTAAATGCTGGCTTTGTTCCTCATTAAGGCCACTTGAGATATAGTGGCTCTCAGGTGAATTCATATAAATAATGTACATTTTATAATGTAATGTACCTGGATGTGTGTTTTTATACAGTCAGTAACCATTGGGTAATTACAAGTACATACTGTAAATGTATGAAATGCATGAATATTTAAGCATTTAAATGTTGCTTAAATATTCATGCATTTCATATATACCTGAAAGAAAAAATGAAGTAGAAAAGCCAGTATTGTTTAAGAGTAATTTAAAATTCAAGCGTTGCATTATTTGCCTGAATAAAGTAAGTACTGTAATTATAAAAAGACGGCACCAGGTTGGGAAGACTATGTTTGAATTTACCTAAATATACGTGAATTTATCCGAGGATGATGAGGACAGGAAGCCAGTGGCTTGTCTAAGGTCCCTCATTGTGCCTGAGAATTTTTCTAACTGGGTTTTGAACTGAGGTACTGTCTTGGCAGTTATGGCTTTGGCATATAGGTGGTTCCATGGGTTTATAGCACTGGATGAAAAAGCATCTCCTGTTTTTTCTCCTACACTGGCTTGCTTAGCCCTGTTAGGCCTGGTTTGCAGTGTTGTTAGTCACGGACCCTCAATTGTTCCTCGTTTGAGAGTTCTTTCTGGGGTGATTTTGTCACTGTGTTATGTAGCTTTTGCATAGTGGATCCACACTTGAACAGAATAATTAGGACTTCATTAGTTCCACCAGGGATTCTGATACAGTATATCAAGGATTTTAAAATTTTTGCTATTGATGCCTAGCATTAGTTTTTATTGCAAATAATGGAACACATTTTTGTATATACATATATACAGTATAACCAAATAATATACAAATACAGCTAAAGCATTTTAAATATAATGGAAGGTAAAGCAGAAGAATAAAGGAATTTAGCAACAAAAGATAAAAAAAAACGTGAAGATTGACTGCATAATTTTTGTTTCCCTGTGTTGACAGAATGTAGGTATACATTACTGAATACAATACAATACAAAACTAACACTGCAAAACTCCTATACTGTGTTGCTATGTAAACCACTTATAAGCAGCCTCATTTAATTACTGTACTTGCATTTTCTATTTTTTAAGCATTCCTGTTTACAAATTAAATTTGTAAATACTGTACTCTATTAGAGTAAAGAAATTAAGAACTGCTTGCTGAATTTATATACTGTATATGTATCTTTTCTCAGGTGCATCTTTACCACAATCAACCATGAAACAGGCAAGAAGGATCCCAACCAGGAGCCACTAAAAACACTCAAAACGTTAAGTGTGAAAATATTTTGTTGTACTATGGGTTGTGATATTAATTCCATGTCTGGGGTGGTGGCTCCCATTCTTTGGTAGCCACACTAGGTATTCCTTATGGTTTTGTTGTATTAATAGAAGATATAATATCAGTGTGAAATATGCAAGGGTCTGGTTAATACCTGTTGTGTTTAGTGTTTAGATACCTAAATGTGCTTGCCCTTGCGGTGTTATGCTTATTCAGGTTCATATTAACATACTGCACTGCTCTACCCTTTGACAAAGATAACACAATGTAATAATTTTTGTTCCTGGTTGGTGGTTTTTTAATTGCTTATGCCTTCAAGTACTACAGGTATATAAAATATAGCTATTATTCCCTTTAAACTTTGCTTTGACCTTTGCCTGGTACAGCTTGGGAAAAACGTCTTGAAGGTACTGAACTTGAAGGCTACCAAATCCTAATCAAGAGCTGTGACACATTTTCATAAGTCAGTACCTTCAGATAACATCAAGACATCCTGCCTAAGCTGTCTTAGGCAAGGCCAAAGCAAATGTTGAGGGAAAATAGCCATTTTCTATACTTTGCAGGCATAAGCACTCAGAAAAATAAGACTTGCAACCCAGAAACAAAAATTGTTACACAGTGTATAACTTAATATGCATAATGGAATATTTTTACTTTCCTTATTTAATGATATTATATTTTATTATTTTCAAACAGATATCGTTGCATTGGAGGAAGTAAAGATCCACATTTTGGCATATATCTTGGATTGGACCTACCTGGAGTTATCAGTGAAGGAGATGAGGTTTTTGTGACAAGAGCTGTGAAAACCACATGTTCCTAAGCATTTAAATTTAATTACACCAGCTATGCAAGGTAATTTTGTAATTTTTAAGAATGATGGAATGAGGCACTTAAGTTTTCATGAATCTCACTTATTAGTCAATCGTTAAACTAGTTTATCTTCTAGAATCTTGATTATTCCTTTTCTCCTAAAACCTTTCTGTAAAATAAATTTTTGCAATTTAACACATCATGTTCACACATATCGTAGCTTTAACATGGATTATCAATATTTATGGAATTGTATAAAGAAATAAGAAGAATAAGAGTACCTGTATTATTTTTAATTTGTACAAAATTTTTATTTATCTTAAGTTTTACACAAAAACGAACATAAAAGTTGGTGAAGAGTTCAGAAAAAGCTTTGCTGGTGCCTACACCTCAGTCTAAGTAAATCACATCAAATTTTAGCCAATAAAAAATATCAAAAAGAAAGATGGTCTAGTTAATAATAATATAAAATTACATTGATTATCTGTTTTTTAATTTACTACAAAAATCTTTCAAGTTTATGAAAAGAAGCTGAGGAGCTGGCCTCAGTCATGAGGAAGCATTTTGTAGAACGCAGTGACATAAGTTACTGCTACATTTCCTCACACCTCATTTTTTTTCTTAATACTGAAATCAGTGTTCAGAGTCTGCTTTATGTATACTTGAGAAATTAAATAAATATTTTAGTACATAAAAGTCTTATTAACCTTTAATGCATATTCACTTATGTCGGTCTTTTACCAAAGTATATCTATTGTGTAGTGACAGTGTGACACTTAATGGGGATACAGATACCCTATTTGGTAGGTATCATTATGTGGAAGGAAGGTGTCACTGTGGGGCAGGCATAGCTAATTCTCAAGCAGAGTGATGTATGACTCCCAACACTGTGCTGAGTGACTTTACTGCTTGTGTGGCACCCAGGTCAACTATGATGCTAGGTGTCGTTATTAAGTGCACTCCATACGTATAATAATTAATTCATTGTGTAGGGGGATAGGCAGCCAGTTTATGCATATAGTATGTGTTTGGCTTATATTGATGTCCCCCCCACCCCCAGGGTCAAATTACTGACCCCCCACAAGGATGCAACCCAACAAGCTGAATAACTCCTGGGTGCCTATTTACCAGTTACCTGGGTGCCAACCATTTCAGTCCCGCCCAGGATTTGAACTCAAAATTCTTGATTGCGAGTTGAGAACAAACCCGACTGTACTACGAATACAGTATATATATATATATATATGTATATATATATATATATATATATATATATGTTATTAAATATGACCGAAAAAGTAAGATTAATAATTCTAACACGAATTTTCTCAATTTTCCTTATGATTGTTTTTACTGATGACGGTAAATGAAAAATCAATTCTCCAAAATTCATTCTTTATTTCTTAGTCTGACGCGACACTTGAACGCGTTTCGTAATAACTAATTACATTTTCAAAGACTTTTAGTTTTCACACACAACTATAACCTTAAAGCACTAAACAGTTCTTTACTATGCTATGATTTAAACAGCTTTCATCTTTCATTTTATACCCGCGTTTTGGGTGAGGTGATATGTTACAACAGTTTTTAATGAGGTGAACAAAACTTTCAACAAAGGACAGAACACGAAAACAATGGATATTAACTGGATATTAACTGGGTAAATTGAAGGTATGAATGGAAGTAACTGCGGAAGGGCCTATTGGCCCATATTTCTTGATGCTTCTATGGGCCAATAGGCCCTTCCGCAGTTACTTCCATTCATACCTTCAATTTACCCAGTTAATATCCAGTTAATATCCATTGTTTTCGTGTTCTGTCCTTTGTTGAAAGTTTTGTTCACCTCATTAAAAACTGTTGTAACATATCACCTCACCCAAAACGCGGGTATAAAATGAAAGATGAAAGCTGTTTAAATCATAGCATAGTAAAGAACTGTTTAGTGCTTTAAGGTTATAGTTGTGTGTGAAAACTAAAAGTCTTTGAAAATGTAATTAGTTATTACGAAACGCGTTCAAGTGTCGCGTCAGACTAAGAAATAAAGAATGAATTTTGGAGAATTGATTTTTCATTTACCGTCATCAGTAAAAACAATCATAAGGAAAATTGAGAAAATTCGTGTTAGAATTATTAATCTTACTTTTTCGGTCATATTTAATAACATATGTCTACAGGAAAGACTGCTACCAAAATATACTAATATATATATATATATATATATATATATATATATATATATATTATATATATATATATATATATATATATATATATATAATATAATATATACAGTATATAAAATCAAGAACACAAATCAAGGTCAGCTTACCTTTTTGCAGAGTCCAGGAGGGTAATTATTGAGGCGTTGAGGTTTGCACACCAGAACCCAGCTACAGTGTATATTGAAATTATTTCATTTCCTGGTGGTTATGGGGAGAGGGTAGCATCATACCATAATGTTCACTCTGCCGGACAATACTAAGAGTGTTAGGAGGGCAGTCTACATGTTATCACACTATGCATTAATTATTTGTAGGATATATTTTCCTAGTGACGGCTTAAGTTAATGGCTCTGCTGAGCTTCTCTCATCAGGTATGATACCATCTACCACCAGTTGTAACACTGCACTACCTAGTGGAACACAATTAATGTAATTACACTTAGGTAATTACACTGCACCACCTGATGGAACACTGCACCACTTGGTGGAACATGTTGCACCGCCTAGTGGAACACACCACACCACCTAGTGGAACACCACACTTGGTGGAACACTGCAGCACCTCAGTGAAGGGGAATACTGGTAGCAGATCAAGTGAAAGCTGCATTAGTATTAAGGTTGTGCCACACGGCAGTGGTGCACGTGCTCGTGCACCTGGTCAGGGCCGTGCCCCTACACCACGTGCACCACCTTAGCTGTGGCGCTCTCCTCTCACATGGTTTAGGCTACTCTCTAGTCTTCATTTGTGGTAATCAAGCTGATGCTGGGTTGCTAACCCATTATGGCAATCAAGCTGGTGTTGGGCTACTAAGCCAGTACAGTAATCAAGCTGGTGTTATGCTACTAAGTCAAAACAGTAATCAAGCTGATGCTGGGTTGCTAACCCATTATGGCAATCAAGCTGGTGTTGGGCTACTAAGCCAGTACAGTAATCAAGCTGGTGTTATGCTACTAAGTCAAAACAGTAATCAAGCTGATGCTGGGTTGCTAACCCATTATGGCAATCAAGCTGGTGTTGGGCTACTAAGCCAGTACAGTAATCAAGCTGGTGTTATGCTACTAAGTCAAAACAGTAATCAAGCTGGTGCTGGGTTGCTAACCCATTATGGTAATCAAGCTGGTGTTAGGCTACTAAGCCAGAACAGTAATCAAGCTGGTGTTGGGCTACTAAGCCAGTACAGTAATCAAGCTGGTGTTAGGCTACTAAGCCAGAACAGTAATCAAACTGATGTGTTGGGCTATTAAAACAGTACAATACTCAGTTCAGACATCGAAGGTTTGGTAATAAAACATTGCGCTCATAATAATTACACTCGCCTGAGGTGTGCATTGTGATCAAGGTTAATTAATAACTTACGTATAATGCAGCTGCAGTTTGCTCAAGGATTGTAACTTATAAAGTATAATGTTCGCTATATATTATACATACAGGCTTCCTGTCCCCCGACAAAACGAATGATTATTAAAGTACTTCCATGTGCCAAATTAGGTGTTCATATATCAACACGAAACATTGGATATACCTATATTATAATTTGTTAAATAAAAAACGTCGCCACAATGTTTTGACGACCAAATGGCCACTGTCAAGAAGGAAGCGTCTCTGGGTATAGAATTTATATATAGGTCAAGGTGAACAATAGGTAATCATAGCAACCGTCTAAATACTCCTCTCTTGATCTTTATCCAGCAAACTGTGACACTAGATTGATTGATGAAGATTAAGCCACCCAAAAGGTGGCACGGGCACGAATAGCCCGTAAGTGGTGGCCCTTTTGAGCCATTACCAGTATCAAGAGCTGATACTGGAGATCTGTGGAGGTGCGGCAGCACCCTGCGTGACGGGAGATGTCTCCCCGTGGCACTAGATGCTAGCCTCGTCTATAAGGCTGCAGATTCACTTGATGAACCATTACGGGCTATTCATGCCCGTGCCACCTCTTGGGTGGCTTAATCATTATCATCAATATGATGAACCAGTCCCACGACAACTTGCCTGTGAGCGTGTCTGGCATTGATGATGAATAACACATACACGCATGGTTCATTCACTCGCCTAGTTGTGCTTGCGGGGGTTGAGCTTCGGCTCTTTAGTCTCGCCTCTCAACCGTCAATCAACTGATGTAGAGATTCGTGAGTCCATTGGCCTGCATTATATCTACATTTGAGACATGTTGCAGTCTCTGTACAGTGTGAGTACCGCCGCCCACGTATCTTGGAAGGAAATAACCACTTTCAGAAGGGGGCCTGACGGCTGAGTGGACAGCGCTCGGGATTCGTTGTCCTAAGGTTCCAAATTATCCCCGGCGGAGGCGGAAACAAATGGGCAGAGTTTCTTTCACCCTGATGCTCCTGTTCACCATATCAGTAAATGAGTACCTGGTAATTAGACAGCTGCTACAGGCTGCTTCCTGTGGGATGTGTAACAAAAAGGAGGCCTGGTCGGGGACCGGGCCGTGGGGCAGGGTTGCCAGATTGGGCTACTTTTGAGAGCCCCGCGCTCCCAAATATTTATTTTCGCTACTTGCTACTTTTTGGGCTAATTTAAAAGCAAGTTGGGAGAGAGAGAGATACCTGAATTTGCCCGAGGGCCACCCTCAAGTAAATTTAGGGAAACCATGGAACCACCTCCCGACGAAGCCGTAAATGGTAAAACAATGCTCGATAAAATCACCAGGGCAAAAAAGGACATTTGACAAGCCGCCGGGTTCCTATCCTCACTGAGGGGTAATGACCCTCTGGTAAATTCAGGTAAATCTTAGCTAATTAAATAATCCTGAAAAGTTTGCTTAAGGAAGGCAGGACTGTGTTAGCAACAGTATACTCTCTGAGCAAAGCAATGGTAAAACACGCGCCCGGCTCTTCGCCAGTGCTTTGACCTGGCTTTGCCCTTAACTGTTCACCCAGCAGAGAAACGATTATTAAATGCTTTTGTTTAAAAAAAAGTTTAAAAACTAACTTTAGTAACAAGCGACAGTCCAGTGTTCAAATATTGTCATATATGAACAACTTCCCAACGGAAAGGAGTGGGGACACCCCTCCAAGAACTGAATTTACCTGAGGGCCACTAACACTAGTGGCCTCGATGAGGACAGCAAGCCGGTGGCTTGTCAAAGGCCCCCCATTTGCTCTGATGATCTTTTCCAGCTGTATTTTAAAACCCAGCAGAGTTTTGGCGTTTACGGCCTCAGCGGGTAGGCAGTTCCACGGGTTTACAACCCTATGGGTGATACAGTATCTCCTGTTTTCTGCGGTTGGAAGAAAACGCGCTCAGAGTGGGACTTGTTNAGTCCCATTCCTACCTTCCATGATGATGGCCACGGGGTAGGAGGGACACAGTCATCCACGGCTGTATGTGATACACATGTCAATGGGTTACTCAGTCCCAGCTCAGATTTCTGCCATCACCGCTGGGATAATGTCCATCGCAGACCACTGAAGGGAAAAATAATTTGCTAAAAAAGATGGTTTAATTTTCTATTGATTTGATCAATTCTGAAGATCTGAAATTGATTTTTAGTGCTCAAACTACTCTAAATGTTAAATTAAATATTATATATGTAGTACATACTTAGTATATATGCAATATAATTTCATTTTCTGAGCAATGATGCCTGGTTGTTTTCTAAAGGACAATATGAAAAGATCCCTGCAATACCAATCCAGAGTGTTGGCCTGCCTGAATACACGATACTGATCATATGGCATAGCGCATCTTTCCTCGAGAACAAATGAACGATACTGATCACAAAAGGGGCCCTCTATATTGACTCAAAGCCTTATTTTCCTGAGCACACTGAAATAATCTATGCTGATTAAGTAAACAATGAAAATAAGTATAATACCTGAGCAAAGAAGCTGTAATAACAAGAAGAAAGCCAAAGAGGTTGAACTGTGTATACTTGTACGTGAAGAGGAAGAGCCCGCTAGTGATGAGCACAACCAGAATCACCACGCTACATCTCTGAAAGCACAAACTCCAGTCACAATCCACATAAATATGCATATCAATAAATAAATCAGCTAGAGCATAATGACAACTATTTTCAGATTTTAAAATAACTGCACATTGAATCAAAATATGTATACCTTGCTCTAAATCTATGATTTAGATCTAAATCCTAATCAGTAAAGTGTAATTCTTAAATGTCTCTAGTTTAGTTCTTAAGCTGACAGCATTTGCTTCACCATATTGGGGGTGACCTTAGTAGCTTGGTGAAACAAGCGTTTCCTCTCCAAATGTTGAGTGTATGTTATATGCAGAATAAGCTTAAACGCACACACACACAATAAGTTATTATTCTTATGCTGATGTTATAATTGGGTTAATATGCCCGACAACCAGCTGTGAGCACTAAAACTAATGGGTAAAAATGATACAATATGTGATCAAAATACTTACCATTTCTTCCCAATGAAGATAATTGCAAATATTAAAATAAATAGCAGAGCTGTAGACTTGGACATTGTATACCTGAAGTAAGCAAATACAAAGTCAGATGGTAATATCTAGTTATAAATGCTCTCAATTCATAAATCTTAATGGTTAAGATGCCAGACATCAGCCACAACTGGTCATCAAACCCTCGGCAATAAAGAAATATACCTTCATTGTGGTAGAAAACTTAACCAAATATCAGAAATGATTTAAATTGTTGGTTTTATATGTGCAAATGTAGACAACATTTGAAATTAAATAATAATAATTCACGTATGTTCATCATGTTCCAGATTTTTGTAAAGCTGATTATGAGGGATTAAGGCAAGCCTTGATGTGTGCAGATTGAGCAACCTTATACACAGAAGATGGGCAATTATTAGCTTCCCTTAGTGCTTTATAAGGAATGTGTTCTCAAGCTTAAGTAGGATACCTTTAATGTAGAGTATTTGAATAGTCATTAAAGTAGTCCGTGTCACCATGTTATCTGATGCTGAATTATAATATACTGTATATAGTGGGCCTCTTGAATGACTATATGAAGTAGAGCCAATTTGTTTCATCTGCCATGTACTTAAATGCTATCCAGAGCTCAGTTAGCATTGCTTAGGACCATATGAATTGCACATAGCAATCTATATGGTCCTATGGTGACATTCTCAAAGGTAAAATTCCCCATCTAACTTCATAAAAATCCTTTGCCAAGACTGTAGGTAACATTGGGGCTATGTTCACTCTTCCCCACTTCATTGTATGACATATTTCCACATTAAAATTTAATGAGCAATTGTTCACTTAGTTGTTCAGTCTGACCAGGTCATGCTGAAGGATTTGATCACATTTTCTCTGCAACAATACTTTGTGGTCTGGAACACTTTTTCTGAACTTCATCATAGATTTCAGCTACTAGTGTAGGTATAAACAGTTACCTAGAGATATACGTTAGAACATGAAAACAAAACAATTATCAAGAAACTCATGACAATTTTTTTTTATTTAATGTATGGACAATGTAATTTCAATGTTTGTGGGGAAATGAAAATATAGTTTTTCCAAGTATGACCAATGCAAAGAAACATTATAAACATATACAGTAGTGTATATTCATAATTTCTCACAAGCCATTAATTCTATGGACAAATGTAGTTGATTATTTAGGAAATCACAATAATGTTCCAGCTAGATAAATGTATTGTAATTGCATTTCAAGTGTTATACGTGTACTTACAAGGCTACGGTTATAAACTCAAGCGACCACTGAGAGAGGCCAATATCAATGCCGGCAGCTGCTCCAGGAGGTAATAATCTCCTCCAGTAAACATCCCAGGGAAGCAACACCCTGGGAATACCGTTGCTAGAGTGTATGTTGCCCGGAATATCCCCGCTAGCACAAAACTTCATAAACAGGTGCACTATTACTACTGTTAAGGGAAACTTGAAATCCTGCAAAATAAACAAAAAATACTATTGTTAAGAGCATACATTAAACTTTAGAAACTTCTTCCCTATTCTACAGGAAATGTTTATATACAATCTTCTCTGGCTATTCTGACACTTTCAAGTTCAAAACACTAGAACACCTGAACGTGTTATGTAAGTGAAGTGCATCTACCACTGTAGTGTGTATACCTCTGTAGTGTATATACATCTGTAGCATATATACCTCTGTAGTGTGCATACCACTGTAGTGCATATACTATTGTAGTGTGTACACACCACTGTAGTACAATGCTGCACATGGACTTACTCCACCGCAGGTTTTCCATTACTTGCAGAAGTAAAAATTAAGCAAGAACAGAATCCTTCATTGCATCCAGATGTTAAGATGATGAAATGTCATTGAAGTTTCCCACCATACAGTACTGTACCGTAATACCATTTCTTTACAGTAATTGCCTATGATAATAAAAATGTTAATTTACAACTTACCCTGAATAATTTTTTCTGATAAAATGTGAGGCCAATGGAGCATGTGTAATACATTAATATGAGAATTAGTGTTCGTATGCAGTGAACAATAACCTGACCAATTCTTCGGCCACCACGACGCCTCGTTAGCCGGCCTTCTGTCACCTCCAGCCCCGTCATGTTCACAAGACCTGACGGGTAAGGTAAATGAATATATTGTACAATAAAGAATGTTTACAATGTGCAATTTTATTTTACATACGAGAAACCGGACATTTTGCTCTTATTTCCACATGTGGAATTTCATTTTCATTGTGAATTTAAATTATGTCATTCTTTACAAATCAGTTGTTGATAAAATAATTAGATATGGTTATATTGCATGAGGGCAATTCAGTAAGGCATCACTAGGATGGTATACCTCAGTATACAATGTGATTAATTACATGTGTTATGCTTACATGGGGGTGTAATGGAGACATGAGTGAGATAATGGGTGAGGGGGAGATGGGGTTTGAATGGCACTTCATTATTTTGAACACATGACTTTTTAATAGTTTAATATTAATTAAAATGCACACAAATGTTCTGTCATTCACATAAAGAAAAAATCACAAAAATGGCATTAGTGATGATGGAACTAAACCTGGATTAGCCCAATCGATTGAGGT
The DNA here is from genome assembly GCA_020271785.1 of Procambarus virginalis. Taxonomy (NCBI): domain Eukaryota; kingdom Metazoa; phylum Arthropoda; class Malacostraca; order Decapoda; family Cambaridae; genus Procambarus; species Procambarus virginalis. The sequence continues at coordinate 3,747,839 of WNGS01163731.1, forward strand.
TTCACTGAAAAGCACAATTCAATCTGGTGTAAAAGGTTATCAAGGCACTGTTTAGGGTTGGGTGAAGGGAAAGTCCAGGGATAAGAGTGAAAATTCTATACCAATCAGGATTTCTTGTTGGATATGTCATATGAGTGATATGAAATAACATTTCACTACTATAGTTAGATGCAAGACAGAACATGGGGGGGAAATAAGTGGTCCCTATAACTGTATCTTCCCTAACATTACAGTACTGTACTCTAATCATGGAAAACACAGAACATATAATGTTTAAAATAAGATATTATGTTTCATTTCCACTTGGAACTTCACAACACTTTGCCCAACCTTATTACATTGAATCATTGAGCATGTCTTGGATAAAAGAGGTATCAGGTGCTGATGTATAAGAGACCGAGATTGAAATAAAACAAAAATGTATAATCAGGTGCTCTTGTAGATCTCTTTCATATTAGTTGGTGCAATTAAGACTGTGCTTGTTAGATGAACCTACAGAGCTTGGGAGGAGAGAGAAATCATGTATTGCATCTGTCAACATAGTTTTACCCAATGAAATTCTCCTTCACTGCAAAACTTAACTTTTGCCCATTTTCATATAAAAATAGTTTCAGTGTATTGCAATAGTTAATAATCAAATCTCGACCTTAAAACCGACTTTCATGACCTGGTACGTGCTGCCATCTGATGGGGATGGCACAAAACACACAGCTTATCTCATCTCATTGGCCACCCTTAAAACAACTTATTTAACTAAAATTATAACATTTAAACAAAATTTACAATGCTGTGTACTTACATACATTATGGTGTGTTGAGCATCATAACAAGCTATATAAACCTATTATAAACTGTATAAAAATTTAGCATAATAATGATCTACAAACTTTATGATTTTTTAATTGTCTAATTATGTTCTTCTCAATGTGTCTCTTAGTCTTAGAAGTACAGCATATTACAGGCATCTTTATTGTACAGTACATATCATAATAGAAATAAAAACTGAAAACAGTAACAAATACTTGCCTATATTCATGATGATATTCTATGCTAAAGGGACACTTTCCCATGGTACTGAGTGTGCACTTTGTGGCTTCATATAATATACAAATACTGTATCTACTAAATACCCACTGTAATGTGATCCTTTACTATACTACAAATGTGAATCAAAGTGATTATAATATAATTAACCAGAATTAAATGTCTTCTCTCATCTCAAAAATGACCTTACCCTTACCCACAAATAACTTATCAATTGTTTAAATAAAATTACACAATTTATCAAGCAATACCACATACCCAGTACACAAACAAAAGAAAATAAATTACTCGATTTAATGTGTTGTATCTGGGGATGATTTGCTGAGAAGGCTTGTAACTGTTCCACCTGATATTGGTGCTTGTATACTTGTTCCATCAGGTTGTGGTAGGTGTAGTGATTCTAACTTGGGTCCATCTGGCTGTGGTGTAGTGACAGTAGTCCTGCTTGACATAGTTCTTGTGGGTATAGTGATTGTGGCCCTGTTCCCTCCATTTCTGGTTGGTGTAATGGCTGTGACCCTGCTGAGTATACGAAGTTCCACTCCCACAAGCCCATCGTGTTGGATAAATGCTATATTATGTGAATTCTGTCTCTAAGAACTTTCATGTTGATATCACAAAGATGACTGGACAATATGGAACAAAAATGCTTCATGTAGCTCAAGAAACCATTAATCAACATCTCACCGAGGTAACCGACTTTCTCAAGAGTAACGCAAACGGAAAATAACCAGCTTCTCGTACACCAAACCCCTGAATCGGTCGCAATGTTTAAATGCTAGTCAACTGTAAACATTTATTAGGGCTCATACAATATTGTTTCTCCCCCCAAAAATGATAATGGACTGGCTTTTTGAAATAGTCAAAAAGGGAAGAAAAACTGTAGATGGTAGTTATGCAAATTCCTTTCAAACATCTGTACTGTATGCTCATTTCATATTCATGTACTGTACATACAAAATTACTTCTCATCTTGCTAATTGTTCACAATTAATTTCATGATTAATTAAGGCACCGTTTGCAACATTTTATGATCTGCAGTCAAATTTGTGCTCGTTTAATCTCTTTTTTTTTTTTTTACTAAATCTCTAAAAGTTTCTCATACATAGTTTGACACCAACTACAAGAAATACAATATATCTTACATCATTATTCAGAATTTTCTGTCTCTACAGTGTTTTGCTCATACACACAACTTTTTTCTACTGCAGAATATAAACATACCCATTTGCACCCATAAACAATTGCAAGCAGCACTAAGTCCTCAGCTGGTGAGCTGTATCACCTATAAACCTACTGAATCTAGATTTTATCTAGCAAATAAAGTTAACTACACTTCAAATTGCTTTTGGGTTAAACTGATAATCTATACTAAACCGAATGTAAAGATTTTAATTTCACAAATGTCAAACAACTGCAATGACTGTGCAATAAACCCGAGAATAATGCATACGACACAACCAAACTGAGCCACAACAGTGTGAACAATGTAAGTAATATTGCAAAATGCAACAGTTAACAGATGTACAAGCCAAGCATCAGCAGCAATATGAAACAATATACTTACCACTTGCTTCATCTGCTGAGTCTGTCTGCAATCTCCAACCTTTTGCCTCCATGACAGCAGCTGTAGTTGACTTCTTAATAAGTACTTATATTTGAGCTCAGTTATCTTCCTTAGAAGATCTTGAGGTTGTAAAGGTGATAATATACTTTTTTTCACTGGACTGCAATTAATAACTTTCGAAGCAATGGATTTTCTTATGACATCCGAAATTCAGCGAATGACAAGTTTTACAACTAGATAACTAGGAAACTGAATGACAGGCTTTCACTGCAAATTCTCTTAATAAATTGAATAACTATAAGCACAAATTTTGATTACCTTTGGAAATAAAACAGAAGTAAGATCCCTTGCATTTAATAATATAAGAACGTAAGCAGCATTTGTCCAAAGATATTACAACTAAATGAGATTCACTATCAAATTTAGCTCTGGAATTTTAGTACCTAAATTTAATACAGTAAATTTACACTTAAAAAGGAAAAGCACAAAACTGTAAAATATAACATGAACTGGCAATTCATTTAAATACAAAACAGCATAGTAAACTGAACTTTACATTACTCTAATAGTTAATTACAGAAATACTGTTAAGTCATTTAATTTCATGGTATACAGCAATTAAAAGTCTTCCGAGTTTATACAATTCACTGTTACAAGGAGTTTACTGCACTCTTGAATCTTCTCAGAAAAAAGAACCCTTAATTCTTTACAGAAAAGTAGCACATGCAATTCCTTTCCACATGCACGACCATCATCAAAACATTTCAATACAGTATCTCAATGTGTCCAAAGATACAGTAATTACCATGAGAAAACACCAAGCCAGCATGATTATATAGTGCTCGGCAGGGATGTGTGCTCAAGGAGCTGGGATATGAGGTTGAAGTAAAGGAATGGTGACTAACCACTTGTGACCATCGGGAATTGAACACCGACCTTGCAAGAAGCAAGGCTGTCACTGTACTGACCAAAGTGATTGGATACTGCGTAGCCAAACAAGCTTAATGTAATCTATTACAGTATTCTTACATTTACATTGTTTTAAAACTTAAAATCCATCAGGGAACAGGTAACTGACAAACTTAATTGCAAATTGAACAAAGTTATAAAATGGGTGACCTTGCAAGGTTTGAAATGTAACAAAAGTATTTCTCTAAGCCTTGAACTTTCACACTGGAGTTTTGTTGAGCAAATGGTTTTCCTGGAACCTTGCCCTCATGTCTGGCTAAGATTGCCTGTATTTACTAAAAAAAAAGCCTAATAGATACATTTGTCACACAAAATTCTTTGAAACATTTACTATCCTGTAATTGTTCTCCTTTATGAGATGGTAGATAAGTTACAGTTAAAATATACTGAATGAATGTACAAGAGGCCACATATCCATAGGAATGACTTAAACAATTATAAAATGAAATGCCATGGTGGTCATTCACCCCTTTTTTGTATTATTTTATGTGAACATAAGAATATATAAAGCTGCAGAAAGCCTATTGGCTGATGCCTATTGATATACTGTATCTGTATAGAATAGGTCACCAGATTTTCTACACCTGACCAAAGTACAAGATAGTGGCTTGACTACAGAGCACAAGTGCGACAGAACCAATAGCTAAAACCTGTTACACCATTCAAGAAAATGCTAACGACGATATAAAAGCTCAACATTTTCAATCAACTTGCTAAAGCTCAACCTATGGGTACACAGTAATGCTTTGTAAGCAACATACAAAGGGTCACACAAGGACCAACAGACCATGTGTGAAGTGGCAAAGGCTCAAAAAGCTAATCAATTGTTGTGCACCACATGCTCGCATGAAACATAATATATCCTATATACTGAATGCTTAAACTACTGTGCTCTAGAAAGCAAAGCCTCTTAAGAGAAAAACAAGTAAACTTGACCATGAATTGGACCCCACTGATCGAACTGACATGTAACACAATCTAGGAGAATGTGAGGTAGTGTAATCAGGGTACCCCCGAGGTGCATACAGTGCCACCACATGGTGGTTGGTGGCATAGGCCAGCACTTACAACTGTTTCAGTGTCATTCACCTTCGAGCCCTTATCAGAAAACTGAATTCATCCTAGACTAAATTTCCTCATGTTCTTTTTCTTGTAATTTTCAGTAACTTTTTTTCTTATTCTCCTTTGAGCTTAATTTTATATATAATAATTCATTTTATCACACAAGGAAAATTTTTTATCCCAACAACTTAATTTACCATTCAATGAACCGTTCATCCATTTAGCACTGGTGCAGGTCATCAGTCAGACAAGAAAGCAGCTAGTGATGGCTCTCTTTTGGAAGTTACTTGTATTGCCAAGAGAGGGCTTGATAAGGCTTTAAATATTTATGAATGTTCCTATGTATTTTTGTATGAATGAGCAATCTTCATTGACTCCGTAGCAACTTATTGTGATGCTGCCGAGACAATTTATAATTCCTGTGCCAGTGGCAAGAATGTTATCCTGTCTTACTGTTCATGATCCTAATCATAAGACAGTATTTTAACTTAAGGAGGCAAGCAAATGTGATACTGTATATATTGATTTTTACATACTGTACCAGTATATTTTATCTGTACATTAACGTATTTATCTTGAACTAAAAACAAAGAAATTACAAATTAATCCCACATAAGGGAAGTCTGTATTTTTTAGTATACTGTATAGTTACACTGTTGTATCATATGGAGGTTTCTAATATGACTACCAACTTCAAAAAATTAACATAAGGCCCTGAAACAGCAAAATAATACCACAAATAAAGTTTATTGTCTCACTCAAATATAGGGTTAATAGAAGCAAATAGTGTACAGTACAGTGCTGTAATTAAACTAGGAGATCAACTCCCATTATTAGTAAACAAAATAAACTAGGCACAATATATACTGTACAGTACTGTAACTATTCAGAAATAAAAAATACTGTATGTTAAGAACACTTATCCATTGAGTAGGTAATGAAAAAATTGCAGTACTCTAGTTATATTTGAAATAAAGTATTGTACAGTCCCATTCAAACAAACATTTCTACAGGACCCCTTCCCAGGCCAGAGAACTACTGTACTGTTCATTAGAACTTTAATATTTTCTGTTATTTTATGTTCAGAATGAAGCACAAACAATAAAGCACATATTTCTGCATAATTTATTACCAACATCACAATTTTTTTTATAACGAAAAATAAAATTTTTATATTTGTCTTGTTATTTTGGGGATCCCACCCATATTTCAGACCAGTGAATGTACAGACCCACTCCCCCAGACATCTTTCATAATTTTCTATGACAACATATCACAATGGTCAAAACAGAATCCATCCACTTCATTTGGATTTCCAGTAGACCAAATCCCATTCCAGCTAAACTCAATTGTAGAGGCAAGCATCCTGATTAGCTTGCATGCATTCTATGTTGACATAGCAAAAGCATCATCAAATACTCTACGACATGCATCAGTTCATTACTATTAGCGAAATACCTTAGAAGTACATTATCAATAACATAAATTAGATAAAACTGATGTAAAAGACCCTGACATCAATATGAAAAGTCAGCCATGCTGTACAAAATCAGTTATAGTTACAAGAAGAGTACTGTATTTACGAAGAACAATACAAATGAGCAAAATCACAAACAAGATACAGCAGAGGGCATTTTGATAAAGTTAAGCTGCTTGACTGAAAACAATGAGTACGAATACAAGCTACATTATATAATGGCAATCACTTTGGAGGAACAACCTTTCAAGTTTTTCTGCAAGTGACAAAATTAGACTGTCATTCATACTCACACAAAAATAGCCAGTACCTGAGTTCATAATAGGTTTTAATCCATCTCTAGAACCATAACATGATGTGTGATGACCATTTACATGCCATTAATTTAGGCAGGGATGCTCCACCAAAAATATGATGAGAAGCGATCACTTGACAATTCCCGGCTGTTTTGCTGGAAGGTGTGTTAATACTGTATATTAAATCTCTAATCAAAACAAAGGAGTGATTTCCATATAAGTATATGTAACTAAAAACTATTTAAAAAACAACAACTATGTAATGAACAACCAAATGTCACATATCAAATACTGTACTATGAATAAAAATATTTTTGGTACGAATTTGGAATTTTCATGAAATGTTTCTTGAAATACATGAGCAGCTGCCAACAATACTTTAAAATTTAAAATCTTTGTACACAACTATTTAATTTATTTATTTATTTATATATATAGATATATATACAAGAGTTCTTACATTCTAGTATAGCCACTAGCACACATAGCATTTCGGGCAAGTCCTTATTCCTAATTTTCACACACACATCCCTAGGAAGCAGCCTGTTGTAGCTGTCTAACTCCCAGGTACCTATTTACTGCTAGGTAAACAAGGGTGGAAGAAACTCTGCCCATTTGTTTCCGCCTCCCTTCGGGGCATCGAACCTCGACCTTAAGGACTAGGGACCCCGAGCGCTGTCCATTCATCTGTCAGCCCCCCCCCCCTTCCCTAGCTTTAAACTAAATTTAAATTAAATTATTTTTACAATTTCAAACATACTCTGAGCTCATACAATATTTTCCAGATGGATGTTATAAAACTGTAAAGCAATTGGTACCTATTTCCTTTGCAAATGAAGGGAATTTGTAATTTGCAGTTGGTATAGTCCATTCTGACTGCCTAGAGTTGGATTTTTCAGACAAGCTTAGCTTTTTATTCCATTTTCCCCTGAAAGCTCTTTTGATAATTATGTTCATTAATTTCGCAAATGAATTGATAAATTTGTCAGCTCAGCAGCTACTAGAAGTATTTACAGAAAACATCAAATGTTTAAGTTCCCTACTTGGGAACACAGTAATAGGCAGAAATGGGTATACAGTATTGTACTGTACTTAAAATATAAGAATAAAAGAATAATTGCAGCAGGCATATTAGCCAATGCAATGGCGCTAGTATTTATCCCCAACCAAACTCACTACGGTACTAAATACTATGTCTGACCTACACTTGAAACAATCAATGATAAACATCTATTATAATATCTGGTATTGTTCCAAAATTCAGAATCTTATTTCCAAACAGTATTTATTGAGGTTTTCTCTGAATCTAAGCTTATCAAATTTGTATTCATCATTTTGATGAAGCCACTAACACCATTACCAATATGAGAGCCACCGACATGCTATGCGTGTTAGTGGCTTTGCAAGAATGTAAGTGCCCCGATGTTATGTATTCCAACAACCCAATATCACACAGAAATCACAATAGCATGATGCATCAAATGAACAAATCCATAAGAGCCGTGATGAGGGTTTGAACCTACGTCCGAGATGATCCCAGATGTGCCTTAATCGACTGCGCCACGACATGGTCAAAAGAATTGCAACTGGGAGTGCAACTGCCCTCACACGGATCCTGCAGTCTCGGCAGGATCTGAGAGCTTCTCGGACATAGTTTCGAACCCTCATCAGGGCCCTTGTGGATTTGTTCAATCCAATATATCTTCTTTTATATGAATAAATAAAATAAATTTTGTGTTTTATACATAGAAAACAAAATCCTTGTGTTGTCAAAGGGTAAGGTAATTATCAGGAAAAAGCATATTGCCAGTATGACTACTGTACATGGCATTTGGAAGTGGAATGAGGATTAGGAACTGGGATATTAAAATGAAGTACAGTAAATGATTGGTGCCCAATCATTTGGAACATCAGGGATGAAATGCAGAATTTGCAAGAAGCGAGAGCATCATAGTACCATTCAGTCATAGTGACTAGACTTGACTTGTCAGTTCTACTAGTCATATGATCACCCACGCAGTCACTACCCAGGACCAGTAACCAAGCAAGGAGCACTGACACCCAAAGCACCCCACCAATAAAACAACATCCATAACCTATATGTTTACATTGGCATACTGGTGGGCAGTAGGCAGGCAGAGAACACAATTGTGCCAGCAGATATAAGTCATATTGTACACAATACAATTTGCCAAGAGATTTTGAAACCTACGTAACACAGGCCAACCTTATATAAACCTAACCTAACCTCCACGAAGGCAGGAATAGTGTACCATGCCGAGCCCGTGATCTTGAGCTCTACGCGGAGTTTTACTAGTGCAGGCTGGTTGATTAGGTAAGGTAAATATTAGGAGCCAGCGCTCCTTGCTACTTGCTTCTGGGGAACAGATGTCATGAGTGGCCTGACATCCCCCACACAACACCCACACTCGTAACTCTCCCCCACAGTATAGCCAACCTACCCTAACCCAACTGGGCTCAATACAACCCGACCTGCTGGGTCATGAAGAAAAACGGCCCCGGGTGAAAGGGGGCTGTGACGATTTGTCTGGAACCCATAGTACAAAGAGCACAATTGTGTTCTCCGCCTGCCTACTGCCCACCACTATACCAATGTAAACTTAAAGGTTATGGGTGTTGTTTTATTGGGGGGTAATTTGGGTGTCAGTGCACCTTGCTTGGTTACTGGTCCAAGGTACTAACTGGGTAGCTAGTACATGCTACCCGGTTACTGGTCCAAGGTACTAACTGGGTAGCTAGTACATGCTACCCGGTTACTGGTCCAAGGTACTAACTGGGTAGCTAGTACATGCTACCCGGTTACTGGTCCAAGGTACTAACTGGGTAGCTAGTACATGCTACCCGGTTACTGGTCCAAGGTACTAACTGGGTAGCTAGTACATGCTACCCGGTTACTGGTCCAAGGTACTAACTGGGTAGCTAGTACATGCTACCCGGTTACTGGTCCAAGGTACTAACTGGGTAGGTAGTACATGCTACCCGGTTACTGGTCCAAGGTACTAACTGGGTAGGTAGTACATGCTACCCGGTTACTGGTCCAAGGTAGTAACTGGGTAGCTAGTACATGCTACCATAACAATACACAGTATATATGATTTTTAACAAGCAGCTTCATCAAACGTCTTGTGTGAGAAACGAGCATACCCCGAGACAGCCAAGCCCAGCTTCTGGGGAACAGATGCCATGAGTGGCCTGACATCCCCCTCATGACAGCCTAGCCTAGCTTCTGGGGACAGATGTCATAAGCAGCCTGACATCCCCCACATCAACCAAGCCCAGCTTCTGGGGAACAGATGTCATGAGTGGCCTGACATCCCCCACACAACACCCACACTCGTAACTCTCCCCCACAGTATTCCCCAGCCTCCGGCCCCTTAAAACCCAAATTCCCCCCAGGCTTACCAGTCCAGAGTGGCAAAGTGGAGGGGAAAGTGGTGGTGTGGGAGGCCCAGCGTGGTCTTGCTGGTGTCCCCAGTGGCGACCTTCACCACTAGCTAGTGGTGGTGGTGCTGGAGCATCGCCACCACTGTTCTAGTCACCTTCGGGTGTACAATTATAATGCGCTGCTTCTTCCTACTACTCCGCCCCGGGTAATGGAAGTAGGAAGCATTTGGGCTACGTCACCACAATGCTTAATGGCTGGTGGATCGCTTCCTTCACGGCTCGTGTACGGTACACTATGCTGCTCCCATATGGTACACTATGGTGCTCCCATACGGTGCACTATGGTGCTCCCATATGGTACACTATGGTGCTCCCATATGGTACACTGCTGCTCCCATATGGTACACTATGGTGCTCCCATACGGTGCACTATGGTGCTCCCATATGGTACACTATGCTGCTCCCATATGGTACACTATGCTGCTCCCATATGGTACACTATGGTGCTCCCATATGGTACACTATGGTGCTCCCATATGGTACACTATGCTGCTCCCATATGGTACACTATGCTGCTCCCATATGGTACACTATGCTGCTCCCATATGGTACACTATGCTGCTCCCATATGGTACACTATGCTGCTCCCATATGGTACACTATGCTGCTCCCATATGGTACACTATGCTACCTTACCTTGAGGATACCTTGAGGTGCTTCCGGGGCTTATCGTCCCCGCGGCCCGGTCATCGACCAGGCCTCCTGGTTGCTGGACTGATCAACCAGGCTGTTGGACGCGGCTGCTCGCAGCCTGACGTATGAGTCACAGCCTGGTTGATCAGGTATCCTTTGGAGGTGCTTATCCAGTTCTCTCTTGAACACTGTGAGGGGTTTGCCAGTTATGTCCCTTATGTGTAGTGGAAGCGTGTTGAACAGTCTCGGGCCTCTGATGTTGATAGAGTTCTCTCTCAGAGTACCAGTTGCACCTCTGCTTTTCAACGGGGGTATTCTGCACATCCTGCCATGTCTTCTGGTCTCATGTGATGTTATTTCTGTGTGCAGGTTTGGGACCAGCCCCTCTAATATTTTCCACGTGTAAATTATTATGTATCTCTCCCGCCTGCGCTCAAGGGAATACAGATTTAGGCTCTTTAGTCGGTCCCAATAGTTTAGATGTTTTACCGAGTGGATTCTAGCAGTAAAGGATCTCTGCACGCTCTCCAGGTCAGCAATTTCACCAGCAGTGAAAGGGGCTGTCATTGTGCAGCAGTACTCCACTCTAGAGAGCACAAGCGTTTTGAAAAGTGTCATCATCGGTATAGCATCTCTAGTGTGAAAAGTTCTTGTTATCCAACCTGTCATTTTTCTTGCAGTTGTGACGGCTACTTTATTGTGTTCTTTAAAGGTAAGGTCTTCCGACATGAGTACACCCAGATCCTTTACATTGCCTTTTCGTTCTATGTTATGATTTGCCTGAGTTTTGTACGTGGTTTCCGTTTTTATATTTTCATTTTTTCCATAGCGCATGAGCTGGAACTTGTCTTCGTTAAACACCATATTATTTTCTGTAGCCCATAGAAAGACCTGATCTACATCTGACTGGAGGTTCGCCGTGTCCTCTATGTTGCCTACTCTCATGAAGATCCTAGTGTCATCTGCAAAGGATGATACAGTGCTATAGGTTGTGCTCTTGTCTATGTCCGATATGAGGATGAGAAAAAGTACTGGAGCAAGCACAGTACCCTGGGGGACTGAGCTCTTAACGGTTGACGGGTTGGATTTTATTTTGTTGACTATTACACATTGGGTTCTGTTGGTCAGGAAATTGTAGATCCATCTGCCTACTTTTCCGGTAATTCCTTTTGAGCGCATTTTATGGGCAATAACACCATGGTCACATTTATCAAAAGCTTTTGCGAAATCTGTGTAAATTACATCAGCGTTTTGTTTGTCTTCCATAGCATCTAATGCCATATCATAGTGGTCCAGCAACTGCGACAGGCAAGAGCGCCCTGTTCTGAAACCATGTTGTCCGGGGTTATGGAGATGCTGTGATTCCATGTATTTTGTGATCTTACTTCTTAGCACTCTCTCAAAATTTTTATGATGTGCGATGTTAGGTGCTGCTCCCATATGGTACACTATGCTGCTCCCATATGGTACACTATGGTGCTCCCATATGGTACACTATGGTGCTCCCATATGGTACACTATGGTGCTCCCATATGGTACACTATGCTGCTCCCATATGGTACACTATGGTGCTCCCATATGGTACACTATGGCGCTCCCATATGGTACACTATGCTGCTCCCATATGATACACTATGGTGCTGTCTACCATCCAGTCCAACCACTTGGACTGGATGGTAGAGCGACTGTCTCTCACTTCCTACAGGTCGGCGTTCAATCCCCGACCGTCCAAGTGGTTGGGTACAATTCCTTTCCTCCGTCCATCCAAATCCTCTTCCCCCGTCCTTTACAAGTGCTATATAGCCCAAATGGCTGAGCTCTGGCTCCTAATATTTACCTTACCTAATCAACCAGCCTGCACTAGTAAAACTCCGCGTAGAGCTCAAGATCACGGGCTCGCCATAGCCCGTGCTACTTGGGAATTTTTGTAAATTTTTGTTCAAAGTACCAAATCTTACACACACCAATCTCAATATCTTCCAATATGCGTGTGAGTGTATGAAGTAGTTATACATAGTTTTACCCGAGGACTACTGGTCCAAGGTACTAGCTGGGTAGCTAGTACATGCTACCCGGTTACTGGTCCAAGGTACTAGCTGGGTAGCTAGTACATGCTACCCGGTTACTGGTCCAAGGTACTAGCTGGGTAGCTAGTACATGCTACCCGGTTACTGGTCCAAGGTAGTAACTGGGTAGCTAGTACATGCTACCCGGTTACTGGTCCAAGGTAGTAACTGGGTAGCTAGTACATGCTACCATAACAATACACAGTATATATGATTTTTAACAAGCAGCTTCATCAAACGTCTTGTGTGAGAAACGGCATACCCCGAGACAGCCAAGCCCAGCTTCTGGGGAACAGATGCCATGAGTGGCCTGACATCTCCCCTCATGACAGCCTAGCCTAGCCTATCTGGGGACAGATGTCATAAGCAGCCCTGACATCCCCCACATCAACCAAGCCCAGCATTCTGGGGGAACAAGATGTCATGAGTGGCCTGACATCCCCCACACACACCCACACATCGTTAACTCTCCCCCACAGTATTCCCCAGCCTCCGGCCCCTTAAAACCCAAATTCCCCCCAGGCTTACCAGTCCAGAGTGGCAAGTGGAGGGGAAAGTGGTGGTGTGGGAGGCCCAGCGTGGTCTTGCTGGTGTCCCCAGTGGCGACCTTCACCCAACAGCTAGTGGTGGTAGTGGTGCTGGAGCATCGCCACCACTGCTCCAGTCAACCTTCGGGTGTACAATTATAATGCGCTGCTTCTTCCTACTACTTCCGGCCCCCGGGTAATGGAAGTAGGAAGCATTTGGGCTACGTCACCACAATGCTTAATGGCTGGTGGATCGCTTCCTTCACGGCTCGTGTACGGTCACATCTCTCCATTGGACACTGGTCCCCATACGGTCCTATGGTTCATTGGTACACTATGGTCTCCCATTGTAAGTCCATATCCATGTGCTATCGGTGACATGGTGCTCCATAGACACTGCTCCCATATGGTACACTATGCTGCTCCCATATGGTACACTATGTGCTTGTACATGTGCTCCCATATGGTACACTATGCTGCTCCCATATGGTACACTATGCTGCTCCCATATGGTACACTATGCTGCTCCCATATGGTACACTATGCTGCTCCCATATGGTACACTATGCTGCTCCATATGGACCGCTCCAGGTACACTATGCTGCTCCCATATGGTACACTATTTTGGTACGAATTTGGAATTTCATGAAAATTTTCTTGAAATACATGAGCAGCTGCCAACAATACTTTAAAATTTAAAATCTTTGTACACAACTATTTAATTTATTTATTTATTTATATATATAGATATATATACAAGAGTTCTTACATTCTAGTATAGCCACTAGCACACATAGCATTTCGGGCAAGTCCTTAATCCTAATTTTCACACACACATCCCTAGGAAGCAGCCTGTTGTAGCTGTCTAACTCCCAGGTACCTATTTACTGCTAGGTAAACAAGGGTGGAAGAAACTCTGCCCATTTGTTTCCGCCTCCCTTCGGGGCATCGAACCTCGACCTTAAGGACTAGGGACCCCGAGCGCTGTCCATTCATCTGTCAGCCCCCCCCCCTTCCCTAGCTTTAAACTAAATTTAAATTAAATTATTTTTACAATTTCAAACATACTCTGAGCTCATACAATATTTTCCAGATGGATGTTTAAAACTGTAAAGCAATTGGTACCTATTTCCTTTGCAAATGAAGGGAATTTGTAATTTGCAGTTGGTATAGTCCATTCTGACTGCCTAGAGTTGGATTTTTCAGACAAGCTTAGCTTTTTATTCCATTTTCCCCTGAAAGCTCTTTTGATAATTATGTTCATTAATTCGCAAATGAATTGATAAATTTGTCAGCTCAGCAGCTACTAGAAGTATTTACAGAAAACATCAAATGTTTAAGTTCCCTACTTGGGAACACAGTAATAGGCAGAAATGGGTATACAGTATTGTACTGTACTTAAAATATAAGAATAAAAGAATAATTGCAGCAGGCATATTAGCCAATGCAATGGCGCTAGTATTTATCCCCAACCAAACTCACTACGGTACTAAATACTATGTCTGACCTACACTTGAAACAATCAATGATAAACATCTATTATAATATCTGGTATTGTTCCAAAATTCAGAATCTTATTTCCAAACAGTATTTATTGAGGTTTTCTCTGAATCTAAGCTTATCAAATTGTATTCATCATTTTGATGAAGCCACTAACACCATTACCAATATGAGAGCCACCGACATGCTATGCGTGTTAGTGGCTTTGCAAGAATGTAAGTGCCCCGATGTTATGTATTCCAACAACCCAATATCACACAGAAATCACAATAGCATGATGCATCAAATGAACAAATCCATAAGAGCCGTGATGAGGGTTTGAACCTACGTCCGAGATGATCCCAGATGTGCCTTAATCGACTGCGCCACGACATGGTCAAAAGAATTGCAACTGGGAGTGCAACTGCCCTCACACGGATCCTGCAGTCTCGGCAGGATCTGAGAGCTTCTCGGACATAGTTCGAACCCTCATCAGGGCCCTTGTGGATTTGTTCAATCCAATATATCTTCTTTTATATGAATAAATAAAATAAATTTTGTGTTTTTATACATAGAAAACAAAATCCTTGTGTTGTCAAAGGGTAAGGTAATTATCAGGAAAAAGCATATTGCCAGTATGACTACTGTACATGGCATTTGGAAGTGGAATGAGGATTAGGAACTGGGATATTAAAATGAAGTACAGTAAATGATTGGTGCCCAATCATTTGGAACATCAGGGATGAAATGCAGAATTTGCAAGAAGCGAGAGCATCATAGTACCATTCAGTCATAGTGACTAGACTTGACTTGTCAGTTCTACTAGTCATATGATCACCCACGCAGTCACTACCCAGGACCAGTAACCAAGCAAGGAGCACTGACACCCAAAGCACCCCACCAATAAAACAACATCCATAACCTATATGTTTACATTGGCATACTGGTGGGCAGTAGGCAGGCAGAGAACACAATTGTGCCAGCAGATATAAGTCATATTGTACACAATACAATTTGCCAAGAGATTTTGAAACCTACGTAACACAGGCCAACCTTATATAAACCTAACCTAACCTCCACGAAGGCAGGAATAGTGTACCATGCCGAGCCCGTGATCTTGAGCTCTACGCGGAGTTTTACTAGTGCAGGCTGGTTGATTAGGTAAGGTAAATATTAGGAGCCAGCGCTCCTTGCTACTTGCTTCTGGGGAACAGATGTCATGAGTGGCCTGACACCCCACACAACACCCACACTCGTAACTCTCCCCCACAGTATAGCCAACCTACCCTAACCCAACTGGGCTCAATACAACCCGACCTGCTGGGTCATGAAGAAAAACGGCCCGGGTGAAAGGGGGCTGTGACGATTTGTCTGGAACCCATAGTACAAAGAGCACAATTGTGTTCTCCGCCTGCCTACTGCCCACCACTATACCAATGTAAACTTAAGGTTATGGGTGTTGTTTTATTGGGGGGTAATTTGGGTGTCAGTGCACCTTGCTTGGTTACTGGTCCAAGGTACTAACTGGGTAGCTAGTACATGCTACCCGGTTACTGGTCCAAGGTACTAACTGGGTAGCTAGTACATGCTACCCGGTTACTGGTCCAAGGTACTAACTGGGTAGCTAGTACATGCTACCCGGTTACTGGTCCAAGGTACTAACTGGGTAGCTAGTACATGCTACCCGGTTACTGGTCCAAGGTACTAACTGGGTAGCTAGTACATGCTACCCGGTTACTGGTCCAAGGTACTAACTGGGTAGCTAGTACATGCTACCCGGTTACTGGTCCAAGGTACTAACTGGGTAGCTAGTACATGCTACCCGGTACTGTCCAAGGTACTAACTGGGTAGCTAGTACATGCTACCATAACAATACCAGTATATATGATTTTAACAAGCAGCTTCATCAAACGTCTTGTGTGAGAAACGAGCATACCCCGAGACAGCCAAGCCCAGCTTCTGGGAACAGATGCATGAGTGGCCTGACATTCCCCTCATGATAGCTAGCCTAGCTTCTGGGACAGATGTCATAAGCAGCCGACATCTCACACGTCAACCAAGCCAGCTTCTGGGGAAAGATGCCATGAGTGGCCTGACATGCCCCTCATGACAGCCTAGCCTAGCCTAGCTTCTGGGGACAGATGTCATAAGCAGCTGACATCCCCCACATCAAGCCCAGCTTCTGGGGAACAGATGCCATGAGTGGCCTGACATGCCTCATGACAGCCTAGCCTAGCTAGCTTGGGGACAGATGTCATAAGCAGCCTGACATCCCCCACATCAACCAAGCCCGCTTCTGGGGAACAGATGTCATGAGTGGCCTGACATCCCCCACACAACACCCACACTCGTAACTCTCCCCCACAGTATTCCCCAGCCTCCGGCCCCTTAAAACCCAAATTCCCCCCAGGCTTACCAGTCCAGAGTGGCAAAGTGGAGAGGAAAGTGGTGGTATGGGAGGCCCAGCGTGGTCTTGCTGGTGTCCCCAGTGGCGACCTTCACCACTAGCTAGTGGTGGTAGTGGTGCTCAAGCATCGCCACCACTGTTCTAGTCACCTTCGGGTGTACAATTATAATGCGCTGCTTCTTCCTACTACTCCGCCCCGGGTAATGGAAGTAGGAAGCATTTGAGCTACGTCACCACAATGCTTAATGGCTGGTGGATCGCTTCCTTCACGGCTCGTGTACGGTACACTATGCTGCTCCCATATGGTACACTATGCTGCTCCCATACGGTACACTATGGTGCTCCCATATGGTACACTGCTGCTCCCATATGGTACACTATGCTGCTTCCATACGGTACACTATGGTGCTCCCATATGGTACACTGCTGCTCCCATATGGTACACTATGGTGCTCCCATATGGTACACTATGCTGCTCCCATATGGTACACTATGCTGCTCCCATATGGTACACTATGCTGCTCCCATATGGTACACTATGCTGCTCCCATATGGTACACTATGCTGCTCCCATATGGTACACTATGCTGCTCCCATATGGTACACTATGCTGCTCCCATATGGTACACTATGCTGCTCCCATATGGTACACTATGCTGCTCCCATATGGTACACTATGCTGCTCCCATATGGTACACTATGCTGCTCCCATATGGTACACTATGCTGCTCCCATATGGTACACTATGCTGCTCCCATATGGTACACTATGGTGCTCCCATATGGTACACTATGGTGCTCCCATATGGTACACTATGGTGCTCCCATATGGTACACTATGTGCTCCCATATGGTACACTATGCTGCTCCCATATGGTACACTATGCTGCTCCCATATGGTACACTATGGTGCTCCCATATGGTACACTATGCTGCTCCCATATGGTACACTATGGTGCTCCCATATGGTACACTATGCTGCTCCCATATGGTACACTATGGTGCTCCCATATGGTACACTATGGCGCTCCCATATGGTACACTATGCTGCTCCCATATGATACACTATGGTGCTGTCTACCATCCAGTCCAACCACTTGGACTGGATGGTAGAGCGACTGTCTCACTTCCTACAGGTCGGCGTTCAATCCCCGACCGTCCAAGTGGTTGGGTACAATTCCTTTCCTCCGTCCCATCCCAAATCCTCTTCCCCCGTCCTTTACAAGTGCTATATAGCCCAAATGGCTGAGCTCTGGCTCCTAATATTTACCTTACCTAATCAACCAGCCTGCACTAGTAAAACTCCGCGTAGAGCTCAAGATCACGGGCTCGCCATAGCCCGTGCTACTTGGAATTTTTGTAAATTTTTTTCAAAGTACCAAATCTTAAACAACACAATCTCAATATCTTCCAATATGCGTGTGAGTGTATGAAGTAGTTATACATAGTTTTACCCGAGGACCACCATCTACTGTACTATAAAGTGGCGTCGACGGGGACAGGAAGCCGGCGGCTTGTCTAAGGTCTCTTTCCCCCCCCCCTTTTTTTCTCATAATTGTTTTCCAAGTAAATTTTGAATTACAAGATTTACTGGTTGAAATTTTGAACCTCTGTTGAAGAGGATATCGGGTTGGGATCGAAATATATTTTATAGTCTCTATATATAGTCTCTTTATAGTCTCTACATTTCCTCGTGTTTTCGAAATAGTGGGTTAGTTATTTTCTTTCATATTATTTTCTGTGCATGGAGTCCCCTAAGTTGATTAGGGACTCCATGCGCCATTCAGGTCCCTGAGCCCATATATGTGCCTCTGTAACCCTTTCCACTACTGCCCACAGGATGGGTATGGGGTGCATAATAAATGAACCAACCAACCGGGCTGTGGTGGGTATGTGGGCCTGCGGGCCGCTCCAAGCAACAGCCTGGTGGACCAAACTCTCACAAGTCAAGTCTGGCCTCGGGCCGGGCTTGGGGAGTAGAAGAACTCCCAGAACCCCATCAACCAGGTATCAACCAGGTATCAACCCCGTCCCCCTCCATTCTCTTCCCCAGTCATTTATGCCCCCTTTTGCAATAGTGGGGCTACGTTTGCCCCTCTTCCAGATTTTAGGGATTTTTCAAATCTCTTGAGTATTAATGAAATATCCTAGTTGGATACCAGTGCATTGTGCTGTGGTAGTCTTCAGTAGGCATGACGATATGTCTGGTTGCCTTTGTTGCGTGTTGGGTCTTCCTGGCGGCGTTTTAAACCCTTCAGCAAGTACAATACTGCCCAGTGTTGATGTGGACAACACACACACTAACCTGGAGGGTGTGGACAACACACACACTAACCTGGAGGGTGTGAACAACACACACACTAACCTGGAGGGTGTGGACAAACACACACTAACCTGGAGGGTGTAGACAACACACACACTAACCTGGGGTGTAGACAAGCTGATGGTGGCCCAGGAAATAAGCCGGACTTCTTAAGGAATGTTTCCTCTTGATCCCTGGGGACATAAACACAAGGTTAGTGAGTGTCAGTACTGACACACACACACACGACAAAGTTATATGACAAAGAGTGCTTGGAAGACGGGACACCACGAGCGTAGCTCTCATCCTGTAACTACACTTAGGTAGTTACATACGAGTTCAGGAGTCCCCACCTGAAGAAACACATAAGGAAACTGGAAAAGGTTCAGAAGTTTAGGACGAGGCTCGTCCCAGAGTTACGAGGGACGGGGTATGAAGAGCGCCTGAAAGAACTGAATCTTACGACACTAGAAAAAAGAAGGGAGAGGGATGATATGATGGAACATATAAAATACCCAGGGGAATTGACAAAGTGGAAATAGATGAAATGCTCAAACGTAATATTAACAGAACGAGGGGACATGGGTGGAATCTGGAAACTCAGATGAGTCACAGAGATGTTAGGAAGTTTTCTTTTAGCGTGAGAGTAGTGAAAAATGGAATGCATTTAAGGAACAGGTTGTAGAAGCAAACTATTAATTTTAAAACTAGGTACGATAGGGAAATTGGACCGGAGTCATTGCTGTAAACAACCGATGGCTGGAAAGGCGGGGTCCAAGAGTCAATGCTCGATCCTACAGGCACAAATAGGCGAGTACAAATAGGTGAGGACACACACACGCACGCACACTGGTGGCTGAGTGGAGAGCACGTTGGATACATAGTCCTGGGTCCGGGGTTCGGAAACAGATAGGCAGAGTTTCTTTCACTCTCTTGCCCCTGTTACCTAGCAGTAAATAGGTACCTGGGAGTTAGACAGCTGTTACGGGCTGCTTTCCTAGGGTGTGTGGGGGAGGGGGAATTAACGGGAATTAGTTAGTAACAGTTGGTTGATTCTCAGTTGAGAGGCGTACCGAAAGAGCAGAGCTCAACCCCCGCATGCACAACTAGGTGAGTACACAAAGATAGGTGTAGGGAGCAGGAGGCCAGATACAAGGTATCATTTGGGTGATGAAATACTTCAAGAGTCAGAGAGAGAAAGACCTGGGGGTTGATATCACGCCAGACCTGTCCCCTGAAGCTCATATCAAGAGGATAACATCAGCAGCATATGCCAGGTTGGCTAACATAAGAACGGCCTTTAGAAACTTGTGTAAGGAATCATTCAGAACTTTGTATACCACATATGTCAGACCAATCCTGGAGTATGCAGCTCCAGCATGGAGTCCATATCTAGTCAAGCATAAGACTAAACTGGAAAAGGTTCAAAGGTTTGCCACCAGACTAGTACCCGAGCTGAGAGGTATGAGCTACGAGGAAAGACTACGGGAATTAAACCTCACGTCGCTGGAAGACAGAAGAGTTAGGGGGGGGGATATGATCACCACATACAAGATTGTCAAAGGACTTGATAGGGTAGATAAAGACGGACTATTTAACACAAGGGGGCACACGCACTAGGGGACACAGGTGGAAATTGAGTATCCAAATGAGCCATAGAGACATCAGAAAGAATTTGTTAGTGTCAGAGTAGTTAACAGATGGAATCTGTTAAATCTTTGAAATGTTAGATATTAAGTCACTGCACATCCTCTCATGTGTACTCTATATATTTAAAACTCTGAACTGTAATGTCAATCCTGAACTTAAAAGCTTCCTAGAAGGTTGTAACAGAACCCATGAGCACCACACCAGAAACAAATACCTATTTGGTATTCCAGGAGTACGACTTAACCAAACTAGAAATGCTCTACAAATCAAGGGACCCAGAATGTGGAAAGACCTTCCCAATCATGTCAAAGGCTGTACCTCTCTCAACCAGTTTAAGAGAAAAACTAAGTACTACCCAACAAACTCCATGTAACCTACCTTACCCCTAAATGTCTTACTATTTTCAAAAAATACGGTTTGTTGACCAAATTGTATAATTGCTCCATGTATAATTGTATAAGTAGTGGCATTAGGTATTGTATGTACTAACTCTATCTATAAATCCAACATTATGTTTGTAACTCATCTTCTACGTATGTACTTTTACCTGAATAAACATTTTGATTTTGATTTGGTTGCATTAGGAAGTGATGTAGTGGAGGCAGACTCCATACACAGCTTCAAATGTAGATATGATAGAGCCCAGTAGGCTCAAGAATTTGTACACCAGCTGATTGTCAGTTGAGAGGCGGGACCAAAGAGCCAGAGCTCAACCCCTGCAAGCACAACCAGGTGAGTACACACACACACACACACACCCACAGCTGGCCCAATACGTGGCTGCTTCGCACTATACTTATTTATTGATTTATTTATATACAAGATGGCACATTGGATTTATGAGAAAAAATAACATATTTTTATATTTATATAAAGTCACTAACACGCATAGCGTTTGGGGGCAGGGAAAAAAGGTTAATACCTTTCATTGACCATTTGTGCATCCTGACTACTGCCTGCTCCGTGGGCTTCTATACTTTCTACGGAGCGATCATGATCCCTTAAGAGAATCATTTACAAAGAGTTTAACTCTAAGTCGCACTGTGTTGCTGTGCTTGAACAGCCTGAGCCGCCCGTCACCACCACACCGCGGTCGCTACAACACTGGCTACACACCTACTGGCGTGTGTACACTTGTCCTCTGGTGCTGGTAGATAGTTGTAGTACACCTGGTGCCTGGTACTGGTAGATAGTTGTAGTACACCTGGGGCCTGGTGCTGGTAGATAGTTGTAGTACACCTGGGGCCTGGTGCTGGTAGATAGTTGTAGTACACCTGGGGCCTGGTGCTGGTAGATAGTTGTAGTACACCTGGGGCCTGGTGCTGGTAGATAGTTGTAGTACACCTGGTGCCTGGTGCTGGTAGATAGTTGTAGTACACCTGGGGCCTGGTGCTGGTAGATAGTTGTAGTACACCTGGGGCCTGGTGCTGGTAGATAGTTGTAGTACACCTGGGGCCTGGTGCTGGTAGATAGTTGTAGTACACCTGGGGCCTGGTGCTGGTAGATAGTTGTAGTACACCTGGGGCCTGGTGCTGGTAGATAGTTGTAGTACACCTGGGGCCTGGTGCTGGTAGATAGTTGTAGTACACCTGAGGCCTGGTGCTGGTAGATAGTTGTAGTACACCTGGTGCCTGGTGCTGGTAGATAGTTGTAGTACACCTGGGGCCTGGTGCTGATAGATAGTTGTAGTACACCTGAGGCCTGGTGCTGGTAGATAGTTGTAGTACACCTCATATAATTCATTTCATTTATGTACGATCTTTATTCTTGAGACGTTCCTTCTAGCATCTCAGTCACCCATTTGTGCCTCGTTCTACGGGTTTTAGATTCCTTGTCTATTTAGTCTATTAAGCTGGTATCTTGTATGTCGTTATCATGTTCGTCCTTTTCCTTCATTCATCCTATGTGGTGGCGCCCATTTCCTCCAGTATCTTTTTATAGCTCAGGAAGGAGGCCTTTGACTTTTTCTGTTATATTTTGTGGTTCTGTATGTGTGGGAGTCATGCCGGGTTTGCGTACTCAACAGTACTTGGGCTTACAAAAGTTGTATAGAGGTGTCCAAAGGTTCCTTCATGTGTATGTGTACCTGTGTATATAGAGGGGAAGGGGGTGCATGTATACTCACGTGTGTGTGTGTGTGTGTGTGTGTGTGTGTGTGTGTGTGTGTGTGTGTGTGTGTGTGTGTGTGTGTGTGTGTGTGTGTGTGTGTGTGTGTGTGTGTGTGTACTCACCTAGTTGTACTCACCTAGTTGTGCTTGCGGGGGTTGAGCTCTGGCTCTTTGGTCCCGCCTCTCAACCGTCAATCAACAGGTGTACAGGTTCCTGAGCCTATTGGGCTCTATCATATCTACACTTGAAACTGTGTATGGAGTCAGCCTCCACCACATCACTTCCTAATGCATTCCATTTGTCAACCACTCTGACACTAAAAAAGTTCTTTCTAATATCTCTGTGGCTCATTTGGGCACTCAGTTTCCACCTGTGTCCCCTAGTGCGTGTGCCCCTTGTGTTAAACAGCCTGTCTTTATCAACCCTGTCGATTCCCCTGAGAATCTTGAATGTGGTGATCATGTCCCCCCTAACTCTTCTGTCTTCCAACGAAGTAAAGTGTGTGTGTGTGTGTGTGTGTATGTGTGTGTGTGTGTGTATTTACTATTTGAATCTGCAGAGTCGCGCAATTACCTCTTGGACCCCGCCTTTCTAACCAACTTATTTTTCCTCTTATGTCTACTACATATATTTTTCTTATTCATGCACACACATCGCCAGGAAGCAGCCCGTAGTAGCTGTCTAACTCCCAGGTAACTATTTACTGCTAGGTGAACATGCATACTTTCATCAGGGTGAAAGAAATTCTGCCTATTTGTTTCTTCCTCGACCGGGAATCGAACCGGGAGTCGGGAATGTGTGTGTGTGTTTGTTGTGGGGAGGAGGCGGGAGTGGAGGGGGAGACGACCCCCGCTTATCGATCCACACTGCGAACAAGTGAGCAACGCAGCAATACAACCAATCTTGGAGTAGAGTTAGCACGCTGCCGTTGCTGTTTAAGATTTGCTACTTGGAACATAAAGTTCCAAGTAGCACGGGCTATGGTGAGCCCGTAGTGGACCTACCTGGTACAGGAGCGGAGTCGTGTTCACCATTATCAAACCATTCACTCTTCCTGTAGTCTGAAGAGAACAATTTTTGCTTGCATATATCTCCCCGTAGGCACAGATATAATTAATTGTATGAATTATGTGTGTGCTGACGAGGAGAGATATCTAGCTATAGAACAAACCCACTAGGACTAGGCTTTTGAACTAGGATCACGAAAACACAGGTCTAAGTATACTGCCCCAAATGCTATGCGTGTTAGTGACTGTACAAGAGTGTAAAACATTTAATGTTATGTACTCTCATAAACCTAATGTACCTTCTTGTATATAAATAAATAACAAATAAATACGTATGCAAAATAATCTCAATGAAAAATAACAGATTGCTGAACGGGTTATCAGCTCAGGCCATCGTTAGCACAAAATAGATTCTGGGGTTATTCCGCATGCACGCACGCACACACACACATGTGTTTGTGTGTGTGTGTGTTTATGTATGTGTGTGTGCGTGCACCAGTTGATTGACAGTCGAGAAGCGTGACCAAAGAGTCAAAGCTCAACCCCCGCAAGCACAACTTAAGTGAGCACACACTGCTCATTTGTGTGTTATAGAGAAATATATGTAGTAGACATAATAGAAAAACAAATTGGTTAGAAAGGCAGCTAGGGTCCAAGAGCTAATAGCTCGATTCTACAGATACAAATAGTAAACACACACACACTGCTCACTCACAAGGTTGAGTAAAACTATTTATCAGCTACCTTTTACCTCTGTATCAGCATAACTGCTGTCTTATCATAATACTTCTGTCCTCCCTGACGGGTGATGGTGGCTAGACCCGGTGCTGTCTCTGGAGTTTTCTGTCACTGCCCTTACTGGATTATATATTACCCTCTTCCCTAGCTTTGACGGCCCACGGGAGACATCTCCCGTCACGCAGGGGACAGTCGCACCTCCACAGATCTCCAGTATCAACAATTGATACTGATAATGGCTCAAAAGGGCCTCCACTTACGGGCTATTCATGCCCGTGCCACCTTTTGGGTGGCTTAATATTCATCAATCAATCTGTGACGGCCTCTATACTCATTTGACTCCTCTGACTCTGCTCACGGAGTGATGGTTCATGCCCTTGCTAGACCTCTCTACTTTTTTACTTCCTCTGTTAAGTTTTAGGAGGGAAACAAATCTGATATTGAGAGCAAGACAGCTAATTATATAATGGACTATATTTATAATATAAATGTATGATCACAGAATATGCACACTACTTAGGAAAGATATATGTGAAAATAGCAGATTAACCCATGGTTCAGCAGACGCTGCAAGGAAGGCCAAATAGACAGACACAGATGATGGAAAAATACAAGCAATAAAGTACAGAGAAGCACTAATTATGAGGCACAGAAATATGTACCGTAGTCACAAGAGAAGCCGTGATATATTTTGCCAATGACAAAGGAAGAGCTAAAGTCCAATCCAGACAATTGCACAGCCATATAATGAAGACAGCTTTGACCTGATTAAGGGCTATTCATGCCCGTGCCACCTCTTGGGGTGGCTTAATATTTATCAATGAATCAATTTGACGTGAAGGAATAAGTGTCCACACAGATGGTAACAAACCACTTAACAGAATATCCCAGGAGGTCTTGGAGAACGAACCAAAACTTAGAATTGATACTGCTGACGGTAGACACAGACAGACAGACAACCTACACTGAGCGACATTTTAGATATTGTACTTAAAAGGTAAAGAAGCATTTGTTTGAAATCAAAGATAAGCAAGGCAGCAGGACTTGACCAGATATTCCCGTCCATTGAGGGCGTTAAGCACAAATGTTATGTAACCCATTAATTAGTGTCTATAAGCTTCATTACAAAATGGGAAGTTCCCCAAAATTTGAATAATGGCATTGAACCGATATTCAAAATATGTTACAGGCAAGAGACCTGAAAGTGCAGACCATAGTGTCACTGGCACATAGTTCCTGCAAAGTCCTGGATGTTAAAAGTGAAGAGAAGGATTGTGGAGCGGCTGTGGAGAGAAATATTTGCAAGGGAGAGACACCATGGACTTACAAGCTGGCAAGTCGTTCCTGGTGAACTCTGTACAGCAGCTAGAACAGTTGCCAAGACAGAACAGAGAGGGTTGTATGGATTGCACTTTCCATATTGACAAAAATATTTTGAAATTGATCCAATAAAAGGCTAGTACATAGAATGGAGAGTTATCTTTAATAACTGGGAGGTTGTTGGACTGGTTATCAATGTACTCAACAACTGTGAATGTGAGAAAATGTCAGGGTAGAGAGAAGTGGAAAGTGGGGTCCCACAGGGCTCTGTCCCTTCCCTTACTGTTCCTTATCTATGTGAATAACAATATAAGGCCACTAGAAAAGGGAGGGGACCTGGTGAGATATGATCACAACGTATAAGATGCTGAATGAAATAGCAGAGGTGGACTGAGACAGTCTTGTGTCCAGATTAGAGTAAATAGAACTAACTGCATCAGGTGGAAGTTGGAAACAACTGTCAGAGATGTGTTTAATGCAGCGCACGAGGCTTGCCCGGGCCATGACCTTGTAGTAGAGGTTGTGCAAGCCGCCTAAACACAGTTAAGTAAGTCAAACATGTAAGCACATCTGCTTAAATCGAACGAAAATATCCACTTTATATATTATCATTTAAGACTCTTTGGATAAAAATATACAGATACATTGTCTCATTTTTTAATTACACGCTACGGCGTATAAAAATTTCACATCTGTCGTGAATTTACTAACATTTTACAAATGGGTCAAAATACAGATACATACAAAGTGTACTTTCACATGTAGACGGAAAACTGAGAGTAACTTACCTGAGAGAACATTAGTGATAGTCTCCCCTAAATGCATTTCTTTGGCGGGGGAGCGTGAGTGTAGGCTTCAGTACACCTGCTGTACACAAGTGTTGCCAACCCTCTGGTTCATCCCTCACCCCCTCACTCGCATAGTTTGCCTCACTGGCGTTGGTAGGAAATATTACACACTTTTTGGCGTTTCATAATTATTGTTCCTCAAACAATTTCTCAAGCTGCAATATTCACATGCTGTTGAATGGTAGAAATACTCAATACGTATAAAAATCTGTTCAGAAGGAAGCCTGCACTCAAGTGCTGATTAAATTATTCACTGGAGTTAAAGCTGTAGCAAGTTCCCCATACACACACACACACATTCACTACATGAATTACACACCCACCACATTATATCTACACGCATGATATCTTAACGCCATTGCACTCCTTATAATAGCTATTGCGATCGAGTTAGGGCTATAAACAGTCTTAACTGGCAAAAACTTGTTTTTTAATATGTCACATCTGTTTTTTAGTAAACACTTTAAGTAAATAAACATTTTTTTAAACTTTAGTAAGCTTTTTATAGTAAAAGACATTAGAGTGAATATGCTCCAATGGTGGCAATGGAAGCCAGTATGGGGAGTGTGCTGATGATAGAGAGGGGCGAGGCTTGGCTCCCTCGCGGTGGTTGGGCATATCAATGGTTTTGGGTGGATATAAATAGGACCCACCTCGTATGGATCAATAGTATGGCCGTGCGATCAATATGGATCGTATGGGTCTTTAGCCAGAAAACAATATACTAGTAGAGATGAATGTCATTTAGTCTAAAGGAAGTGATAACTGGTAATTTACGAAAGTAGTGTCCTAGCTCTTGTTCACAGAATTTGCATTAAGTGATATTCAAACTACGTATCAGAAAATTAAGAAACGCCAACGTTTCGGTGGATGAATGAAAATGAAGAAAACGACTTGATAATGGTCCGGGACGGGACAAAACGTTGTCGTTTGTTCAATTTCTGACGTGTGGTTTGATCATCATATCTTCAGCCAGGGTATTGTGACTGACCGTCTGCATAGAATTAGCTGAGTGCTCAGTGTTGGGAGATTCGTAACCTGTTATACGTAAAGAGATATACCAGATTAATTCTGGCAGTTTAGTGGTGAGTTTTCAACACTCTTAGTAGTGACGGATGTGTATGACACTGTTTCTGTAATACGGATCTTCTACCCTGGTATATAATTTACCCTGGACATGAATACTCCAGCAACACTCCTCTCGCTCTGGGAATGAAACTAAGATAAGATAAATGTTTACTCGAGGCTGAATAACACCAATAATAAGCGTTCTGCTACGATGTACACACTAAAGGCGCTATTAATTAAGACGATGTCTAGTTTCCTATAAAAATCATTAGAAAATACGTTTCTGAGCATCATTCCTGTATAAAAAGACTGAAAGCAAAGGACTCCACCCACAGGTAGACCTGCGTTGAGGTCTAGGTGTTGGTTAGACATCCGGACGGCGTCTCACAGGTTATCTCAACCACTGGCGCTGACAGGAAAAGATAGAGAAGTGCGTAACGCACTAACGTATCAAAGCATGGATCCAATATTTCTCAGGGACCTGTAATACAAAACATAGGTATCCCAAGGCGATATGTTATAGCACGCCTAACAGCGGAGAGTTTATGGGCTCACCATAGCCCGTCCTACATAGACACTTCGTTCTGAGTAGCTAAATCTAAAGCAACAACTTATTATTATTAACATCTTTATTGACAAAATTAATTACAATTTTGCCTAATCTGAGGATTTTGATAGTCTGATTACGGTGAGGATAATGCTAGTATTCACTGTCACGCAGGACAGAGGGTCATACATAAGACAATAGGTCTATACTGTAGGCTGAAGCAAATATATATCATGGTTACAATCAATGTTTTAATATATGGATATGTGAAAACAACTTTCTATTGTGCACTGCCACACAAGGGCAGGGATGGGTTCATAAGTGATGCAGCTTAGAAGTAATATAGATAAAAATTGTTCTTCATTCTTTAAAATGGACAAGCAAATTTTGGGTAAATTGTTAGGATGTCGTCCAGAACACCTGAGTCAATAAAATAGTTACACAGTTGGTGGTACAAGAGGCCAGGAGGTCTAAAGTCCTTTACGGTTTCACATTCATCAATGTAGTGTTCTAGTGAATGCATTAAAGGTTTATCACAGAGTTTACAATCTGAGTATTCTGGTAGTGGCTCAGCCTCACTAACCTGCCAGATGTATCTATAGCCAAGGCGAATTCGCGCAATGACTACATCACATTGCCTGGTTCGTTTACTGTGCTGACCATACAAATACCTATTATTACAAAACCTGTCATAACTTTTAATACTGCAGCTTTCAGGTCTCTGGGCATTTCTTAGTTCTTCTAAATCTGAATTAATTTCTTTAATTTGTATGCTTCTAATAACTGCATTAAATAGTCCAAAGTCATAATCAATGTTTTCTTTCCTGCAAGCCTCATTGGCCAATCGATCTACGAAGTCATGTTTTCCAACTCCAACATGGGATGGGATCCACACAAATTTTATACAAGAGTTATTATCATTGGCAAAAATTCCATTCCATTTAATATTACAAGCTACTTCCGACATAAAGCAACAACAAACAGCGGAGAGTGCTAGTCAGCGGAGGGAAGCCATGTAGGAATAGCTGGGAAGTCAGCCTTCCCACCTGCCACTGCTGGTCGGTAGGTGCAACCATGTCATTAATACTAGTCAGGCGCTCTTTGAAGCCCTACAAACCAATCTAATTGGCATCAACTCACACACACACACACACATTATATATATATATATATATATATATATATATATATATATATATATATATATATATATATATATATATATATGGCTCATATTTGTGTCCACTTATTGTACGTCACCTCACTCCACCATTCTCTCCTGCCTATTTATGTGCAGTACTCGACCTGTAAAACCACTCCTTCTGAAGATGTATTAATATACGAAAGTACTTAAGGAGATTCTTGTTTCAATTTTCCTCTGTGGTCTGACATTGTCATATATATATATATATATATATATATATATATATATATATATATATATATATATATATATATATATATATATATATATATATATATACATATTGCTTCAAGAATTTGTAATCTCCTCATATCTTGCGTTTTGTCTATTACACAAGTGTTTTCATTCAAGATTTCTCTTGTTAAGGTGATGTCATGGGCTTGTCCCATGTTATTTTTAGAGGCACCTGATAGTTGATTTGATTTTCAGCCTTGTTGTCTGCTCTCTTCACTGAATATTGTCATTGATATGTTTGCCTGTTATAGCGTAGTGGTCACTATACATAATGTAGCACTGTCATACTTAATTTAACGCAGAATGTAAATATAATTTTCGATATTTTTCAAATTTCCACGAACATATGGTTATCCTCACAAGGTGCTACGATGTTCACTGTGAAATATAGCATAAAACGTACTTG
This sequence comes from Procambarus virginalis, assembly GCA_020271785.1. NCBI lineage: Eukaryota > Metazoa > Arthropoda > Malacostraca > Decapoda > Cambaridae > Procambarus > Procambarus virginalis. The sequence goes on from WNGS01163731.1 coordinate 3,778,264, forward strand.
TAAATGGATCGTTTGTCATCGAGTATCACTTTCTCACCTTGTACTAGATCATTAACACAGTACACAACGATAACAGTAAGTGTATTACGTGCCCCGAAGCCATACCGCATGGCAGAGATATACCGTGGCGACTGCGGCACCCACGGCAACTCTAGCTGATAACTCCTGGCTCACTTTTATGTCCCCAGACTTTCATTATCATCATATTGTTATGTAAGGGGTTTGCGGATGTGGGGCTCTGGTTGACAGTTTTATAAGTAACACCATAACAAAATCAAGACTGTAATAATTATATGCTTCTATATGTATTGTTTGAGATTTAAGACGAGGTTGCATATTCTCTTGTTGGTGCCTTGAAGCGCTGACTGCTTGGAGCTGACTCATTACATACGACCACTTTGGTAAACATCCTCAGCTTCCTCCGCCATTATCGTCCAATTTATAAATCTAAAGTGTGTGATATACGCATTTGTGATGCTACAAATTCATACAGTCAGATGCCCACTACACAGCAAGCAGATGAGCTTACAAAAGTAAGGCTAACAGTTAACAAATAGATTTCCATTTACATAAATATATAAACAATAGCATTAATAATATAGGATAAAAACCCACACTTATGTATTTGTGAGTTTTATGTAAAGATTTACACCAAGTCTTTCGCAGTCTAATGAGGGCTTTGCCAAGCCTAATGCTTGACAAAGCATTAGGTTATGCTCAACGACTTGAGATGTAAGTCTCGTCCTGACCACACACTCAGACCTTGACAAAGCACTCAGGAGAGTGCGAAAGACTTGCTGTAAATCTTTACATAAGATTCATAAATACATAAGTATGGGTTTTATCCTATGTTTTTGTCTGTGGGAAGGCATTACTATTATACATTAATAATAATTGTAAGCAGAAAACTTATTAAATCCATTGCCATAGGTTAGCATATATGCAGACTGCAACACAGTAATGTGGTTTGCAGATTAGTACACAATCCTCAGAACACGTGGTCCTTTCACCTTAACTGCTGCCACCCTCCCCGTCAAGAATAAACTAGCAAACGTAATTAAACAAGCTATCATAAAGATGTGTCTTTTGCACGAATATAATAATTTCGACTCTTAATTAATCATCCGGAGTTGGAGTTTCTACATCTTTTATATGAGACTGTGTTGGTTTAACGTGCCTCTTGTTCATAAATAAAGGCCGGTTTGTGCAGCCGTTCCAGTGCAAGTTGCACCTGTGTGACCTTAAGACCACAACAGTGGCGAACACGCTGGTTCAAGTCGCCAAGTGTATCAAGAATACTTATATACATGTGTTTTGTTCTTATCTCTCTTACCGTCGGGTCTGGAGCCCTGAGGTGGATCACGAACGGCCCCGGCCAAGAAAAGCCTCATGTACAGTGAGTGTGCTGTGTTGCCCTCCCGAGGACCGGCAAATACATCACAGGAAGTATAGGGGTCAGGGTTGTTTGGGAAGATTTGGTTAATTAATCTTTGGAAAGACGGGTTCTGATTGTAACGATCGTACCTGTCTCTTTACCTGGGCTGGGCCACAAGCTTGCTTTACCCACAGAAGTTTCCTAATGGAACTTTTAATAAAGACAAACAAAATATCTCCATATATAAATAAGTTACTTAGTCCATGCAAACTGGTAAAAGATAAAATCCTCGACATGTTAGGACCGATGACGCGGAATTATCTGAACAGGTACCAACATCAATTATCAAACGTTGATGGAGTGGATATTACCTCTGAAGAAAAAATATTAGAGACCGTCAAATCTAAATTAAGTGATTGCCTCTGACGGGGTAAGTGGATCTTGCCCATACACATGTTACCTTAATTTTACACAGTTCGCCTACTATACAACCTGTCTCGGCGAAACTTTCACTCCTACACCACGTATCCCACTCTGGCCTCTGAATTATTCACAGAGGACTTATACCGTGTGCACAAGGATCTACCATTCCGTCTACCTCCGCTACGGTCGACTTCTCATACAAATTTAAAATGAAAGTTATCTAAAATTCTTTTACTTTTTTTTTATCCCATTGGCAGTAGTTTTACCTACTTTTTATTACTCACAAATTCTGTTTTCTTTTTTTCTGTTCACTATTTTTTCAGATTGATATTTAATGACAGACAACAAAACCAAATTTGCCCGAAACGCTATGCGTATTAGTGGCTTTAGGTATTGTATGTACTAGCTCTATCTATAAATCCAACATTATGTTTGTATATCAACTATGTATGTACTTTTCCTGAAAAAAAATTATTTATTATTTATTATTGTGGATTTCCTACCTGGCAACCCGTCCTCCTAAGGTTTCCCAACGTCAAGAAATTTTCGTACTAAAGTGTCCTTATCCTAACCTACCAGAGGACCCAAAGCAGAAAACGGGACAATATGTCAATTCCGCGAGCCGCTACCATTTCCTAGTACGACCATTTTTGGCCTTAGGTAAAGTATACATCAAAATGCGACGCTCTATTATGAGGACGGGTTAGGTTAGGAGCGGGCACTTTAGTACGAATTTCTTGACGTTGAGAAACCTTAGGAGGACGTCTCTTCCGGTCTTCACTTACTGTAAATCTCCCCTTCCTTAGCTGAGCCTGTGACATTCCGTTATTCTCCTATATTTGTTCATTTGATGCATCACGCTATTGTGAGTTCTGTGTGTAAATTCTTCTATACCTTACTCCTCCCTTTTTGGGCAACTAATTGGCAACTATTATTTTACTCTTCAAGCCTAGTAATTTATGAAGTTAGTTATCATCTTATTGTGTCCTCCAGTTATTCACCGGTATATTTAAGCATATGTTTTACGTACATACATAAGGTAACTGTAAATGCCTCAACCACCCCCCAACCCTTCACATACTTCAAATGCAAATAATTGTCAACAGAACCTAAATACCTAACCTACTATACACTTAAATATATATAGTATAGTGTAATATTCATTTATACACGAGGAAAACTTTTTTAATACACAGTATATTAAAGTTGATAATAAATTTTTGAGGGGAGTTGACCGCCGCGTTAACGAGCCTAGCCTGTGGACGGGGTGGTTTAAAAAACATATGTGGAAGTGATCCGTATCCTTCATAATATCATAAGAACTTAAGAACAAAGGTAACTGCAGAAGGCCTATTGGCCGATACGAGGCAGCTCCTATCTATAACCACCCAATCCCACTCATATACATAATATCCTACTTACATATCTCGGCAAATCATGATCCTCAAAATCTTCCACAGTATCCAAAGAGAGAAGGGCAGTCTATTTAGCACGAGTTTATACAAACATTTGAATACTACAGAACCCGGATGCAAACAATACGAAAACAATGTCCCTCAGAGACATTACAAATATGGCCTCACTGTTATAATGACGAACAGATGTATTAATAAGCATTGTACGTGGAGGTAGACTCTATACTTACGTGAGCATCCCCCAACTGCACAGAGATATAAAAATAAGATCAACTTTACCTAAACGAGAGCGACATGTCTCACGCCGCTACTTCCTGACGACTGTTGGCATCTTGGTCATTGAGACGTAAGCGACCAACCGACCCAGAGACCCTCTGCCTAAAATTGTTTGAACGCTTATTGAAATTTCTAACGTATAGCTCCAGGAGTGTGTAAATTAATATTTATATGCATTATAGGTCTTTCCAGAGTAATTTATGGATATGAATATCATATATTGTCTAATAAACGAATTATTTAAGTTAATATCTAAGTTAGTTTAGTTCATTATTATGCACCCCATACCCATCTTGTGGGCGGTAGTGGAAAGGGTTACAGAGGCACATAATGGGCTCAGGGACTGAACCCCACAATATATCTTAATCATTCAATTTCTTTCTTTATTATGCACCCCATACCCAACCCGTGGGCGGTGGTGTAAAGGATACAGAGGCACATAATCGGTTCAGGAACTGAACCCTCTAGTTCGTTTAGCTAAGCAAATAACAATGTTTGACGCTAGTTACAAAATTATCAATGTTGTATACACATGTACACACCCTCATACATACATGTACATATATATATACGTATACACATATACATACACATACATATCTAATCACCCACACAAATACACACATCAATAATCTTTGTGTCACAAGTGACACAAAGAGGTGTCACAAGTGACACTACAAGAGGCTCACAACAGTCACTATACAAGGCACTTTAATCAGGTTGCCTAAACATCTTTTGAATCATGCATGTTAAATGAGGTATTTTTTATTATGGTGGTTCATTATTTGTTGGTACTTTTTTTTAAATTATGACAAATTATAATTGGAAATGGCATGTAAAAATAGGATAAAATGTATATATCCAATTTTGCTTCAAAATTAACTCATTTTATAACGGAATTCAAGTTCAAGTTCAAGTATGTTTATTGAGATAAGAAAGAAATACATCTCAAAGTGATAGAGTAGCTTAGGCTATTTCTACCCCCCTCTACTTCAAGTCCCTCAAGGGGCGCACAAATTCAGTGAGTCAAATACACAAATAACATTACAAGAATCTCATTTAACATTGCAGGTTAATATAGTAAGTACAGCATATTACCCCCTTTACTTCAAGTCCCTCAAGAGGCGCACAAATTTAGTGAGTACAAATAGACAAATAACATTACAAGAACATTGCAGAACTCCAGTTACCTAATCCTTATCACAAACTATATAAAGCGTATCATGAGCTATGAGATTTGTAGGTCAGTATTTAAAAGGGAATTCGGAGGTAATAATGATACAGCTGATGCCATCTGTCGGCAAAAGAGAACACTATCAACTGGCAGGTCAATAGTAGCCATAAAGTACAGCTTACGCCATCTGTTGACATCAAATTACACCTATAACAAATTACCCCACAAAATACCACTAACGCCATCTCGTTTTTTTCCAACGCACTATAAATAGCCAAACAGCAACCCATAAGGTGGGTTGTTGTGCTCGGGTAGGAGGTTCCTAGCTCGCCCACAGATGGTATGGGGTGCATAATCAATGGCATATTATTGGTAGATATTCTTTGTTGACATTCACACAACAGCCAATCACAGGAAGGGATCAGCTATAGGTGCCATCCACTTACTAAATCATCTTATTTCAGCACACCAGTCCTGCTTATGGAATTCTGCTTTAACTTTAATTTACCAAAAAAGTGAAGTGTTAATTATTTAAAGTGTTAATAAAGTGATAATTAAATATTGCAGGATATAACAGATGTTACAGAAACATGGGCTGGCTACCTAACTTGAGACGTTATTATTGGGGGTTGCCTTGACACATATAATGATACTCTGCTCTGCCCTCTTATTCGAGTAAATTATTCAATTAGATGGAGATTTCTGTCAGGTGCAAAGCAGAAATTGTTGTTCTTTTTCACAACAACCTTGTTGTTGTGCACAAGGACCTATTTCTTAGTTAAAATTTTATTCATAAAAGAGTGTTGGTATTCCCCACAACAGCCAATCACAGGAAGGTGTTTCCGGAAGCTCGGCCTCCTTATGGACTCAGCACATCGCTCGAACTCATGGCTCTCTGTTTCATCTCTTGTATATACGGAATAACACGACAGTACGAACTTGAATTGCCTATATAGTAGCTTTAAATTGTTTTATGATTACAACTTTTAGGTCTAAATAACAATATGGTACTAC
>WNGS01163731.1:3784940-3830597 GCA_020271785.1 Procambarus virginalis
CTCCTTGAAGGTGATATTTGTCATTGATAATAAACAATAGTTTTGCTTGGTATGCTTGAACTTTAATAGAATGCACAATAACAATTAAAAATGTGTTGCACTTGGTGGCATTATTAATACTTTAGCTGCAGCAGTGTACGAGTGTCGCCAAATTCATAACATTGGCATATTTGTTTTAATGGACTGTACTGTATTCTGTAGCATATGCTTTCTTGATGCACTTAGTTGCATCACAAATAATGTAAAGTTTCTTGGGCTGAGAGTCAAGTCTGGTGTGAATGGAAACTTAACTGTTAGCAAGTATTAATTCATTAAACATATACGTGCTTCTTCATATTATAACTGCTTGTGAGCAGTAGTTCTGTGTGTAACCTGTCCTCAAAATAGCCGAAAGCAATTTCTTACACCTGATTTTCCCTCTGTTTATGAATAAAAAGTACTTCATATGTCTCAATTGTTGACATCTTTTCTCATAGCTTCTCTAACTTTGAATATTCAAGTGCACTTCTTGAAGTGATTAACACTTTAGGCATTTAACTGCACAGCTAATAGGTTAAACATGTCCACTCTATTTACTTTTGATTTTTCTAGGTTACTCTATTTTATTTGATAATTACAGGTATGACCGATTCTGTGCTCTATTTTATTTACTTTCCCATATATTAACAGGTATGGGATGTAGGCATTGGTCTGTGCCTCTTCACACTTGTAGGACATGACAACTGGGTCCGAGGCCTGTTAGTACACCCTGGTGGCAAATACATCCTTTCTGCCTCTGATGACAAAACAGTTCGTGTTTGGGATATTAAGAATAAGCGATGCCAAAAGACTCTCGATGCTCACTCTCATTTCTGTACTTCATTAGGTAAGTATTTTTGTGTTTAACCATCGACTTTTTTTTACCCATTTTTCCCAATTGTGGGGGTGCCTTTTTATTTTAGGAAGAATATGATATTGAATAGCCTAATTATTATTAGTACCCACAATGAGAAAAAAATCCAAACTAAAAAAAAAAAATCCAGACTTGCAGAACCTCACTACTTCATAAGATGTGTGTAGTAATCCTTATGAGTCTTCTCATACAAACATTGCCTTTAACTCCTGCTTCTTCACACTCATTCATTATGGCTGTCCAATTTTTCTGCCTTGCCCTTCTTGTGAAATTCATTCGTACTTTACTCAGTCTATCACCCATTTATTCGTTAAAACCATCTTGGTATGCTGTTTTCAGTTTTAATATTTATCAACTCAAATTTCACATCATTCTAAGAGATTTTTATTCCGTACCACTGCCCATGGAGCATTGTTTTATTTGATGAGGTGGTTTGTATGTTCTGATGACCAAAAAGGCAGTTATGTGTGGCTTGTGAAACCACTCTTCTGATCGAGAGACAGACTAAAGTGTTTTTGGATCACAGATCCTTATTTCCTCTAGTTTGACTCCCGTTGCAGTTGATCAGAGAGATCTGTCCCTTACCCCAGAAAATTGCATTTGTTGTAGCATCAGTGATCTCTCTTTAGATCCAGAGAAAATAGTCTGTCATTTCTTATCCTTGAATGTTTTCCGAAAACTTCACATGATATACTGTACAGATTTTTAATTTCTGTTACTCTGAGTTCATCTCGATCCATCTTTATAGGTAGACACTTCCTCTTTGATGCAGCCACAAATACAAACACCACCACTTCATGCACATTACCAGCTTATAGTCATTATAGTTTTCTTGAGGTAATTATACTCTACTTGGTAACCCATTGCAGCACCTGGTAATAATTGCTCCCCCATATACTCGTTACTGCATTGTGCTTGCATCCCTAATCCCTAAGTACATTATATCAGAGACGAGTTTCTTGATTCTCCTAATGCGATGACAAAATATCTACCGCTTTCTTTTTTTTAATCTGTATTCATAAATACAAATATTCATTATGGTCAGTGTTTCATAGTACAGTACTGTACAAGCAAACTCCAAATGGTACTTCATAATCCTGCTATTGTGCCTAATTTTTTGCATGTTAAGACATTAATTCTTGGTCATGAATGTTGAGTTGGAGTGGATTTGATATTCTTTTAGAAGCTTCCTCTTTACATCCATGCTTCAGATGTTGGAAAAGTTATCAAGATGGAAACAATTATTGCAGGATTAGGTAAATATTTTAAGTTTAGGTTTTAATTTCACTTGTCCATTCACTTAGATTAGTAATGCCTTCTGCATCTTGCAAATTTACCATTCATTCCCTGATGTTCCAAGTACTCATCTATTTCTGCTTGCAGGGGGTGGGTGGGGTGGTTGAGCTTTGGCTCTTTGAGTGGTTGAGTACGTTTCCTTCATTTGTCTTAGTGTCCCTTTCATGTGCTATACAGTTTTACTAGTACTGTATAGCACTTTTCCTAATAATTGCCATGACTCATCTATACCTTTCCGCAGATATGCACCGGAGTGCGCCATACGTAATCACTGGCAGTGTGGATCAAACCATTAAGGTGTGGGAGTGTCGCTAATTCGAAGGTGTGTGAGCAAGCCTCGCCCACCTCTCCCATCAACCTATTGGTTACCCCTTCCTCCTACTGCATTCTACCATCACTGCTAGAGATATTGATGCTGCTGCTCCCACTCTACCTACAACTGAGCTACTGCCTCTCGTCAACTCTTCCAGGGGTTCTGCCACTCTTGTCCATTCCTAGGTTTATCTTGTGTGGTTGATGTCACGTTCCATCACCACAAACTATTTAGATGGTAGAAGGTGACCAGTGTGCAGTAAGAGGCAAGTGGCACAATGTGTGTGTGGGAGGAGAGACCCCAAGTAATTTATTATTTTAATTTATTGTTAATATCATGGATATTATAATGCAAGTACCACCTTCTTGGCAGTAATTAGGGCATGGTTACCAGAAGATGGAGAAGCTCTAGGGTGTGTCCAGGGTGGGTATATAGCACCTGTGTATAGCTGCTTTTGTATTGCGCCTCTTAACATGCACGCATGTGACAGCTGAGGCACTAAACTGCAAAGAGGGCCTGAAGGACGGAGTGAGACGTCCAACCTAGTGATGCGTTGCTAATCGTTCATTATTTTTACGCCAAAGAAGAGAAGAGGTGTTTCTTCAAAACCAGTGAATATTAACTTGAAGCTCATTTGTATTTCAGGTGTTACCTGTGATTCATTACCAAGTGTTCAAAGCAAAACTTGGAGGATCGCAAAATTATTTACATTTGTATATACATAGTAGAAGCAAATAGTTACCCAAACGACAACTATATTGTATTGGAAATGAAAACTGGAAGTTAAGGAAGAATGTAAGCAGCAGTATGGTGTTGCTCCGAGTGTGCTGTGTGTCAGGTGGGCGTGGCAGGCTGGGTTTGACTCCTTCCTTCAATAGTTGAAACTTAATGTACATGGGAATTTTTCTTACTCCAATCAATTTCTTTGTAGTGTATATATATATAAATTTAAGCATTAAACTTGGTCAAAAGGCTAAAAATGTGGAAGACAGGATGCTTCACTATATAAGCAGCCTGTTGCACAGCACAGGACAGTAACATACTTGACCTTGATGTTGGAGTTCAGGAGAGGCTGAAACAGGCGGTCTGGTGCTACATTTGGTGTTTACCTGCTTAATTTGTCTCTAGAAGTAACTGATGCAGTTACAACTTGAAGTATGACTTGAAAGATGGTTGGTTCTCGGGTGTAATTTTGTCGTCGTCACTTAATAGTACTCTTTGAGCAGGTTAGTATCTATTACTTTGGTTGTCTCTTATGTCCAGCTAGACTTCTGTAAACCCATCCTTTATTGAGCATCCCAGATGAGAGATGTTAATACTTTATTATTATACTTTATTTTTGTTCTTATTCCCTATTCTCTTCCTTCACTATTACTGCATTTGATGACAGATGTTTGCAGTGGAACTATTATCGACCTGAGGCACAAAGGGTGCCTTTTTATTATTATTACTAACATGCTGTGATTACCTTATATAGTCTACACTTACAGAGCTTTAGTATATTTTTTTATTTTTGTACTATTTAACAATGCCAAGTGGTCTTGTAATCACACAGGCATCCACTTATTGTCAATTATCATTTTGTGTTGATTACTGAGAAGCTGGAAATTCATGGGATATAAACCAAAGGCTTATTGGGTGACCACAGGGAACAACCCAGTAATGGGATAGTACCAACAGTAGCAAACAGTACCATGACCAAACCTGCCCTGGAATATGCCTTTACCTGTACTGCTGGAGGGGGTCAAATGTGTTGAGCAAACCATATAGATGCCAATCTAGTTGAGTAAAAGTTGAGACAGATTCTGGCACTGCTCTGTTAACAGAAAATGGCTGCCACTAAGTTTTACACTAAATAAGTATATTGCATAATAAGTTTAAAAAAAATAGTTCATGGATCTCGTGTTAGGTTGATATTGATGACTATATTTGTGTGTGTGTGTTTGTGTGTGTTATGCATGTGTATATAATTGTGTGCATATGAATAACACACTCAATATTCTTTGAACTTTAAACTGTCATCTGTATACTTATACTTACATATACATAAACTGCAAATATATATATACAGTATATACACCCATGTAACACTAGATCTGAGGTATAAGTCATGGTGTTAGTTAAGTGGCAGCCGAGGCAAGTGTCGGTATGTACCGCTTTAGTCATCAGTTGCCTGCTGAGTGTCGTTTTGTCATTTGACTCCCGCTCCTCTCACTAGCGCGTAGCCAAATAGATTGTAAGTGCATTTTGGTGCAGATGGTGTCTTTATTATTATTTATAATAGATATTTATTTCACCAAGTTGAGTGAAAGTTAATATATTTCTCAAATAAAATTAGACAACATTCAAAGAAATGGAGAATGTTTTGGAGCACAGAAAAGCTGATGCTTTCTCATGAAATTTGGGTACTTAGTGACAGCAAGCTGTAGGCTGGGTCTGTCATCACCTTGGCTGAATCTACTGTTTGTGAAAGGTAATCCTTAGTCTGACCACCCTTAACCCCCATATAGGCCGGGCGTGTCTACGCAGTGTGTCTATTAACATTGTCTTTCAAGAAGCAGACCAGCTTAACAGTTATATACAGCTTTATTAAGTCATTTTCACATTCCATAGTTTATGGTGAGTGTGTTGCTCATCAGTACGGTATCGAGTGACTCGAATACAGTAGGATATTTAATCTTTTTTCTGAGTACAAGATTCTTGCTTGGCCTTAAAATTTTTGTCTGTTCCTGAAAGGTAATGTTTGCTGACAGCTTATATTTATGAATAACCCCATTTTTGTCACCACATAGTCACATTACACACACTAATAATGTTGATGTTGATAACGTTGATGATATTCAAATTCATGTATCTTATTTATTGTTTCCATAGTCATTTGTGCTGGTAAAGCATTTTACTTTGAAGTGCGAATATAGAAGACAAAGTAGACAATTTGCTTTTTAATCAGAACGTGATGACATCGACGATAAAATCTTACAGTACTCTATTCGTGAAGTTAATTTCCATTTCAGCCTAAATATTAACCATTATTAAACAATGTTTCAGTTTATCGTTGATCTCGTCACGTACCATCCTGTACACTGATAAGCTGACACAACATGCAATGGAAAATTAAGTAGAATCTTAGTGCAAAAACATGCAAAAATCATCATATAACAAACATATAACTGAATTCTGATAACCACTATCACTCCTTCAATGTTTAATTACTTATTCCCTGTAGTTTCTCTTTAGTCAAGCAGAACTGTACTCTTTGACAATATACATACCTAAGCAAACTTTTTAGAAATTCTGTACTGGCAACTTGATCTGTAAATTTTACCCAAGCAGAAATAGTCCAGTAGTGTACTGTATATTGATGCAAGTTATTATTATTAATCGATGAAATGAAGGTAAGTCTGCTGGGTGTTGCTGTAAATGGCAGATCATGTTGATATTTTTTTCTCCTCCTAGTTTTTCAGCAGTCTCGGCTAACTGAAACGCTTGTTTAATTAATCACAAGAGGATCTTGTCAGCAAATCCTCCGAGCGATTTCAGGCACAGATTTATTAGTTCACTTCAGTTTTCAGGTGTTCAGGGCTTCTGCTCTTGCTAGTTTAGAGAGACGTCTCACCCTGAATATGTACAGGCACCCTGATGAGCACACCAAGCTACATTTTTGTTTTGGTTAGCCTTTGTGTATAAAATGACCCAAGTTTTCTTATATATACATTAAAATTGATGTTCAGATTGTGTCTTTTAGTAAACCATCAATTACGTATAAATAGAGAAATTTTTTTGCGGATGTAATCACCAGGTTTGGGTTAGTAGTAAGTGAACGATCATTAATGCTTTGTCACATTAGTATTGGTTTTAAATGTGCCGAGTAACTCGCCCTTGAATAAAAGGTATCCCTCAGTCAACATTTCAAAAGATGCACGAGATTTTTTATTTATTATTATTATTATTTTTTTGGTTGCTTGTAGCTTTTCCCCATTGTCGTTTGCATGTTTGTGCCTCCTTTGTGTGACAATAGGAGCATGTGTACTTCAGTTTTATGAATAACAAAACTATATAAAGTCATGGAACAGTGAAAATGTGTTACCATACGGATTTTTAAAGTAATTAGTGGAACGTTAATGTTGAGCACATGTTGGTAATTATGAAGACCAAGACATTATGGTGTGAATTTGATAATGAAACTTGTTGACCATCAAGGCAGCTTGGAGTAAAAATAATATGGTTTGTAGTACGTATTTTCATAATGGTTTATTTTGATCTATTGGAAATGTTCAATGGGCTTAATGCTTTGTATGAGTTTGTTATTGCTATCCAGTTTGTAAATATTGTCTTTCTCTTTGTACATTTATTCTGTAAACTTAAGTAACGTGAATAAATTCAATGTACACCAGGACTACTTTCTTTTTAATTCCTTTTTTCAGTTTTACTAGTCTTCATTATTATTATTTGCAGTTTACTAGTCCAATTGTTATGATTCCCACTCAATATAATTTTTGTGATTTTTCTCCATTTTGTATGGGTTGAAGCAACATTCTCATTAATGCTTGAATACTAATGTTCCTGTCCAAGACGGCTTGAAACTTGTAGAAACTTTGATGAACTGTTTAGAATGTTTTTCCCAACTTTCACAGTTGTCCAGTCAGATTTTAGAAGGGATTTATCTTTGATAAAATAATTATTGTATACTAATGTACTCCATTCCTGACTGTACTAGAGCCTTATTATTTGTAGTATGAAATATCAGTACAGTAATTGCTTTCCAAACATTTGTTTAGCAAGTTCATTCATATTTTTTCTTTGCATAAAAATAGTATTATGCATGGCATTAATGAGTATTGGTTTTTGAAAATACGTAGCTAGAAGGAATGTGTTCATGCCATATTTAAGTAAAAACTAAATATTTTTCTTTTCACTCATAAGCAAATGCATGTTTTTAAAGTTTTTTTTTTTTTACTTGAGCATTAAGATATTTTTTTGCATGTATTTACTTTGTGTACAAAGGAATAAATGCAAATGTGAAATGAAATGTCCCACTTATCCTACACCTGGGATGACTCCTTAGTACAGTGTGTACCACAGGCCACATCTATGTACAGTGTTGTAAAGACTAATGCAGTATGTACAGTACATGTAGTTAGTAAAATCTGGAAAACATTTGTGCAGAAATAAGGAAAAAAACAAATGGCAATACTAAATCACATGAGGAAAAAGGTGTAAGTTCAAATACAATGGTAGTAAATGGTTACTAGAAATCTGAAAGTATCTAAACTTTTACCAAATGGGTATCTGCTCTGTTAGGTAAATGACATTTAAATATATATTAAGTAAATGACTGCATTTAGCGAGAAGACTAATATTGCCCGAGAGTGAAAGGTGATGTAAGGAAAAGTTTGATCTATTTACAAGTTATTTGATGTGCGCGGCTTTGGTTGCTTTGCATGTTTTAACTCTAAATCTTAATTATTTTGCTTGTTAAATTCTTCAGGTTTGTAAAAAATATAGCTGTATATTTTCTTCATTTAGATGTTCTTAAGTTGCAAGAGAAAAATGTTACCTAATGTCCAGTCAGATTTTGGCCGCTGTCAACCAACGGCGTCAACGAATAGGGGTATAGGCCCTTTGTCTCTAGAATTTTGTAATAATATAGAATTAGTTAGTGTGCCTCTACTTTTCTTGCTCATTGAGACCCAGAGCAGATAAGAGTCCTCTACATGCGAGTGGTGGGGCCTTGACCTGACCCCCCCACCGTTTAAGTGACTCCATTGCTATTGGCCATTTAATTAATTTTGCTGTTAAGTAAATAGTAAAAAAAAAATTAAATCTTTCATTTTTGAATGATTGCCTTTAAATCTGATAACCAAAGATATTTGATTTATTCTAACGACATGCAGTGTAAGATAGAGGTAAGGACACATTTTTTAAATTGTTGAAAGATTTAGACCTGGAAGATAATTTGATCACATTTATGATTTTAGATTTTAATGTTATAACAGGTGGAAGAAAGAATTTAATTTTTGTCTATAATAAATCTAAATGGATGGTGGTAGCATTACCTCTCCTAATTTTTTCACTTTTTTTTTTTTTTAGTTTCCCCTCCCATTTTCTATCCCTTTCTCCATTCCTTCCCCCTTTCCTATCTTTCGATTCGTCCATTTCTACTTATTTCTCTTCATCTACACGCGGTATTACACGGGTTTCTCTAATATTGCTTATATCTTTCTGCTTTGACATCCTGAAGGATATCGTATTGTAAACAGTGTTCTATAGTTTCCCGGGCTGAGCACTGTTTTTTTAAAACAACTTGTTATAAATTGTCATGGAAAGTGCAAACTAAAATATTAAGAGGTTATATAATATTATGTTAATATATTATAATATTTATGTTTGAGAACATTCCCGTTTTGAATGAACAGCATGTTAAAATTTTAAATGCGTCTGTGGGGTCGACCGCTGGATAGTTCCCCAACACAATGGTTTGCTTCACTTGTGGTAATATGTTAATCACTAATTTGCACAATCTTATAAAATAATCACAACATGGTTATGTAAAATATAAATCCTGCCTATCGAACCTCCTCACATTCCTTGATACGAATTCTTGAGCGCAGCCTGCATACTACACAATGAACAACTACAGTAAAAACCACACAAAAATCACAATAGCGTTATGTATCAAATGAACAAATCCACAAGGGCCGTGACGAGGATTCGAACCTGCGTTTGGGATGCTCTCGGACGTAGGTTCGAGTCCGCGTCACGGCCCTTGTGGATTTGTTCAACTACAGTAAATGTTTTATAATAAAACCACAAGACAGGAACAGTCAAGCGGAATAACCCATAAAATACTAAGAGTGATCAAGGGATGCTTATTAGGTAGATTTCAACACATTAATTGCTGTTAATTATGAAATGTTAGAAATGCGTGACAATTAGAATCGTGTTTGTTTGTAAACAAAGCGACTCGTGCAGTGGTAGCCAGTTGTTACGGCAGTGGGCGTGAACCACCCGTGTCTCCTTCAGCACCGACAGGTGTGTAGTCCTACAGCACAGGCAGGTGTGTAGTACCACAGCACAGACAAGTGTGTAGTACCACAGCACAGATAGGTGTGTAGTACCACAGTACAGACAGGTGTGTAGTACCACAGCACAGACAGGTGTGTAGTCCTACAGCACAGACAGGTGAGTAGTACCACAGCACAGACAGGTGTGTAGTACCACAGCACAGACAGGTGTGTAGTACCACAGTACAGGCAGGTATGGAGTCCTTCACCACAGGCAGATATGTATCCATATAGGACAGGCTGATGTACAGTCCTAAACATACGAAAGTACTTCCTGAAGGGTGTTTTTTTATGTCCAACAACAACAACAAGAAGAGAGGTCTCCGAACCAGCGAGTCAGTGACAACATTAATGCCGGTAGCAGAAGTTGTACAAATGTCGCCCCATCCTTCTAACAGGCTCCCGACTGCCCTAATACGGTTTGCTGAACGATTATTCTGGGCTTCGTGGTCGCTTGCACGGCCTCCGGACACTAACTACCTGTACACCGGCTACGTTACTGTGCTTGCTGGCTCCATCCCTCGATGCATGGGATCTCGCAACCCTACAAGAGAGAAGAAACAGGAGACATGATCATTGCATACAAAATACTGAGGAAAAGACACGGACAGTCTTTAAATTGAGAAAATTTGGACCAGAGAACATAGAAAGAAGCTGGAAATGAACTGAAGAAATTTAAGAAAACAGAGAATTCGAACTTTAGAACTGTTAAACACGATTTGTAGGCGTGACATAAAGAGCTAAACTTCTTTTCCCGGAAGTCAGTGAAAGGTAAGTAGCAAGAGCCAAGGGAGGTGCCACACCTGAGCGCGCGCAGGGACCCCTCCCTTAGAGGTGTGGGGGGCGGGGGGAATGACCAGTAGGTAGGTAGGAAGGCTGGCTGGTCCACACTAACTCACTACCCCGACGTCCACCGCCAGCCACATAGGTAAGTCGCTTCTCTCCCACATTTCTGCTCGCGTCTCCACCCACATTCAAGGATTATTAACTATACATAGTCTTCGGTCATTCATTTACCGGCGCTGGTTGATACCTGGTTGTTACCTGGTTTCGATTCGCGCGATTCAACCGTTCAACTAATGTCAGGATATTCACTAGGAGTTAACTAAGACAGTAATGACGATGATAAATCCTCGTTTTATCAGAGAAAGGAAGCCAGTACAGTACTTTGACTTCCGGAGGTCCCACTTGGCCATACTAGTCATTCCCAGGATGGCTAGTATGCAATCCTTGCACTGTATCTACATTTCGCTTCCAGTAGATGAACGACATATGAGATTCAGGAACAAGTAGTGTATTGTGAGGACTAACAATAAACAGAAGCTCCCCTATGACTCTGTAATGTCCCCATTGGTCAAACTATTATGTATTAGCGATAAGACCTACCATTAATGTATGATGACTTACTGTAAATATGTAGCTCTTGAAATAGCACTTTCTCTGTAACTAGCTGACATTGTAACTATAAGGTGTGAAGGATAGATGAAATTGTTGATGTAATAATCTAAGATGAGGTCTGATAAAGACCTTTTGTGCCCTCTGTAATGCTTTTGCGCTACCGCTCACAGGATGAGTATGGGGTGCACAATAAACTAGCCGCCTTCCGTTGAGGATACCTTGAGGTGCTTCCGGGGCTTAGCGTCCCACGGCCCGGTCATCGACCAGGCCTCCTGGTTGCTGGACTGATCAACCAGGCTGTTGGACGTGGCTGCTCGCAGCCTGACGTATGAGTCACAGCCTGGTTGATCAGGTATCCTTTGGAGGTGCTTATCCAGTTCTCTCTTGAACACTGTGAGGGGTCGGCCAGTTATGTCCCTTATGTATAGCGGGAGCGTGTTGAACAGTCTCGGGCCCCTGATGTTGATAGAGTTCTCTCTGAGTTGCCTTCGGTGGCAACAATCAAAATCAATCATCAGGATGCACCCCGCAACAGTTGCCTAACTCCAGAGTACCTATTTACCACTTGATGAACAGTTGAAAGGAAATGGTCCCAACAATTTTCTGTCCTGTCAGGGCAACGAACCCAGAATTTACGTTTGTGAGGCCGTAGAGCGAGACCGGAGCCTACTGTACTACAAGACTCATAAGCAGCCATATACCTATCAGAGCCTCACCCAACCTCGCTATATCGACATGCGAGATGTATTTGGGTTAGTGTCGTCATTACCTTATAAAGTTAAATCTTGACTTAAAGGTATGAATATGGGTGTTCATACAAGCAATTGTCAAAATGAAGTAACTGCCATCATGAACTTTGATGAATCGTAGAATGCCTCTGCATCTTCAAGCTCTGCAACTGCCCACTACATTTTATTTACAAAAACTAAATTATAATTGGTAAGAGTGGCTAAAATACGATAGTTAATTAGGATAATTATGATGGCGAGTCCTTGCGAAGACTGGAGACTGTGCCGATCAGCAAGTGTGCCCCGGGAAAAGATCAGCAACAGTACAGTATATACACATTGTACTGGGAAGAAATGAATTGCAGCTATATTTACCTGACGACCACTATATCTCTAGTGGTCTCGGCGAGGACAGGAAGCCGGTGGCTTGTCGAAGGTCCCCCCCCCCATTTGTCCGAAATGGATTTTGAAATTCATTAGCGTTTTGGCATTACGGCTTCGGCGGATAGGCGGTTCCATGGGTTTATAAACCTATGAGTTAAAAATAATCTGTTTTCCGTACTGCATTGTGGCTTGTTAAGCTTGAAACCGTTGTCCGTTGTTTGTGTTACATCTGACCTCTGGACAAAGTGGTCTGGATCAACATCCTCCAAATTGTTCAGTATTTTAAAAGTTTCGATGAGATCAGCCCTGTCATGTCTGGTTTGTAGTGGTGTTAGTCGTGAGGCTCTCAACCATTCCTGGTATTAGTCTACTTCTGTAATGGTTTTTCTCGCCTCGTGCTAAAGTTTCTCCAAAGCAGGTATATGTCCCTCTGAAGATGAGGTCTCAATGCTTGGATACAATAATCCAAGTCGGAGCTCACTAGGGATTTATACAGCTGAATTACTGCCTTCTTTTACTTCAAGTTATAATTGCGTTTGACTATTCCTAGGATTTTTTTTCACTGCAGCTCTCCTTTGTTGTGCAACTTTTAGTGATTGATGGATTGTGGCTCCAAGGTCCTTTTGTTCATCATCTGCTACATGGTAATGTTGTTGATCTGGTAGCTGTGTTGTGCATTGTTATGCTCCTCATGCAAGCACTTGCAGAAATTTCTCGATATTAAAAAATAGAAATGACCGATCCTTATAGAAGATATATATATATATATATATATATATATATATATATATATATATATATATATATATATAATGTCATCCATCTGGTTCTCTTTCTTGGCACATATTTATAAACAAGTTCAGTGATGACTTTCTGGAAGATCATCACTGAATCTTCCAAGAGTATCCTGGAAGATTGAATTTCTCCTCAACTATTTCTTCTCTTACCCCATGTTTTCTTAAATAATGGAGACCCATTACTGAACCCGTAGCCTAAACATGTTTCCTTCATCTTTGCTCTACTTCTCCTTTCATCACTTATTAAAACAAATAATAACCGTTCCATTCCTATATTTCAAAAACGTTCGTTCAAATTCAGTGGTCAAGGGCCACAAAATATAAATTAAGGTTAAAAAAAAACATGAATGGTGAATACAAAAAATTATATTCAGGGAAATACTTGATGTAATTTTTTTATCTAACCTTCGTTAAGACGTTTTGTTCAACGAAAGACAGACAGAAAGGCAGAAAGAAACGGAAAATCAGATAGAGATGCACACATACAGAGATATATATAGAAATGAACACACAGACGCGCTCTCCTCATGTCTAGTGCTTGTATTGAGCGCCTTGATAATGAGAAACTGATACTTGAGCACGACCCCCACCCATTCTTCCTTATCTCTTGTAGCTTTATTTACGGTAAACACGTTATCAGAGACGATACTGGTCTCAAGGTAAACCTGTTATCTTTATTTATGCCTTTTTATCCACATATTTGTTTCTCGGTGTATCTCTGCCTTTCTCTGGTCGTTTATTTGCTTATGTTCATCTCATTGTCTATCTGGCTTTCCATTTATATGTGTGTTTAAGGGTAAGGGGAGAAACAGGCGTAGAGTAGAGTAAAGGGGAGAAACAGGCGTAGAGTAGAGTAAAGGGGAGAAACAGGCGTAGAGTAGAGTAAAGGGGAGAAACAGGCGTAGAGTAGAGTAAAGGGGAGAAACAGGCGTAGAGTAGAGTAAAGGGGAGAAACAGGAGGTAGGAAACAGGGGGGGGGGCACATTAGAGTACAGCACCCCCCCCTCCCCCTCCCCCCCTCCTCTCCACTTATCAGTGTAACTGCGGTAAACGATTACCTGCCAACCGTTAATTAGAAATGTTGCCTTCCGAAAATTATGTATCAAATAGTTCTCAAAGCGGCAACTCGTGCCTCAGGCGGCAGATGCTGCTGACTGTATTTACTGTCTGTCTATTGCCTGCTGACTGTCTACTGTCTACTGCTGACTATCTACTGACTAATGATTGTTTACTGACTGGTGACTGTCTACCGGCCAGTGGTTTTGAGAATAAGAGGATCAACATTAGAGAAAAGGAAAGTTGTGTCATCAGCAAATAAAATTTGGCTTCAAGTGTTGAGTGTCATTAGGAAGATCTGATCTGAGCGTTAGTGTCATTACTGAACAGTTTGGGGGATGTTGATCCGGAAAATTTCTTCGAAAGGTCAGATGTAACACAAACAAGGAGCAAAGGTTCCAAGCTCAACAAGCCACAGTGTAGGACTGAGAACAGGAGATGCTTCTTCACCCACAGGGTTATTAACCCATGGAACATTTACTGCCGAAGCCGTAAATTTGTTAACATTTACAAGTAAATGTAAGTTACTGTGAAAATGCCAATACTTCCTGTCCTCATAGAGGGTACTATTGTTAGTGGCTCTCGGGTAAACTCAAATCATTGATGTAAATGGAAAAAGAGGAGTGGACCCAGAATACTGCCCTGTGGAACGCCATTGTTAATTGGCAGAGTGGGAGAGTTTAGCGTCATTCACAGAGACATACTGGGGCTTGTCAATGAGGTAGGATTGTAAGTATCGATGATTGTAAGATTGTAAGTAGGATTGTAAGTACAATGACGAGATCTGGGATTAATTATAGACATAAGATGTGACGCCCTTGACTCAGTCTCACAACCTGAGAACACCTCTTACTGATGTTCGCATTTTGACTCTGGAAAATCATTTGCTTAAGGGACCTGTTGAAATTTGTAATGCGTCTACTCATGGTTTGTATGCAAGTCCAGAGGACACTAGACAGCTAGCAGACAGCCTGAGACAGGGAGAGATCCTGTAGACGTCAGTTCCCCCCCTCTCTCCGTCACCAGTGGAGGGGTACCAGTCAAGCTCTTACGTCATTCAATTGATCGCTTTGTTAAATCTCTGATTCAATTCCAAGTTGTATATTGTTCCTTGTTTCTGTTGCAAATATAATGAAATGCTCGCATTAATTGGCTATAGCTTCAAAATTTCCCGTAAAAAATGATTGTGTTGAGTGGCTTAACTCCCTCCTCCGCTGCCTAAACCAGCTTAAATACTATAGAATTATGTTGACCAGACCACACACTAGAAGGTGAAGGGACGACGACGTTTCGGTCCGTCCTGGACCATTCTCAAGTCGGTTGTGATGATGAAGATGAAGCCACCCAAAAGGTGGCACGGGCATGAATAGCTCGTAAGTGGTGGCCCTTTTGAGCCATTACCAGTATCAATAGATGATACTAGAGATCTGTGGAGGTGCGGCTGCACCCTGCGTGACGGGAGATGTCTCCCGAGGTGATGAGGAAGTAGAGACAGGCAATAAATAGGCGAGAGAGAGCTGAGGAACAAAGTAAGGTGTAGTAGTGGGGATACTAGTAATAATAAGAACTGCAGAGGGCCTATTGGCCCATACGATGCAGCTCCTATTATAACCACCGAATGAGAAGGAGATAGTAATAGGGATAAGAAGAGGATAGCAAGGGAGCGTAGGAGAAGACAATGAACAGAAAAAAAGGAGAATAGAGAAAGAAAGATAAATGGAAGGGGTAAGCTTATGTTAGGTCACGTTTGTTAGAAAGATTAGAGCATTTGAGTATATACTGTGAAAGGGAAGAGTCCACAGCAACAAAGCCAGGACTCAAGTTCAAGTTGGGTACATGTGTAGTAGAGCCGATTATGTGTGGTCAGATTCTAGTGTGTGGTCTGGTCAACATACTTTAGCCACGTTATTGTGACTCATCGCCTGCACTATAGAATTATGTTTTGACTTGGTGTAGCTCACATTCAGCTGACCAAGTTTAATCCCAGCTGTCGGAGCCTAATCTCTGCTGTCCTGTTCTTTATAAAAGTAGCTAAGGACCCGCCGCCAGTCCCACAACGCCCACGAGATGCCCGCCCCAGCAGACATGGGGCGCCGGAACGCCCTGCCCGTCCTCTATACCAGCGGCACTTACTACGAAGTTGGCTACGACGTCGTAAGTACTCGGGGTGTGTGTAGGGTGGGGCGAGATGAGTTCAGTTCATACAAATTAGTTGATCTCGTTTTGTTTCAAGAACTACAGCGTTAATCATGTATATTGTTCTCCAACTTTTTGTCAAGGTTTGCCCGAAATGCTCTGCTAATTACTGGCTTTAGGGACTGTAGTTATCTTGCCTATGAATCACCCAACATAAAGGTGTTGTATGATTTACATGTGTGTGTATAATTGGAGCATGACGTATGCAGCCTGTTTACTGTATAAGCACAGTGAAAGACTTGTATGATCACTTGTGTACCTGGAGCATAACGTATTCAGTGGTGAGACGTCTGTTTACTGTATAAGCATAGTGAAAGACTGTTGTATGATCACTTGTGTACCTGGAGCATAACGTATTCAGTGGTGAGACGTCTGTTTACTGTATAAGCATAGTGAAAGACTGTTGTATGATCACCTGTGTACCTGGAGCATAACGTGCACCAACAGGTTAGTGTATGAACATGTCAGGGCTCACACAACTTGAGGAACACTAAGTGCACCGCAACTTTTTTTTTCGTTTTCCTGCAGGGCCGCACCTTCCGTGGCATCATCGAAGACTTCCTGGCTACATGCAAGGAGTTGCACGAAGACTTCCTGCCGGCCTACGAAACCTCGGAGGGCCGCGCCGCCTACGACCTCACCCTTGCCTCCCTGCAGGAGAATTTTCCCCAGTACGTTAGGGAGCTGCAGGGCACCGCTGATGGAGCTCATGTCCCCTTCCACAATGTGAGTCTTCCTTTCTGGATATATTTCGAGGTCCCTTCCATAAACTGTTCTGAACACGTATAACAGCCCCCTTCCGCCAGATTATTGTGTGTTTAACAAAAGTAGCAATGGCGTAAAAAGGGTACATACCTTTTTAAGGTTTTAAACCCTAGTCAACGTTAGTGAAGACAAACTAATGTATTTTTTTTTACTGAGAACAGCTGATGCTGCTCCACATGGATCAGATCGTGCCCAAGAACAGCGGGAAGGCACGCTCCTCCGGCACCAACGGCTGCTCCGCCGTCTGCGTCAACCACGAGGGACAGGTCAGCATAGTTGACACATTGATTGCAATGTACTCAAAATATAATTGTAAAATGCTTGCCTTAAACAAGGTGCATATATAATGAAGTCATCAATGATGGAATGATCATTGATGATCTGTCTCCTGTAGATCCCATCCCATATGGCCCCCGAATGCATAATATTAATGGTACGTTACCCGAAGATTTTGTATTACAGGGGGATTGATTATCCCTCTCCGGTTTGCTCTTGAGCAGCCTGATGGCAGCAGTATATATCGAGAACTCTAGTAAAATTAAATAGACCTGAAACAATTAATGTGAAATCTACTGTAGCTATTCCCCTCTACATATATCATCATGATTACTATGCATGAAGAGCCATGGATCTATGACGGATCCAGTACGAGGTCCACAACCACTCATACTATGGATATGTAGTGCATAATAAATGAGCAAAACTACTCTAACAGCCTGGTTGATCAGTCCAGCAACCAGGAGGCCTGGTCGACGACCGGGCCGCGGGGACGCTAAGCCCCGGAAGCACCTCAAGGTAACCTCAAGGTAGGTAACGCCTGTGTTCTCGCACTGTGCAGGTGCTGTTGGGACACACTGAGGACGCCCTGCCGGACAACCTCAACAACACGTATATGGTGTCTGCCCACATCACGGAGGCAGAGCCGCAGGGCAAGTGGGGCATCCGTAGCGAGGGCTTCACTGCCTACTGCTACCCCGGCCACCTCCCAGGCTACTGTATGGGCTACAACCATCACGGTCTCGTCTATTCCATCAACGCCCTCTACCCACAGAATGTCCTGGCTGGCAAAACCCGTGAGTCGTTTTCAATGGTTTATGTCTCTTCGGGACGTGCCTCATAGTAGATTTAGCTTCCTGTATGTTTGTATATTTTGACAATTAATTTGACGAATATAAAGTAATTTTAATTAAAATATACATTGCATAGTCGTTTTATTATCCTTTAATGTATCACATTAGTGATAACCACAATGTTGGTGCTTTGGCAGCTCGTCATTTCTTGTGTCGGGCGCTGCTGTCGGCCAAGACGATGGAGAAGGCTCAGCAGATCTTGAGGGACCGAGGAACGGGGTCAGCTGATGGCTTTTGCGTGAACATGAGCTTCACCATGCAGGAAGGTGACCACCTCTTCCACAATGCCGAGGTTGGCCCCGCCGTTAACAGCAACGAGAGTCCACTCTCCATTCTCACCATCAGCCCAGGCGAACACCTCCTGCATACTAACAAGTGGGTGACCTGCTGTTTTGGTTGTCGTCTCTTCAATTGCTAGTGTGTGGTTTGGTCAACATATTTCATCCACGTTATTGTGATTCATCTCCATCTGTGTTTTACTTTTACCTCGTCTGTTCCTGTACCCACCTGTGTAAAAAAGTCATTTACCAGGCCAATAACATACTAGTAGCCTCGATGAGGACAGGAAGCTGGCGGTTTGTCAAAGTCCCTCCCATTTGCCCTGATTTTTTCTGACTAGATTTAAAGTTTAGTAGTTTTTTGGCATTTTTGGTTTCGGATGGTAGGCAGTTCCATGGGTTTATAACCCTTGTAGATGAAAGAGCGTTACATGACATACAGAAACAGGCAAGAGTAACTGTTAAATTGAAATTGAAATAAGTTTATTGAGATAAAATACACACAAAGGGATGAGGTAGCTCGAGCTATTCTCACCCCGTTCAGTACAACGTGTTCATACATAAATAAGACACATCACAAACAAAAAAACATGTTACCAAACATTCTGAGTGATAAACATATACTGTACATTTCTTCCTTTACAAATGTAGTATGTTACCAGACATACACACAAATACTTTTATGACTAGGTATATAGACAATTTGAAATAGCCAGTCAGACAATTTAACAAAAGGTTACAATGTTAGTGCTCCAGTGGATAAGGGAGTACCTAAGCAATAGGAAGTAATGATTATTGTAAGGGGTGAGACCTAAGAATGGCACGATATCACTAGCAGAGTCCCACAGGGTTCTGTACTTGTGCCTATACAGTTTCTTATGCATGTAAATGATCTTGCAGAGGGTATAAGACTCATTCCTCTCGGAGTTTTTTGATAATGTTAAAATTATGAGAAGAATTAAGATGGAGAACAGCATGAAGCAACAACAACTTAAGATGACCTGGACAAAAAGAAGGAATGGTCCAATAAATAGCTATTAGAGTTTAACCTCAGTAAATGTAATGTAATGAAGATAGGTGTAGGGAACATTAGGCCAGATACACAGTATCATTTCGGAGATGAAATCCTTCAATAATCAAGGAGAGAAACTAGAGTTGATATTATGCCAGACCTATGCCCTGAAGCCCATATAAAGAGGATTTCATCAGTGACATATACTAAGTTGGCCAGAATAACTGCCTTTAGAAACTTGTGTAAGGAATCGTTTAGAATCTTGTATACCACATATGTCAGACCTGTACATCAGTTGATTGATGGTAGAGAGACATGAACCCCAAATACTGTAGCTCAACCCTGGCAAGCACAATTAGGTGATAAGGTAAGTAGTTCTCTGCATGATTTCTTGACCAGGTTCCTGAAGGTATTTGTATAAACCTCTGGAAATAGACCTGGTGTGATGCCTAGCTCTTTTTATTTTTACCTTGACGAATTTGAGAGTTGCCTATCTTTCAAGCTGCATTCTCTCCTTCCTCATTGCCTTGAAGTTTAGGTTGAATTTTAGTATCCTTTTATTAGAACATTCTTGCACCGTTTTCAAATAGTCTAGTTATTCAGAAGTTATCCTCGGTCCATTTACAAATATAATAGGACCAGTGTGGGTCTTCAGGCTGAGCCTTATGAAACCAACTTTTAATTCCCTCCATTGTGACTGCTTTCACTGAGACATTTTTCTGTTTTATAAGTGTTTTTTGCTCGGTTTTGTGCTCAGTCACCCCAGCTCGCACTTTAATGTTTTGCATTAGTTTGATGTTGGGAACTGTGGGAAAGGCTCTCTGGTGGCCCAAGAATATACTGCATAGTCAAACCATCCTTTTCTTTCCTGCATGACCTTAAGTTATCCTCTTGCATAATGCTGTTAGACTAGTTAGCCAGGATTTATATTCCATGGACTTGTGTTAATACTTTGTTACAAAATAAATTTTATTAATTATTGCAGGAACCTCGGTCTATCCCTCACTGAGTACCATGTATTACAGGTATCTCCGTCTGAGCATCCCAGAGGTGGATGGACTGAGCGTAAAGAGCAGCAACCACCGTCACACCCGTGCCCTGGAATGTCGTGCACCAGAGACTCGTGCAACCCTCCTTGCCCTCCTCTCAGACACTCATGACGTCGCATACCCTTTCTTCAGAGAGGGTGGTGAACCGGACTTCGTCAAAACAGTGGCTGTAGGTCAGTATGGTGTTGGATGAGAGGGAAAAGTGAGAGAGAAGAGGGATGTAGGGTGAATGAGAGTTGGAGAATATGTATACTGTAACTTTACCTGAGGGCGACTAACACAGTGGCCTCGATGAGAACAGGAAGCCAGCGTCTTGTTGAGGGTCCCTCCATTTGCATTGATCCTCTCCGGATGGACTTTAAAAGCTAACGGTTTTGGCATTTACAGCTTGGGCGGGTAGGCAGTTCCATGGGTTTATAACCCTATGGGTGAAAAAGCACCTCCTGTTTTCAGTCTTACATTGAGGTTTGTTGAGCTTGAAACTATTGTTCCTTGTTTGTCTTGCATCTGATCTTTTGAAGAAATTGTCAGGATCAAATCAACATCCTCTAGCTTGTTCAGTATTTTAAGTTTCAATGAGATCCTTAGTACTTAGTGACAATAATGTGTCTGTCAATCTGTAATAAATTTCTTGAATAATCTCAATCCTATAGTAAATGACAGCATTATTTTACCACTTGTTACTATGCTGTGACCAACATGAACTTGAAAAAAAAAGTGGACTGGACAATGTGACCATCGTCTATACCAGATGTTGGCAGTAATACAGTTGTGTTCCAGCCCAATGTTCTCACAATTACCAACCTATCCTAACCTTGCTGGCAGCAGTTACAGCATAAGCCACTTTGATAATAATAGCCTCATGCTTGATGTACAATTATCAAGAACAAAACTCCACAGTGATTAATCTTTTAAAATAAAAATCAAAGGCGATGCCTTTCATGACCAGCTAAATCATTGCAGGTAGACACGAGTGCTCCATCAAAAAATGGAATGTCCAAAGACACGGAAGGAATAGAGAAATGTAATTAACATAAGTTTAGGTAGAAGAAAGTTGGCAAAACCATGAGCAAATCTTCATTGTCAACTCTTGTCACTTGTGAGCTGGCCGAGTTCTGAAACGTGTTCTCTCAACATGTAGATATTTGAGAAATCCAGTAAACTGACTATAACACTCGTGCCCAACAAATGAATTCAGCTTAGCTTTGTATCATTATAAATGTAGTCTAATATTAAATTACCTGTATATTTGCACTTGTTAAATATGGTAAATAGGTAATTTTCAGAGACAGGTCTACAGCCGAGCTGTTGTAGAATAATGTATTGGCTTCCAGTTCTCTTATACAGTACAAACATAAATTCTTGTTGTATCAAACCTTAAGTTTTTTTTTAAATATGATGAGTGAAAATATGAAGAGAAAAAAAAGTTAACTTGCACTCACTCGAACACTAGAAGTATATTGGTCTGTTTCTCTGAGAAATTCCATGATGTGACAAGACTTCATTATTAATTGTAGATAAAGGTCTGCCAGTAAGGGCTTTATAAAATTTAAAATTGATAGTTCTTACGGGTAAAATTTTATCAACATAAGTCTGCTCTTGATGTTTCTCAACATTGCTGTTGTCACTTTATAGTTAATTTCATATTCAACATAATAAAAATTAATAATTAGTATAATTTCATTCATGCATTCAGATTTAATTACTTTTCTTATCTTGCATGAATTCAAAATGTTATTTGTAATTAAATACTTAACGTTATTACAACATTTGTGCATGTCGCAGGTGTGTTTGACTTGCTGGAGAAGACGTGGGCGATCTGGATGAAGAATCCACGAACGGCTGACCCGCTCTTGACACTGCCTCTCCTCTTCACTTGGAGAGACTAATTTGGTATGCACACTTTACTTTTACTGATGCCATCACCAACACCTATCTCTAGAAAGCCCAGTCAATGCTGCTAGTGTTGATATACCATTTGTCTGTTAGGTATCCTCTTATGAAGTGACAATTATTCAACATTAATATTTAAATTGTTCTGTTGCATTCAATGTCATTGCAAACATATGATGTAGAGTTCATCACGTCGTTATATTATCAAACGGACTCCTTTGGGGCAACAAATTTAGATTGTATATATTTATTTATTGCCTTTTAGTTTAATGTACCTGAATTTACTTGAGGGGGTCTCTGAGAGGGCCACATCTGTAGGGGCTTCAATGGGAGGCTCCATTGTTCTTGGTTTTTCCAGTTGTGTTTTGATCTAGAGTACTTTGTTAGCATTCATGGCTATAGCATGTTGGAAAGTTCATGGGTTTATTACCCTGTAGGTAGAAAAAGAATATCCTATTTTCTATACTACATTGTGGCTTGTGGAGCTTGAAGTTGCTGCCCCTTGTGCAAGTTACATTGGACCTATTAAAAAGTGATTATATATATATATATATATATATATATATATATATATATATATATATATATATATACAGGTACTGTACATATAATATATTTATATTTATTTATCTTCCATTTTGTTCAGTATTTTGTCTCGATGAGATCTGCCTTGTTTGGTTGGTAGTCTTAAGACCCACAACTTTTCCTGGTACAGTATTTGAGTTAACTTGGTTTTGGGATGAGGTCTCTGTGCTTGAATACAGTAGTCCATATTGATGCCCACCAAAGATTTGTATAACTGGGTAACCACATTCTTTTCCTTGAAATCATAGGTTATTTTATTATTTCTTAGGGCTGGTTGGCTTATTTGCTACACCTCCTACTTACTGAGCATCAATGCAATTTAAACTAAATGGCTCCAGCATAAAAAGATTCCAGACATTTTATTAAAGTGGGACATCAGACTTAACACTGATCACCACATCACTGTCAGAGGATAATCGTACTATTAATGTACTAGTAAAGATTAGACATGGTTCTAGTTCTGTTATAAGAAAATTGTCTTAATAATAAAAAATAAGAATCATGAATCTTGTATTTTTATATTCTTTTACCCCAAAATTATACATAAATAAAAAAAAAAGCCTAATCACAAATGTAAAGCCTGCCAGTTGCTTATGTGAACATAGTTAAAACTAGATGGAAACCAACAAACTAAGATGAAAATGCTTAAAATTTGCTGTTTTGAATCTTCCCACCAAAAAATGCTCGAATGAATCTTCATCACAAATGAACAATATTTGTTTAAATGATAAAACCTGCAGTGTAAATACTTTCCAATAACTTAATCTAGGCTTTTACAATGACAATAATACCAGGATAATATCTAGATAGGGTTCTGGGAATTCTACTCCCCAGGCTTGACTTAAGAGCTTGGTCAAACAGGCTGTTGATGGAGCAGCCTGCAGCCCCACATATCCACCACAGCCTGGTTGGTCCGGCACTTCTTGTAAAAAACTGTCCAGTTTTTCTTAAAGACGTAATTTGGTTCTGGAAATATTTCTTATACTTGCTGGGAGTGCTGTATACTGAACAACCATGAACCTCTGATGTTCAGACAGTATTCTCTGAATGTGCTTATGGCACCTCAACTCTTCATTGGCTATTTTTCTTTTCCTTCCATATTGTTCACTCCAGTATATTGAGATGTAAGGAAAGTAATGGAGAGGGAGGTTTGTACAGTACATGGGATCCCCAGCAGTGCCCCAAGTAATGGTTAGAGATGAAAATGGTATTTGGTGATGGTTAGTGATGAGGATGTTCATATATAATGTAGATGAATACAGTGTTGCAGGTTGCATGCAGTGAAGACAGTGGTGATGATGAATGAGGTTAAGATGGTTTGGGAGGAATATACTATAAGCAAAAATGGTTAGTGATGATGGTTGCTTGTAGTGAAGGTGGATATAGTGATGGTTGTACAGAAAACTGGTTACAGTGAAGATGATAGTGTGTAGTGAAGATGTGGCCTAATCACCTGAGGAATGCCAAGTACTTTGGGCATCCTCTAATATAGCACTGTATACTAAATGGTGTACCCACCAGTGCCTAGGTCTCTCCCTCCCTCTGGTGATGTTATGTGTGATGAACAGCTGAAAATCTGTTGAAAACTATGGAAAACTAAACCTCCACTTCAGACTTCATAGGAGTTGTTGATTGTCACAATAGGGGTCAACCCTGCTTAATGCTGCATGGGGGGGAGGGTTTGATCCCCCCCCCCCTCCATGACACTCCCATTCAATCAAAATTGACAGTAGAAAGTTATACAATGCATCCATCTTGGGAGACATTTTTATAGATATATGGATTGTGGACTCAATTCTTGAATTGTTTAGATGCTAACCATGCTAGAGAAGGGGTCACATTTTCTCAAGAGTAAATTAAGAAACGTCTAAATATTGGACCTTTACCATCTAAGGGTCATGGATACCTTAGAGAAGAAAATTCATTAATAATTTAAAAGAAATTGGAAGACCATTAAAAAATATCTCGGGTGCGCACACGAATGAGACTTTGGGTGTCGCAAAGTTTGCTGATAAGGCAGAAACTTGTCCCAGAAGTTGTGTGGAAGTTGGAGCCAGCATTCACACAGATGAGAAGGGTTCTGGGGGCACAGACAAGTAGACAGATTTGGGTGCATAGTAAATAAGCAAAGTGAACAAGATAATTATAATAATTCATTGTGTCGGGGAACAGGCAGCTAGTGTATAAACAAATCAAATGAATAGGCAGATCATACTAGCATCACGTTAGTGCGATCTCTGTGTGTAAGCTAGTGTATACATGTATACTATATATACATGTTAGGCTTATATGAAGGTTTCCCCAAGGTCGAATTACTGACCCTCGGGATGCAACCCCACCAGAAGTTGACTGACCCCTGGGTACCTATAATTACTGCTGGATGAACAGGGCCATTAGTTAATAAGAAATGCCCTCAACCATTTCTGTCCCACCCAGGATTTGAACCCAGAATTTCTAATAGTGAGTTGAGAGTGAACCTGACTTCTCTACTAGGCCCCTGAGACTGGTAATAGGAGAGACTATGATGACTGGGTAACACAGGTGGAGGGAGTTCAATTGATAAAGGAGGGATGGTTATTGGAAATGTGGCATTCTTTATCATTTTATAATTAAAATTGCAACCTGTTGTCCTGTTTTAAATGGAAGAAATCTTTAAAGATACTTGCACAAAATACTAGGTGATGTATAGTACAGTACTTGTTTTGCAAATTACAGTTTCCATTAAGATTTTATGTTCTGAACATATACAAAACTGCAGTTGTGTGACACTCGTGTAGCAAGAACATGTAGCTGAAGAATGCGAGGAGAAAAAATGAACACAGAATTGTTTGGCATTCGGGCACAGTAATGAAAATGTAATACTGCATTAAGATGAAGGGTATAAAGTTCAGTGTGTTACTACAGTTCTTTTATGATAAGGAGAACAGGAAGGTTAAAATAGGCAGGTAAGTGTGATAAAGTTCTCTTGTAAGTTAATTAATAGATCAGTTGGGTTCTCATGACATTTTTACTTAAGAATGGTTATGATAATGCTGCATGATGTATATACAGTATATACAATGAGCTATACAGTCTGTCAATTCGTAATTATGCCCAGCAATTTGAACAGGTCTTTGACTGAAAATGGTTACAATTTTCAAGTGTGTCCCTGCATTTTGAGGGTTGAAATCAAAGCACATGGCATACTTCTTAACCAAGTTCTCATTGTATTACCATTAATACAATGGTAATTCTCAATATTCCATCAACCTCATCTTTGTATTTTCTGTTTGTACATTCGTGCTATCTAATGCAATTAACATTTGGCCCAATCAATATTTGTTTGATATACATTGCATATTTTTTTATTGTGCCTACCTTGCATATTTTCTTTAGTCATTGAAGATCATGCATCTTTGGTAATTTACATTTGCCCTTTATTTTGCATTAAATATTATTTAATTTGCATTACTATCGGGAAATTATAAACGATGAAAAGTCAACATGTTTATTCGTAATGAAACGTCTCTCATAAAGATCTGGCTATTTTTGTTTGATAAGGAAGACCTTAGGAACACAAATTATTTTTTAGAATTGAGGGATTCTAATACTATTTTCAAGATGAATCTTTAGCACCTTTGTATGGAATAAGACAACCTTCAAACCAACATCAGAAACACTGCTACTCATATGATACAAACACATTCATTTACACAATCTACTCTTTACTTGTTACTACAATTGTTGTAGAAGAGGAAAGCAATTGATGAAAAGTATTTAAAACATTACAAATATTTTTAAACACTATAAAATTATCAAAACTCGAAGTAGCTAAAATATTTGGCACCAATTTTTTTTGTTTAAGAGGGAAATGTGTGTGGATTGTAATATTAGTATAGTGAATGATGTACTGGTTGAGACAAGTAACTAGATGAGTGACAGCTCGGTTCTTAGTGAGGGGATCCTGCCACATCACAGCCTTCCAGGCTCTTGACAGGGTGTATGTATGTGTATAATATATATATTATTTATATATATATATATACACACACACACACACACCCTTACATATAGAAAAATACCAATAATTCCAAACTGAAAATTAGATATGGTATTATTTATACCATTGTGTGTGTGCATCCTGAATTTTACTTTAAAAAAACCCTCACTGATTAGCCAAAGAACATATAGTGCACAAAGCTGAGCACGTAACACTTTTATTTGTTAAAAAAAAAGTGCTATATTTTTTAACGTACATTTGAACATGTGTAATTCCTTAATGATAAAAAATGGAATGAAGTTCGAGGTAATATTTTAAACTAGAATACATGCAAATTAAATTAGCATTGTGGTTCTGTCAGTATAAAAATGTTACATTTGGCAAAGTGAAATCCAGTATAAAATGCATTACCATTGCACATTTACTGAATTAAGTATTAAATCATTATCAACTTGCTAAAATCAGTATAGCTATACAACCTGCCAAAGCAACAATTAGCAATGTACGAGAAACTTAAGATATCAAATCCCTTGCAATAATGTTCTGGGAATGATAATCCTGCAGTTTGTAATTGAACAGGAATGAATGCATCCACTTTCAAATGCAAGGAATGTATTTTGACAACATGGTCCATTGTAAAAGTAATAAAATAAATAAAGCCCACCTCTATGGATTATTGGAATGCCAGTAATATAAAAATATATCGAGCCCAGAATACTACATAGCACTTCCTTTTGAATATTCAAAACATGCTAGATATCATTAGAGCTACCAATACAAAAGAAAAAAAGACGCAAGACAAGCAGTGTAAAAGTATTGGAGTCCCCAAAGATTATTATGGACATATGACTCAAAAGATTTGGATTAAAATATTTCTAACTATCCTGAAAATTTGATATTCTACAAGGTGCAAAACTGTTGACAGGACATTGCAGTTCTGACATTAAGGTGCAGATCTTGTTCCACTATATGCCCACAAGTTAACTGTGCAGCCAATATAGAACCTGGCCATAAATGTTCCTTCTTATTTCAGCCACAGGCCATGGAATAGGTCACATTTGATAATACATAACTAGTTATTCATAATGGCAAACCATTATCTATTGTTTTAAATGGCATTATAATGATGGTAGAAAACTGAGGAATTCATTTCTGGGAGTTAGGATGAGCACAAATGACTGTAGCAGCAGTGCCCATGAGATCATTAAAGGCAGTACCAATATGGCTGGGAATCTAGCAATATTTTATACATATATATCGGATAGAGATGAGAAACAGCAAAGGTTTAATCTCGATCACCATGGGATGTGTGGTGACACTGCAAGAGTCAACCAAAATAACAAGCATTGGTGCATGAAAAGTAACCATTTTGGACAATGTAAAGCTCTGCCTTAAAAAATCATTGGAAGGGGGATAAAGGGGAGGTGGTACATAAAGGCTTTATCAGGAAAACAATGGAAATAGCCATCAGCAGATTTCAACCCACCCATAAACAAAGCATGTAAAAGACACTGAAAATATAAGTTTCAGGACTTAAGGCTTCACAAAATATAATGCACAGGGGACATCGTGGGGGTGAACCAGGCATAATAAGAGGGTACACATGAACAGAAACCTTTGAGAACAATCCATGCAGTAAAAAAAAAAAACTACAAAGGAGAGGGAGCAGAGCTTTCAAGAGGGGCAGCAGTTATTGTGTAATAAAAGCTTTAATGAGAACTTTTGGAAAATAACAAGAAAAAACAAAAAACAAACCAAACCAAGGCATAAGTCCATATGATGCAAAGTGTTAAAATGAAAGGTTCAGTGTAACAACTGATAAAAAATGCAAAGCAACCATGGCCTATGTTAGACAGACTAGAGAGGAGTGCAAATCATGGAAGAAGTGCAGGTGTGCAAGTCAGTATTCAAGAGACAAAGAAAGAATAAAGGGTTCTAAAAGACAGTCACAGGTATTAGTGAGAGAATTACCTCAGAATTAGTAGAGAGAGGTGAATTAGTGAGAAGAATTGCCTAGTGAAGTGGATGTTCAACAAAGATGTAAGGGAAGGAAAGGAAAGGGAAACATCATTATGGATTATGAGCAATGGTGCAGTAACAATAAAATTTAATTATCCTTTATTTTCTGATGTGTGGGTTGGTGTCAAAGTTTCGGCCACATACATACTGTAACTTGCTTTCTGCAAAACGGTACAAGTAAATAAGTGACCAGAACGACCAATAATGCATAAAAAATGAATATAATTAGAACTGTCAACAGACACACTGTTATTCTAAAATTTGCCATTTGTTTTACCTTTTATATATATATATATATATATATTTAATAAATTTTATATATATAATATATATATTAAAAATTAATAAATTTTTATATAATAATTTTCCGTACTGTATATTAAACTTGTTATTGTTGTGAAGTCAAATATTTTTCAGTATTCACGTGTTGACATCTTTACATATAAATACTTCTCAAAAGTACATGGCTTCTTTCTTCCCTTTATGCATGCTTGCTACAGTGCCCTTTGTTGATTAGCAGTAAATTTTGTCCTACCATTAAATATTTTTGAATAACTAAGCTAACAGACTATATATCTAAATTCAAGTTTATTTACATTGGACTAGCAAAAGTTTTAACACCAAATTAATAATTGTTTAAAATTATTTATTTTGGTGCTTGGCAACACCAAAATAAATAAAATAAACTTAACTTACACCGGTCCTTGTCAATAATTGTTGTACATTATTGTGTGTGCACCATAGGCTATAAACCTTGTCTGTTTTACAGTTATGGTTGAACATGTTTCACATTCCTAGGAGGTCTCGGCTCCCGACCAAGACCCGGGTTCATAAAGCAGTTAAGTGCTTACGAACGTGTACATCTTTCCTCAATCTTTGACGGCTTTGGTTATATTTATTTAACAGTTTACAAGCATGGAAACTTCTCAATCAACTGTTGTTATTGTTATAAACAGCCTCCTGGTGTTTTGGAGCTCATTAACTGTTTAATAATTGTAAACAATGCCGCCAAAGATTGAGAAAAGATGTACAAATTCGCAGGTGCTTGCGTAGCCGCTTTATGAATCCGGTTCCAGGTTGAGAAAACTTTCCATGACCTAGACATTTAGACAAGTTAACAGTGGCTTAACAAAAAATGACAAATTTGTCTAAAACACACGTCCACAATCATTAAGAGCATGTAAAAAATCAAACCACTAACACTGCATAATATTTTATATAAAACTGTAACAAAAGACAGACGGAAATTAGTCTTCACAGAAACTAATTGGATTCATGCATGCCTGTGTGTATGGGGATATATATGTTTTTATCAGTGCCCCTTTATTAACCATACTGGTCCAGACCATTTTTAACAATTCACACACACATTCTTATCACGAATTACCTTGAGTAAATTTCCTGCTCCTCACCATCTGTATCTGAGAGCAAGGGTACCCTTTTGGTAACTTTCTGTTGGTGATAAGGGAATGGGCTGCTGAGGTGGCTTGGGTGGATGTACAGCCTTCAGCACAACATGGAATGTGATGCCAATGATACAAAGGACTAACCCCATCTGTTAGAAAGAAGAGATTTAGATTTGTAATCTATTAATATGTAAATACAATTAATGTGTAAATATACTGTATTAACACATTGTATATGAAATGGCAATTTACTAAAGTAAGATGTTAAATCATTATTCGTACAGTTTCCCCACCTTCATGTGGGAGGGAATGCATCACCCTGCAATATTGTGTAATGTTCATGCAATTGCATGTAGTCGGCCAAATAAAACCTCCAGGGCACATGCTCATGGCAATGCATTAACAAAACACTTGTTTAATGCATTTAATGTTAATGTTTCATTAATAGCACAGTCTGGAAGCTAATATTTACCCAACAAGATTCATCTCAGGAGAAGATGTACAATAATGAGAAAACATCTTGAGGACGTGCTCACCTGGTTCCCTCACACCAAGTATTTCCACAATTGCTATATAGGAAATTTAATAATCATACAATCTGCAAAAATACTGTAACTTACCAAATTATGAATGTCAGATGTTCCTGTAGACATAGACTGCTAGTGACAGTGTCATGATCTCTTTGGCNATTTCTGCCATGTTCCCCCTCCCCGCTTTTTTCCTTTTTCAACGCAATTTATACCTTAATCTCAATTAGTATAAAGCGTTAGTCTAAGTGTTTATTCCCACACCTTGCCGGAAGCGCGTATTAGTGACTTTAGGTATTGTATGTACTAGCTCTATCTATAAATCTAAAAATGTTTATAAATCATCTTCTATGTATGTAATTTTACCTGAATAAACATTCTGATTTTGATTTGATTTTTTTTAATAGCAGGGCACGTGTCCTATCACCTATGCTCCTGCTCACCTAGCAGTAAATAGGTACCTAGGATTAAGTAATTTGTAAGGTTGAATCCTGGGTAGGAACTCTAATTCTACCTTTGGGGGGGGGGGGGCTAAATTAAGCCATAACATATATATATATATATATATATATATATATATATATATATATATATATTATATATATAGATATATATATATATATATCGGAAATAGTATCAAAGCATATATATATATAAACACTAACGAATCACATTAGAGATCTAAACTTATGTTGCGTCAAATGTTACCTAATTTATTATCAATGATAAAATATCGGAAATTCTTGCAATGTATCCATATTTCGGTTCAACAGTAGATAAAGGAAATATTGTGTACTTATTAGATATGTAGCCTAAAATCATGACTTGCACAACATTCTGTGTTGAGAAGATTTGTTAAGTATCTTGTACCTAACTTAACTCCCTGTGGAATATTATGTTATTAAACATTAGTTATCATGCAAGCAGAGCACTGTTACCAGCGATCATTATAATTATATATAGTGCGTACAGGTAAATTGTAAAATGTGTAAAAAACATTCACTGCAGATCTAAGGTCTTAAAATATTTTGTTCCCTCCGTAATCCTTATGCGCACTCCACTCACAGGATGAGTATGGGGGTGTGCAATAACTATCACTCACAGGATGAGTATGGGGTGTGCAATAACTATCACTCACAGGATGAGTATGGGGTGTACAATAACTGCCACTCACAGGATGAGTATGGGGGTACAATAACTATCACTCACAGGATGAGTATGGGGTGTACAATAACTACCACTCACAGGTGAGTATGGGGGTATAATAACTATCACTCACAGGATGAGTATGTGGTGTACAATAACTATCACTCACAGGATGAGTATGTGGTGTGCAATAACTATCACTCACAGGATGAGTATGGGGTGTGCAATAACTACCACTCACAGGATGAGTATGTGGTGTACAATAACTATCACTCACAGGATGAGTATGTGGTGTACAATAACTACCACTCACAGGATGAGTATGGGGGTGTACAAATAACTACCACTCACAGGATGAGTATTGGTGTACAATAACTATCACTCACAGGATGAGTATGGGTGTACAATAACTACCACTCACAGGATGAGTATGGGGTGTGCAATAACTATCACTCACAGGATGAGTATGGGGTGTGCAATAACTATCACTCACAGGATGAGTATGTGGTGTACAATAACTACCACTCACAGGATGAGTATGGGTGTATAATAACTATCACTCACAGGATGAGTATGGGGTGTATAATAACTATCACTCACAGGATGAGTATGGGTGTGCATAACTATCACTCACAGGATGAGTATGGGGTGTGCAATAACTATCACTCACAGGATGAGTATGTGGTGTACAATAACTACCACTCACAGGATGAGTATGGGGTGTATAATAACTATCACTCACAGGATGAGTATGGGGTGTATAATAACTATCACTCACAGGATGAGTATGGGGTGTGCAATAACTATCACTCACAGGATGAGTATGGGGTGTATAAATAACTATCACTCACAGGATGAGTATGGGGTGTGCAATAACTATCACTCACAGGATGAGTATGGGGGTGTATAATAACTACCACTCACAGGATGAGTATGGGTGTGCAATAACTATCACTCACAGGATGAGTATGGGGTGTATAATAACTATCACTCACAGGATGAGTATGTGGTGTACAATAACTACCACTCACAGGATGAGTATGGGGTGTATAATAACTATCACTCACAGGATGAGTATGTGGTGTACAATAACTACCACTCACAGGATGAGTATGGGGGTGTGCAATAACTATCACTCACAGGATGAGTATGGGGTGTATAATAACTATCACTCACAGGATGAGTATGTGGTGTACAATAACTACCACTCACAGGATGAGTATGGGCTGTACAATAACTGCCACTCACAGGATGAGTATGTGGTGTACAATAACTGCCACTCACAGGATGAGTATGTGGTGTACA
This sequence comes from Procambarus virginalis, assembly GCA_020271785.1. Classification (NCBI taxonomy): domain Eukaryota; kingdom Metazoa; phylum Arthropoda; class Malacostraca; order Decapoda; family Cambaridae; genus Procambarus; species Procambarus virginalis. The sequence continues at coordinate 3,818,159 of WNGS01163731.1, forward strand.
ATAACTATCACTCACAGGATGAGTATGGGGTGTACAATAACTGCCACTCACAGGATGAGTATGTGGTGTACAATAACTACCACTCACAGGATGAGTATGTGGTGTACAATAACTACCACTCACAGGATGAGTATGTGGTGTACAATAACTATCACTCACAGGATGAGTATGGGGTGTACAATAACTGCCACTCACAGGATGAGTATGGGGTGTACAATAACTACCACTCACAGGATGAGTATGTGGTGTACAATAACTACCACTCACAGGATGAGTATGTGGTGTACAATAACTACCACTCACAGGATGAGTATGTGGTGTACAATAACTACCACTCACAGGATGAGTATGTGGTGTACAATAACTACCACTCACAGGATGAGTATGGGGGGTACAATAACTGCCACTCACAGGAGAGTATGGGGTGTACAATAACTGCCACTCACAGGATGAATCAGTTAAAATTAGCTAAAACTGTAAATAAACTATTGAACTCTGTAGCTCGGTAATCAGAAGAGCATAGCAGTAGGCCTAGTCTGTAGCTATAGGTCTATAGTCTGGCATAGTCAACAGCAGCAACAGGCACAACGGACCGTAGATGAAACAAGAACAGTAGAGGAAACAGGAGCAATAAAGGGAACAGGACGGTATAGAGGCAATACCGAGCTGAAGTGGGTCAAGTTTTGAAAGGACCGTTTTTTAACGGGAACATGCTGTGTGTATGGATTCTGTTATATATGCAGTATATATGTTAATTCCTTCCTTGATATATTAACTAGCTCTCCATCATGAAGTGAAACATTTCATTCAATATTGATTGAAAATATTAGTACTATTAACGCAAGGAAGTGACGAAAAATAAACAATATTAAATGTGTCGTTAAACAATTTAAGTTAAAATAGGTGCGGCTCGGTGTTTCATACTTTTAGACTATACCTTACATTAATGGTGATCTAGAGGGTATATTTTTACCACCTTAAAATTCCATTATTTATTGAGGTAATTAGATTATATGAAATCGTTGAAAGTGGGTTATACCGCAATTATAAAGAGTGATTATTGCAGTGGTTGATCAGGAGTTAGAACAAGTTGCTGGTGTTTAATGCAGGTAGTAGAAATGAAACAAGGCAGAATGTATATAAGGGATTAGGTAAAGGTTTAAGAAGAGAGTGAGATAATAGGGTGATAATGGGTGTGTGTGTGTGTGGTGTGGTGTGCGTGGTGGTGTGGGTGGGAGGAGAACCATCGCGCCAGTCGGCTCTCCACCCGATCGATCTCGCGGAGTCTCGTCGAGAGCGAGAGTTTCTCCCACAGCAAAAATAATACTTGACCCAACGAAACGAACGTATTAGACGGTGTTTTTGTGCGTAACCTTCTTATGCTATAAAGTAAGTAGTGGAGGACGGTGGTGGTGGTGGTGGAGTGTGACAGCAGGAGGGCCAGGAGGGCCAGAGAGGGCCGCCCAGGGCCACTCTGGCAGACAAATAGGTAGAGACAAATATTGGATGACTCATTGGAAAAGGGCGAAGATGGACCCGAATGTCAGCTGGAGCGGCGGTGTTTGTGGTGAGGGTGGTGCTGGGGGGCCAGGGTGGAGGCCTGGGTCTGTGGGCGAGGGCTCTGGGGTCATGTGGGTCCAGGCCCTGCTGGGGGGGGGGTCTCGAGGGTCAGCCAGGCAGATGGTAATTCATATCAGGTGGAGGTAGTTTAGTTTAGTTTATTATGCACCCCATACCCAACTTGTGGGCGGCAGTGGAAAGGTTTACAGAGGCACATAATGAGCTCAGGGACTGAACCCCGTCATTCATTTGGCTAAACAGGTTACAGTCTTGATGAGCTAGTTGCAAGGTTCATTGCACAATCTTCACATCAAGAATGGGCTTGAAAATGACCACAAGTACAGTTTCTAAGTTAAGGAACTGACATATGTGGAGAGCTAGTGTAATAATTGATGTGTTTGTCCTGAATACCGCCCCTGTCTGGTGGCAGCGGTGGATAGGTTACAGTCAGTTACTACCTACAGCTAGCAAACTGGGGATATCTGGCTATGATTTCTGGTAGCAGATCATTTTTAATTAAATATTTACACATCTCTTGAATATTTGTTATAAAAGGGAGGGCGTGTGAATATTTTTGTTGACAGTTTACATTTGGTCAGGTCTACATCGGCAGATAATAAAAATTCCTGGGTGGAAGATTATTAGGTGGAGATGAATTATTATAATGTAGCTCACGGCATCTGGGTGTATTCGCTTGGTAACATTTACGTCCCGACCCCTCGTTTTCGGAATTTGTATGAAATACGACTGACGTTGTATTATGAAGTTATTTAAGCGACAGACATGTTCGTCTTTAAGATTCAAGGTGGAAAAGATTACTGATGTTGACCTTGCTTGGAGTGAGAGATCCCTGCTCTGAACACCTGTCACACCTGCTTCCTTGGCTTATTACAGTCTTGTCATGTGGTTCTTGCAGCAGATCTGAACAAATATAATTAGGTATATAATGGCTTCTCTTCCTAATGTGTTGGATGTGGTACAGTTTACTTGAAGTGCATTACGTGGTACCGTACCCGTACTATGTATGGATTCTCTGGTTGGTGAAGTGAGCAGCCATTACTGCAGTCTCCCAGAAATTTATTTAACATGTCACCTACTTGTGAATTTGTTTTGATTCATTATCAATGATTCATTGTGTTGGTACTGAGGTGATGATGCTGCAGGTAATGCCACTTGTACCGCTGTTACACGAGCTTAAGAAAAATGTTAGTTTTTGTTTTTTTGACGGTGACAAAGAATGGCAGTCTGCCACCTTGGCTCCACTCAACATAAGCTAACTAAAACTAACCTAGCATATTCTAACCAGCCAAATAATCGATTTCTTAACTATATAAATACTGAATATAATTGTTTAATCTTTGTATTTGTTGTACTCTATATTCTACAATAATTCCATTAATGGATATAATTTTATAATATTGTACCATTCATATATATTGTATACAGTATTTTATATATAGGAGGAATTGATGAATTCCCCTCAAAATTAGTTAGGCCTGTTTTTTTTATATGAATAATTAGTTTTACTTTGTCAAAGTGTTTTCATCAGTGAATATAATGAAGGATGCAAATTTTTTCTTTCTTCCTTGCAAGGCAACCAGAACCAGTCAGGAGTACTGTATTCAGTGGTGTAAGTTTACCATAACATATCAACTAAATGTTGTGATCGTTATAATTTTGTGTACTCGGTGTATGGATGTCTTGGGCATTTTAAGTTTTGGAAGTATTTTTTTCAAAGTTAATTGCTTCATTACTATTTTTTATGAATTTTGGCATGCTTGTTAAGGTAAGGAATGCTTCTTGTTATGAAATTTAAATAGGCATCACTGTGTACTCATTTTTCATAAGATAATGTAAGAAATTTATTTTGTAATACAAGCAGTACTTGATGTTTGTTAGAGATAATTATTTTATATAATAATATAGATCAGTTTTGTAATAAAGGCATTTTAAGACAGCACTACAAATAAGTAGGAAAAAGAAGTGTCCATTTCAATGTCATTTTGTAAGATCTCTTAAAATTCATACCACAAATTTTGAAATAAACCTACTACAGTATAATATTTTTGTTTTGGTCCACTGAGAAGGTCGATACAAATATCTTGATGTTTTAATATTTGTCCACAGTGCAACTTGACCATTTTCAGATCTTGCCAGAATTTTGTGGTGAAAATGTATATTAATTCAGGTTGAATTAATCTTGGGAAGCATATCAAGGTTTCTTATTTGTTTACAGCAGTCTGAATTTAAAAGTTGTGTATGCAAATATTAAAACATGTCTAAAGATATGCAGCACACTAATTACTTAAATGCTTGGGAACATATTTCTTATAAATCTCTCAGGTTGAATACTAATGACCAGTAACTGTTTTATCTCCTATACAGTACTGTATATATGGTTGCCTATTAACAAATATCAGATCCAGTCTTTATAAAGATCTATTAAAAAGTTTTCTCTGAATGGACATGGTGTTTTTTTGTATAACTTCCATTTTGGCACATGTGAAAAGTACCGTATATGAACTGTGACCATTTTATGCCCACTTTAGGTGAACATTTTATTTTGTTAGGATTGGCTGACAGCTTGTGGCTTTATCCTAGTCAGGCTCTGGTGGCTACCCATCACATGAGTAAGTGAAATTAAGATTTTACTAAATAGATGCAGCCATTGACCGTGAGAAATATGAGAGTATGAATGGTCTTTTAACTGTTCTAATCAATTTTTTTAAGACTATTAGATGGTTTCAACTTTCAGAAAGAGTTGGAGGGGTTAAGTCATTGAGCATAGTTCGAACAAATTTATGGTTTGTTTACATTTTGAGTTTAACATGTTCATTTCTTGGTACTGATGGCATGTATCTGCATGCAAACTCATGTAGAACCGAGTGACTTGAGTTAAGCCAAAAAATGCTCTTCATTTTTTACCCCAAATAGAAGTGGTGTTAATTCCCCAAGTCAGGGTACTGTTAATATTAAACTATAAGCTGTAGTCACCTCAATTATCACAGCTAGTTAAGTGAGGTGAATGTGTGGTGGGTGGCAGCATGTTCACCGGGTACAACTGCTGAAAATTTGAGCAAGTCACCTCTGCAAGCATTGACATGCAAGCCGGATGATGTCGCTTCCATCCTAAGCCTTGTATGGCAAACTTGGCTGCTGGGTGTGTGTGTGTGTGTGTGTGTGTGTGTTAATCAGTCTTGCATGATAACTGGCATAAATATTGAGGTAGTAATATTACAAAATGATAAAAGCTTCCTCTGGTTTATATGGTTCATTGGGAATGTGTTAATTTCTTTAATGAAATTTCTATTGATAAACTGTTGTATGCATAGTTGGTACTGCAATATCTTGTCTTCCCCATTACACCAATTATTGAGCATTTTTGTTTTGTTTTTTTAACATGGCAAGAATATAGTGTGACGTGTTATGTGAGGATATAAAAACAAATATTACAGTATATAGAGGTGGTGAGGTGGCAACAGGTATGGGTTGAAAAAAGTGACACGATATTGTAACAATTCTCTTGAGGATTAAGTACAGGCATTCATACTCACTTATGCGATGTAAATAGTCTTGTTTTATTATATTGAATGACCAGAATAGGGAAAGAATTAGCAATTTTAATGGCATAAACAATTTAGTTAATAGTGTGGATTTATAAAACATTAAATAATCAATAGTTACTGCAACATTTATTGGAAAATGCTCAAATACCGGGGGCTTCACTGTATTTTGGCTGACCCAATTAAATTCCAAGTACAATTTCCTATTATGACTAGTTACTGGCATTGTACTCTGGCATCTTTTGCTGATTCCAGACTTGTTAACAAGAAGGCAGAATATATTATTAGTAGCTATTCTGGGACTGATGGCATTATTCCTTATGTGCATCCCACGCCAATGTCATTAAATCGTGTAACCAGAATGGTACGGTACTAAAGCTTTTTCTAATCAGTTAATCTAATTAATAATATATTTTTTGAGGTGCTACTATTAAGGTAATTAGATTTAATGTTGTCCTGTGTGGAACATCCATTACACCACCCTCAAGCTGTAGGGGGCGGGGGGGCACCCATATACAGATGTATTACATCACAGTAGATCATATACTTATTAGTGATTTTTTATTTAATAAAAAATGTGTACAGTGTTGTATGTATTAATGCACAGAACTATTTCTTCAGGTATGGAAGTGTAAGAAGTGTTACCCACGTGTTGATTGGTTCCACAGTAAAACCTACGATCATGAAAATGGTTTTGTCACAGCGTCAAAGAGAGGAACTGTAAGCATTAATGTGTTTTCCCAATATGAATGATTTAACATTGGTAGAGATCCTCTTGGGACTTGGTTGATTATAGAAGTGATACTGTTTGTTCTTTACTTTGACTACCCTCATGCTGTAGTGCCACTTGGTGGTCTCACTACCCTCATGCTGTAGTGCCACTTGGTGGTCTCACTACCCTCATGCTGTAGTGGCACTTGGTCTCACTACCCTCATGCTGTAGTGCCACTTGGTGGTCTCACTACCCTCATGCTGTAGTGGCACTTGGTGGTCTCACTACCCTCATGCTGTAGTGCCTCTTGGTGGTCTCACTACCCTCATGCTGTAGTGCCACTGTGTTTGCCCGTGTTCATTACAATGACCTCATTTTAAACCATGATAACACACCCACTTCCCTGTAACACCACCACAGCATAATATAGTTGCCTGCACAAAGAAAGCACACTAACGTGATATATCGGTGAGAATATCAGTAGAAGCAATGAGAAGCATTATTAAACCTGTGCTCTGGGTACTCCCAAGCAATACGATCTTCAAAACACAATAACACTAACCATATCACCACCATCTTCCTTCCTCACATTTCCCATTAAAGTATCACATAGCACCTTATTGCTGCCTAACTTCCTTGCTTTACTAATTACAGCACTTTATTCTGAGATATGCATGTTCAAGGATTCCTCATGATGGCTCTGTTTGAAACACTATTGTGTAGTGGAATGTGAACGTATGAAGTGTTTATAAATCAACTTCCCATTTACATTTATTTGCCTGTACAATGATATTTTGGCCACTTGAAAGTGAGAGGGGGTACTGTATTATATATTGAACAGGGTATTGTCTCAGTGGTGTGATATTAGAGCTGATGGCAGATACACTGAATGCTCACTAATTTGACCTTCACTAACCTGGATAACTTGGTAACTCTGGGCCAAAATTATGTTTTGAGTTAGTGTTTTGATAAGGACAAAGTTAAAAATATGAGGCTTGGTGAAAATGAAAGGAAAAAAAGACATGTATGATTGGGCTAATGTTTACTGAGAGGTTAAGCAGTCTTCTTTGAATGATGATTCTTGGTGCCTTCTTTTGAGTATTAATTTGAAGAATGCTTGAAGAAAAGGCTGAGTTTCAGCTAATGACCTTGAAGATTCAGTAGTTAGTCTGGTTAGAAAGTGATGCTAATGACCCAGGTTATTGTACAATGTCTGAAGATGAGTTTGCTCAGATCATTATGAGCATGGTGAAGGAATGTGAATGGAAATAAGTGTTGACTACAATATATTGATAAAATTATGCTTCCAACATCGACAACTCAGATGTTGAAGTTTATGCAGTAATTTATGCAGGGTAAAGAAGTGATCATCTAGGAGTTGGCGCCAATGAAAAACCAATGAAAAAAAGGGGGCAAACCAAAATAGATGCATATTAGATAAGATTTTAAAGTGAATCTTCAACCTGTAAAGCCATGGCATCTGGCAGTCAAAACCAAGTTTGTCAGCAACTTGTTAGTTTATACAAGGGCTGGGTAACTATAGGTTAAGCTGCTAATAGGCATATTATATATTATTTGATGTCAAAATATATTACAGTATTAAGTCCTTCAGTTCAAGTGTTTATTGTACATGCTATATTTCTGCACCCTAAAGTTCAGTGCAATACTGTATTCAAATTTGAGGATGATAAAGACATCTTTGAACTCCTCCAAAATTTGAATTTATTTGAGTTAAATTTGGTTAATGTCTGTGAAGAAGTTGACATGATATAAACCTCTTACTAATGCATATAACAATGTGAGGAAATAATTTATATTTGTTGCAGTCAAATAAAAACACAAACAGGAATTGAGTAATTTGGATCTGCACATTTCCAGATTAAAGTTGATCTCATGTGGTCGGAAATAAGGAGCGTTCAGTGTGTATTGGTGCAGCCTTAAAAATTACTAATGGATTAATATTTTTTTAGTTGGAAGGTTGACATTTTTGTAATTAAATGTTTATATTTCTCTTCTTTAGGAATAAAGCCATAGCTGACTATTTATGCAGCAATGGCTACATGGATGCGTTGGAAGCCTTCAAGAATGAGGCAGACATGCCAGGCGAGATTGAAAGAAAATATGCTGGGCTTCTTGAAAAAAAATGGTGCTCAGTTATTAGACTTCAGAAAAAGGCAAGTACTTTTGTATTTATATTTGTGTACTGTACTAGAGTATTACATGCAATACTTCTGACATTACCCACTTCAGTGTGAAAAGATGTTACCCCTTGAGATCCCTAAGCCTAAACTTAACATTGCCTGATGTATGTTAAATTCATTGCTGACATTAGTAGGGTTTTCTAGTGATTTTTAACCCTCTATTTCAATCTTAACTGTTGATGTATAACACTCAAATCTATCTAGTACTAATCAATACTGCCTTATGTAAGGTTCTATTTTGCCTTATATTAGTTTGAAATCATATTTATTAAGTGGACTTGTCCTTTAACTTTGTTTATGTGGGACTTTTAAGATGTAAATACTGTGAAACCAAAATAATTTGAATCTAATTGCATACTTTTTTTTTTTTTTTTTTTTTCCTCCCAGGGATATTCCTGTGCAGGCCCTAAGCCTCTGGCTGGCCCACTAAGTATTTTTGTTTCTGTTGTACTTGGGCGGAGTATGAGTATTTATGACTCATGATTGCATACTTGACAGACATTTTAAATTGGTTCCTGTTAACCAGACCACACGCTAGAAGGTGAAGGGACGACGACGTTTGGTCCGTCCTGGACCATTCTCAAGTCGATGTTGACAATCGACTTGAGAATGGTCCAGGACGGACCGAAATGTGGTCGTCCCTTCACCTTCTAGTGTGTGGTCTGGTCAACATACTTTAGCCACATTATTGTGACTCATCGCCTGCATTGGTTCCTGTTACTTATAACTGATGAACTTGAAATTTGCTACTTTTAAGTATTATGGCAAAAGTCATTACTGAAACTTGGTAATATATGCAATTGCATTTTTTTTTTTTTTTTTTTTTTTTTTTTTTTTTTTTTTTTTTTTTGACAGTGCTAAACCTAGAGAGGAATTTTTGGGCCATTCTTGTTTACTGTAGGTCATGTGCTTCATGAAGATTTACAGTAAAAAGAAGTGTAATGAACGAGTGAATTAAGTTGTTACGTAATTTCAGTTTATTTAATTATAGTATGGTAGACTTGAGGGGCAGGCATGGCTTCAGTTAATGGTTACTTTTGTCTTCCGTCATAGGTAATGGAACTAGAAGTAAAGTTAAATGAAGCTGAAAGGGAATACATTGCCGGTGCTCCCACGCGAGACAAACGATCGCCGTCTGAATGGATTCCACGACCCCCAGAGAAGTACAGCCTCACAGGGCACAGGGCACCAGTTACAAGGGTAAGAACTCCATTGCTGGATTCTCATATTAGTTTATTATTGCACTTGTTAGAATATAATACTAATGACACACACACAACAGTGGACAGTGAGACTACAAAAAATACTGTATAAAACTTTTTTGAGTTCAGCTGTTACTTTGTGCTTCAGCTATCTGGATAGTCCATAATCTAGGGGCTCAATTTTTATTATTATATTTCTAATAAGAAAAGACACTTCCCAATACTGTATACTTTACCAATAAAAATATAAAAAATGGTTTGTTCCATATATACCAAAACATTAATCTTCATTTTTAATAAATAGCTAAAGTAGATAGCTATTTATTAAAATAAATACAAAATAAAATAATAAATAAATAAAAAATGAAGTAAATAAATAGCTCCCCATTTCATAAACATTGTCCCTTAATCCCTTAATGTGCTGCTCTTCACACAGATAGTCAGATTTTTCTACAATTTGATGATAACTTTACTGCTAAGAAAATCTCTTGTCTATAGAGCAGTTCTTACTGTCAAGTATTTTGTCTTGATCCTATTTAAACTTAGAGTAAAAGATTGGTAAGAAATTGTTAAATTAATGTAACTTGAATCTGTTTTTCAGGTAATTTTCCACCCGATGTATTCAGTGATGGTGTCGTCAAGTGAAGACGGTACTATCAAGGTTTGGGATTACGAAACTGGAGATTATGAAAAGACATTAAAAGGTCACACTGATAGCATTCAGGACATAGCATTTGACCATAGTGGCAAGTTCCTAGGTATGTGTACAAATATCAACATGTGTGGAGTGTAGTAGTGTTTGTTAGGTTGCTGGTTGCTTGTCCATGATGCTCTTTGTGAAAAGGGCGAGAATGGGCAGATGTCCGTTTGAATCTTTCATATGTTAAATCCTCTTTATTTTCTCTATATTCCTCCTTCCTTGGAATGCTGCATTTTCTTCTTGTAAGAGGTGGGGGGGGGAGCTGGGAATTGTATTCTGATTAACTAGAGAACAATTCAGTGTAGCTTGCTAAGTGTATTAGGTCGACCTTAATAATTGTAATCAAGTACCTAGGTATCTCAAATCTGAAAAATTCAGATCTGAATTTGTTTCCATAACCATTAAATTTGTCTACTCAAAAAGGATTCAAGACTGCTAGTTATTTGATACTTTTTTTTTTTAACAAAATATTTTATCACATAATGAGGAATTGGCATACTATATTTTGTTATGCATTGATTCATAACTTATATTTGTATATTTGACGTAAGGTAGCCACACCTAAGGAAATATATTTATCATCAGCAGAAAATGATACATCTGTCATTGGTTACCTGTGCAGCCAAAAGTTATCATGGCTGGCCAGACCAGACCATCAGTTGCCATCCAGATGTAGTCACGAAGCTGTGCGTTTCCAGACCGAACACCAAAAATTTTTTTTTGTGCATTAAATGACTGTTAATTTCATTGCGGATAACAAGTCACCCTTGTAATAATAAATTAATTTTGGAAGGCAATGTAGCAGAGGTATCGGATGTATTATGGATAGATATCTTGATTCATAATATCTGTATATACATAATTACTTAATCTGCAAAATTATTGTTCATTGTACTTACACACGATGCTAATATGTCAATATTATAATGGAATAGTTTTTCTAGTAATGATCATACATTAAATAATTTGCATATTATATTTATAATGCAAGCATGCCAGAGGCATTTCTTGATTACCAAAGTATTGCATAGTATATATATGTTCTCTTCATTTTCCCCCAGTCTCATGTAGTGCTGATATGTCAATCAAACTGTGGGACTTTTCATCATACGAGTGTGTCAAGACGATGCACGGCCACGACCACAATGTGTCCTCGGTCACTTTCATGCCCTCGGGAGATTATCTCTTGAGTTCCTCCAGAGATAAGACCATTAAAATGTGAGGTGGCTACAGGGTGAGTATGTGTTAATAATAATGATTTGTTTTGTTTCAATTTTACTGTGTACTGTACTTGTCTGTTGGTAACTTTGATATTATCTGCATAACTGTTATCTTCACTCTCACTTTTACTGTCCAGCTTCCTCTTGTCATAATTATCTTGTGGCTTAATTGGATAGCCTGAAGAGTGACTGCCCCATATTTGTTTTCCCACTCATGAGATGGGGGAGGCAAAAGGGCTGAGAACTAGACAATGGGTATTAATACAGTTATGATTGTGGATTGCACTAAATTTGGTGAACACATTTTGTTCCATGAGGTATTTCGTTGACCTGGTATTGGCCAAGGATTTAGGTACAAGACCCCCTGTAACGAATCTCTGTATAATAAACACAACTCTTTTTCTACTTGATCTCTTATTCTCATTACTTCTCATGTGTCTACAGCCTCAATGTCTTAACTTTCTGCTATAGGATGTCACAGCAGACGTTTTTTCTGGAGACACTATCTCTCGCATACACACTTTAAAGACCCCTCTCCTCCACCTTCAAAAGACCCCTCTTCTCCACCTTCACACTTTGTTGTTGTTTTCATCCTTTCACCTCCAACACACTAGTCATCTGCTTCTATCATATGATTCCTTTATTTCACCCTTTAACTATATTCTTGTTAACAATTCTCAGGCATTCTATTAACATGTCCATTCCATCATGATGTCTTGTGCTTCTCACACAACTACTCAACATTTTAATCCCTCGGTCATTTAAGTCATATCATATCTCATACTATCTCATTTCCATTCCCATACCACATAAACCACCTGCTTTTCCTAAAGATTTAATTTCCACTGTTTGTACTCTTGAGCATTTTACCCCTCTCTATTCCAAGGTTTCAATTTTGTATGTTCGGCTTTGGAAGTAGTATGTCTTGTGTATTAACATTCCTTTCTTTTTATTAACTGTACTCCTTCTCCTAGCCCCCTTCTCCCACTCATTATCCTCTTTATTTCATGCCATACTCCCATTTTTATCTAGCACTGCTCCCAAGTATTTAAAACTTGCTGCCTCTTCCAGTATAGCTTCCCCCATTTCAAATTGCCATGTCTTGCTACTATAGGGCTCTACAAAACCACAACATGCCATTTTGGTCTCTCAGATGGCATAACATTGCTTAGTAAAGTTTGTGCTTGGCCCTTTAGCTTGAACCTCATCATGGCCCTCTTCCATTACTCCCCACTACACTTCAGAAACTTGCAACATACGTTAAGTTGCCCTTGAGAATGT
>WNGS01163731.1:3831262-3858865 GCA_020271785.1 Procambarus virginalis
ATGTATGCGAAGGAACTGGCGTAAACTTTAATATACTGTCTCCACTCGATCATCGACATATATGGGAAGGACCCCCAACCGGATTATCACGTTTTCGGATAATGGTACTTTTTCACCTACGAGTCCAAAAGTGACCATTTTCAAAAATTTTATACTACAAACAACATAATTTGAATTGCCTTGCCACATATAATTATAGATATTCAACTAGAAACCTCAACTTACCCTTGTTGGTGTTTCGTCTTTTGATTTCCATGCAAGCAGAGCACTGTTACCAGCGATCATTATAATTATATATAGTGCGTACAGGTAAATTGTAAAATGTGTAAAAAACATTCACTGCAGATCTAAGGTCTTAAAATATTTTGTTCCCTCCGTAATCCTTATGCGCGCTCCACTCACAGGATGAGTATGGGGTGTACAATAACTATCACTCACAGGATGAGTATGTGGTGTACAATAACTACCACTCACAGGATGAGTATGGGGTGTATAATAACTATCACTCACAGGATGAGTATGTGGTGTACAATAACTACCACTCACAGGATGAGTATGGGGTGTATAATAACTGCCACTCACAGGATGAGTATGTGGTGTGCAATAACTATCACTCACAGGATGAGTATGTGGTGTACAATAACTACCACTCACAGGATGAGTATGTGGTGTACAATAACTACCACTCACAGGATGAGTATGTGGTGTACAATAACTACCACTCACAGGATGAGTATGTGGTGTGCAATAACTATCACTCACAGGATGAGTATGTGGTGTACAATAACTGCCACTCACAGGATGAGTATGTGGTGTACAATAACTACCACTCACAGGATGAGTATGGGGTGTACAATAACTGCCATTCACAGGATGAGTATGTGGTGTACAATAACTGCCACTCACAGGATGAGTATGGGGTGTGCAATAACTATCACTCACAGGATGAGTATGTGGTGTGCAATAACTATCACTCACAGGATGAGTATGGGTGTATAATAACTACCACTCACAGGATGAGTATGTGGTGTACAATAACTACCACTCACAGGATGAGTATGGGCTGTACAATAACTGCCACTCACAGGCTGAGTATGTGGTGTACAATAACTGCCACTCACAGGATGAGTATGTGGTGTACAATAACTGCCACTCACAGGATGAGTATGTGGTGTACAATAACTGCCACTCACAGGATGAGTATGTGGTGTACAATAACTGCCACTCACAGGATGAGTATGTGGTGTACAATAACTGCCACTCACAGGATGAGTATGGGCTGTACAATAACTGCCACTCACAGGATGAGTATGTGGTGTACAATAACTGCCACTCACAGGATGAGTATGTGGTGTACAATAACTATCACTCACAGGATGAGTATGTGGTGTACAATAACTGCCACTCACAGGATGAGTATGGGGTGTACAATAACTACCACTACAATAACTGCCACTCACAGGATGAGTATGTGGTGTACAATAACTATCACTCACAGGATGAGTATGTGGTGTACAATAACTGCCACTCACAGGATGAGTATGGGGTGTACAATAACTACCACTCACAGGATGAGTATGGGGTGTACAATAACTATCACTCACAGGATGAGTATGTGGTGTACAATAACTACCACTCACAGGATGAGTATGTGGTGTACAATAACTGCCACTCACAGGATGAGTATGGGGTGTATAATAACTACCACTCACATCTGCCTTTAAAGGAGCCGTTGAGTGTAACCTTGGATTGTCAATGAGCAATCTGAGAGCAGCAGTACACCGAGAACTTCAACAAGATCTTGTAGATCTGAGGCAAAGTGAAATTGACACCAGTAATTCCATCTATCATCATACTATCATGCAAGAGGAGCCACACATCTATGGATCATCCAATAAAATCAGCAGACTTCTAGATGTTACTGCTGCTCGGCTTAGACTCGGTTACAAGTATCTCTGGGAATTCTCATTATCTGCCGATGTAGACCTGACCAAATGTAAACTGTGTCAACAAAATTATTCGCACACCCTCCGTCACTATGTGATGGAGTGCGAAAAGATACGTGAATTTAGAGACAATTCTATAACCAATGTTCCAGCGATGTGTAAATATTTCATTCAAAATGATCTGCTACCAGAAATTTTAGCCAAATATCCCCAGTTTGCTAACTGTAGGTAGTAACAGAGTGATTGTAACCTATCCACCGCTGCCCACTGGATGGGGGGCGGTGTGCAGGACAAACATATAAATTGTGACACTAGCTCTCCACATATGTCAGTTGCTTAATTTAGAACCTGTATTTGAGGTCGATCTCGAACCCATTGTTGATGTGACGACTTATATTGAATTCTGTAACTAGCTCATCAAGATTGTAACTTGCTTAGCTAAATGAATTATGGGGTTCAGTCCCTGAGCCCATTATGTGCCTCTGTAACCCTTTCCACTACCGCCCACAAGATGGGTATGGGGTGCATAATAAATGAACTAAAACACAGGATGAGTATGGGGTGTACAATAACTACCACTCACAGGATGAGTATGGGGTGTACAATAACTACCACTCACAGGATGAGTATGTGGTGTACAATAACTACCACTCACAGGATGAGTATGGGGTGTACAATAACTACCACTCACAGGATGAGTATGTGGTGTACAATAACTACCACTCACAGGATGAGTATGGGGTGTACAATAACTGCCACTCACAGGATGAGTATGTGTGTACAATAACTGCCACTCACAGGATGAGTATGGGGTGTACAATAACTGCCACTCACAGGCTGAGTATGGGGTGTACAATAACTGCCACTCACAGGATGAATCAGTTAAAATTAGCTAAAACTGTAAATAAACTATTGAACTCTAGCTCGGTAATCAGAAGAGCATAGCAGTAGGCCTAGTCTGTAGCTATAGGTCTATAGTCTGGCATAGTCAACAGCAGCAACAGGCACAACGGACCGTAGATGAAACAAGAACAGTAGAGGAAACAGGAGCAATAAAGGGAACAGGACGGTATAGAGGCAATACCGAGCTGAAGTGGGAGTCAAGTTTTGAAAGGACCGTTTTTTAACGGGAACATGCTGTGTGTATGGATTCTGTTTATATATGCAGTATATATGTTAATTCCTTCCTTGATATATTAACTAGCTCTCCATCATGAAGTGAAACATTTCATTCAATATTGATTGAAAATATTAGTACTATTAACGCAAGGAAGTGACTAAAAATAACAATAATTAAATGTCTGTCTTAAACAATTTAAGTTAAAATAGGTGCGGCTCGGTGTTTCATACTTTTAGACTATACCTTACATTAATGGTGATCTAGAGGGTATATTTTTACCACCTTAAAATTCCATTATTTATTGAGGTAATTAGATTATATGANATAAGACTGTTGGTCCATGACTTTGGAAGCTCCCCAGTTACACTAGCTCATATTATACAATTGAAGCAAGGGATTCCCTGGAACTCAGCAGAAGCATACACAGTATGTGTAAGTAAACTCCATCCTCCCCGGGTGATGTAGCTTTGCCTTTATGTAGAGCAGAGTTAGTTCGTATTCAGTAAAAAGCATGTCACATCATCTTGATGAAGCATGAAGCAAGGAGCTTGCTCTATCAGCATATTTATTATTCAATTCGTTTGTGTGAGTAGAGGAAGACTGTCAAAGCTGGAGGTGGTGGCCCAAGCATCACAAGCTCATTTTGTTTCTGTGCAGAGGATTAGGGAGCGCAATCTCTGCAGCATTTTTCCCTTTGATGTTGACCAGACCACACACTAGAAGTTGAAGGGACGACGACGTTTCGGTCCGTCCTGGACCATTCTCAAGTCGCTTGTGATGAGGAGGTAGAGAACGGGAAATAAATAGGCAAGAGAGAGGTGAGGAGGAAAGTAAGGTGTAGAGAATAGTAGTAATAATGAGAACTGCAGAAGGCCTATTGGCCCATACGAGGCAGCTCCCATTATAACCACCGAAGGAAAGGTAATAGGAATAAGCAGAGGATAGCAAGGGAGCGTAGGAGAAGACAATGAACAGAAAAAGGGAGAAGAGAGAAAGAAAAGAAAGAGAAAGAAAGAAAATAAATGGAAGGGGTAAGCTTATGTTAAGTCACGTTTGTTAGAAAGATTAGAGCATTTGAGTATGTACTGTGAAAGGGAAGAGTCCACAGCAACAAAGCCAGGACTCAAGTTCATGTTGGGTACATTGTGTATAAGAGCCGATTCTACAAGACGGCGTCTGTGAAGAGTAGAGGCAGGAAAGATTATTTTGGAGGAAGACCAATCAATGGGATGATTAGAATCCCTCACATGGCAGAAGAGAGCATTGTTAGTGTCTGCAGACTTAACACTTCTCTTGTGTTCTTTAAGTCTGTCATTCAGTGTACGGCCAGTTTCGCCAAAGTATTGGAGAGGACAAGATGAACAGGAAATAGAGTAGACACCAGCAGCATTAGAAGCAGGAGGAGCAGTGTGAACTAGATTGCTACGAAGTGTGTTAGTTTGTCGAAAGGCGAGTTTAATGTCAAGAGGACGAAAGGTATTGGTAAAAGTTTTGAGTTCAGATATGAAGGGAAGGCATAGTACAGTGCTACTAGTGTTGGAAGCAGGTTTAGGATGAAAGAAATTTCGTTTAGCTTGAGAGTAGGCAGAGTTGATGAAATGCAAAGGATAACCAAGGCGAGAGAATGATTTGTAGATAAAGGAAATTTCAGAATCAAGAAACTGAGGGTCGCTGATGCGTAGAGCGCGGAGGAAGAGAGAGACGAGGACACTTTTCTTAACAGAAGGAGGATGGTAGGAAAAGAAGTGAATGTACATGCCACTATGCATGGGTTTACGGTAGACAGAGAAAGAGAACCCAGACACAGAGCTGTGAACATGAACATCAAGAAAAGGAAGGAGGGAATTAGATTCCCACTCAACTTTGAAATGGATAGAAGGAGCCAGATTGTTAAGAGAGGCGAGGAAAGGCTGGAAAAGATTAAGGTCATGAGGCCATAAAGCAAAAATGTCATCAACATAGCGAAGCCAGAGAGAGGGACGAGTATCAATAGAAGGAAGAAGAACAGTTTCGAAGTATTCCATGTAGAAATTAGCAAGAACAGGGGAGAGAGGGGAACCCATAGCGACACCGAAAGTTTGAGTGTAATATTTACCGTTAAAAGAGAAAGAGTTAGATTCAACACAGAGTCTAATGAGATCGAGGAAAACGTCAGTGGGAAGTGGGAGAGGAAGGAGGCCCTCTGACGCCTTCCGTCTAAGGAAAGAGAGAACGTCATCGAGCGGAACATTAGTGAACAGAGAGTCAACATCAAGACTAAGCATCTTACAAGAGGGTTGCAGGCGCAGTCTTTCTATGAAGTCCTGAGAGTGACGAAGGTGGGCAGGGGAAAAAGTGCCAAGGTAAGGTGTCAGGGTTTTAGCGAGCCAGGAGGCAAGAGAATAGCTGACAGAGCCCCGTGAAGAAATGATAGGACGAAGAGGAACACCAGGTTTATGAGTCTTAGGAAGACCATAGAAATAAGGAAGAGAAGGGCAGATGACACGGAAACGCTTAATGAGATCAAAGTCAGGAGGGCAAAGACTAGAGAGCTGTCTTAGTTTGCGGTTAAAGGAAGTTTTGAGGTGATCCAAAGGGTTAGAAGTCAGAGGAGCATAAGTGCGAGAGTCAGAGAGCAAGACATCTGCTTTCCGGAGGTAGTCCTCACGGTCAAGGACAACCGCCGAATTGCCTTTGTCGGACGGAAGGATAAGAATAGAGTTGTTAGATTTCAGGGAGGCAAGGGCAAGCTGGAAGTGACGAGGAAGGTGGTGATTTTTAGAAAACAAGCTGTCAAGAACGGGGATGAGGGCCCCTCTAAAGGCAGACAGGTCCGAAAGAGTACTAGAGTTAGAATTTACAAACCTGTCAAAGGAACTAATGAGATCAATGCCACAGCGTGGGCCAGGGGAAGTAGCAAAAGACAGACCAAGACCAAGAAGTTCTTGCTGGTGCTTAGAAAGAGAGTAGGACGAAAGGTTAGTAACACAGTCAGAGAGAGAGTATTTGGTCCAAGGACTGTTGGAGATCAGGCGTTGAAGTTTGTTGTGTAGTGTGGAGGAGTGGTGGGAAGAGGAGACGTGAGCAGTGTCAAATGCAATTGGAAAAATGATATTGCATAGATCACTGGGAAGAGAAGAGGACAGAAAGCGTTGCTGTTGACGAACAGCAAGAAAAGCCTCGTTAACTTGCAGGGAGGTGGCATGAGTAAGTTCTTGAAGAAGAAGGCGGGCATGTTCAGGGAAAGGAGATCCCGAAGTGTTGAACTGGAGAAAGTGAGATAAAGAAAGAGGGAGAACTTGCTCAGCAAGACAATCTTTAAGAAATCTGAGCTGATTCTTTCGACGCTTGGCGGCAAGAAGGGAAGATTCAAAGGCGCGAAAAGGCCGTTTGAAGGAAGGTAGAGCATCGAAGAAATTAAACAGAGTAAGACGCTTTCGTGTGGTATCCATATGCAGGCGAAGAGTCACAATAACGTGGCTGAAGTATGTTGACCAGACCACACACTAGAAGTTGAGTCAACTTCTAGTGTGTGGTCTGGTCAACATACTTCAGCCACGTTATTGTGACTCTTCGCCTTTCCCTTTGATCTTATTAAATACGTTTACATGTACAGACAAGCGTGTGGCTTCTGACTTTGTTTGTATTAATTAATATTACATATTAGGCACTTAACCTTAATAATTATTATGGTATACAAGTATAATTATCACATAATAATTGCAATAATAGTTTACCCAAAAACTGGCCCATAGTCTAATGTTTTGTCCGTTCAATCATGTTTGAGGACATTCGGATGTGTAGTGTTTACGCCGGCGAGTTCTTATGAAACCCGGATTCCTATCACATTAAACTTTATTTATGTACAGGGATGCCTTAAACCACTTGACCATCACGACCGGACAAAAGGAAGTGATAGCCGAGGCTATATGACCCACTTCCCCGCCGGCACCTGGATGGTTATCTTGGGCATAGCATTTTATCAAATCACCTCATTTTTTGGGGCAACACGTGAGGAACACAAATGCAAACAAGCCTGACTATTCAAACAAGCCTGAAGTATTCTCCTGACTATCCTCTATCATCGTTACCTCATGCACATCATTACTTTCTCCTACGCACTTTTCACTTTCCATTTCACGTCCTGTTTTACTTTCAATTACACGTCCTGTTTCACCACCATCTTCACCCCGTCTACCTTCCATAGCCAATTTTTCCAATGTCTCAATCCTCTTATCTAGTTTTTTTAGATACTCCAAAATTTGATTACCAACCTCAGAGGTGACCATATTGTCCTGAACCTTGTCCTCACAAGGTTTCAGTTTTTCCACTGCCTGATTTACTTTCCCTAGGCTCGCCTTTATTTTCTCCGTCCCTTTCTCCCACACATTGAACATAGGGGCTGTCGTTGGCTTCCAGCTGTTTCCTCCATGTTCCTCTTGAACAATCTTTCCTTGCTGCGAGGACACATCTATCCTGCTTGTAGGACCCGTCCTAGTCTCTTTCAGATGAGGCTTCATGGGGCATAGAGAGGAACCAGCATTGTGGCTGCCTCGACAGTTACAACAAAATGGTACGACTTTTTCACTTCTTTCAATCTTGACGCAACACTCTCGTGAGTCGTGTTTTTTCCCACAATACCGACACCTGGGGTCAAACTGGCATTTCCATGCCATATGTCCCCAACGTGAGCACTTCATGCACAGTATGGGCTCCTCAACGTATTTTGCAACGTTCCTATAGCCTAGTCCTTGCACAAAAATTTTCTCTGGCGCCTCACCCTTTACCAAGGCAACAACCTGGCTTTGTTTGTCACCACGGACAATGTTTCTCTTTGCCCAGACAACATTATCATTGTTAAGAAGAAGACAGTCAGGATCCAAATAAGTTGGAAACTTGAAAACTATGATCTTTGTGTGCAACATACCTTCTTCTGGAGGAACCATCACTACATCTTTAAAACCAACCGTCGTGAGGCGTTCCACGGCCTGTTCAGTCCCAACTGTTATGTAGGGCCGGTGAAGACCCTCCTTGAAGAGTGGTTCGTAATCCAAAAATTCCTTAGCCAGACTTACCGTCCACGCCAGCTTTTGGTGGAAATTCAATTGGCATGTTGTAGGGAACAACAGCCTCTTCCTGCTATTAAATGGCTTGTCTTGAGTCCTGCTGAGTAGGGTCTCATTCTTCGGTCTCTTAGTAATTTCCTCGTCACTCTCACTGTCTCGCTGTCTGTTATTATTTCTCCGCTTCTTTCTGTTCACTACTACTTCAAACAGTCTGTTATCATCTTGTCTGTCCTCCTCACTACCACTTAGGCATACCGCCTCAGCCATTTCTTCGACAGTCAACAATCGAGAACAAATTCACAATATCCTGTATCACCACGTGCAAAAACGAAGAGTGTGTGGCAAGACTCCACCTCCCACCAAGAGCGCCAACCCCGTGACCGCCTGTGACCGTGGTCCGGACACAACTGACTCGAACCCATACTCCCAGGAGCAACGCAACTGGTATGTACAGGGATGCCTTAAACCACTTGACCATCACGACCGGACAAAAGGAAGTGATGGTCAAGTGGTTTAAGGCATCCCTGTACATACCACTTGCGTTGCTCCTGGGAGTATGGGTTCGAGTCACTTCTGGGGTGTGAATTTTCAGTTGTATCTAGTCCTGGGGACCATTCAGGCTTGTTTGCATATATATATATATATATATATATATATATATATATATATATATATATATAATATCTTTGTGGCACCTTGGTATAAGCCTAACATGTATATATTAACTGGCTGCCTGTCCCCCTACACAATGATTTATTATTACCTATTATTTTAAATGATTAAAAAATACAGTTTAGTCATAGGAGATTCCTAGATTGGAATTCACTACCAAATTTCAATATATCCAAGTATTTTTAGTGTGAAATGCTGTTATTATATGCATAAACTGTTGTTTTAATAATATTACGCTTAACCACTTGGGCTGGACGGTAGAGCGACGGTCTCGTTTCCTACAGGTCCGCGTTCAATCCCCGACCGCCCAAGAGGTTGGGCAAAATTCCTTTCCCCCGTTCCATCTCAAATCCGTATCCTGTTGTTATAGATTCAGCTACTCGGAACAAGTTCCAAGTAGCACGGGCTATGGTGAGCCCGTAACTTACCTGGCACAGGAGCTGGGCAAGAAGCACGGACTATGGTTAGCCTCGTGGACAGAAGATGTCTCCCGTGTCCGTATCCTGATCCCTTCCGAGTGCTATATAGTCGTAATGGCTTGGCGCTTTCACTTGTTAGTTCCTCCACCCCGCCTGAATAATATTACGAGAGCAGTATTTACGGGCTATTCATGCCCATGCCACCTCTTGGGTGGCTTAATCTTCATCAATCGAGAGCAGTACGTCCTAACCAGACGTTATATGACGATATCCTGAACAGTTGATAAATAAAAGTAATTGCGTAACTCCAATTATCTAATACTTATCATAAATGGTATAAAACCTTATCATAAGCCAAGGGAATTGTGGATCAGTGTTTAAAGGGAATTCGGAAGTAATATTGATACAGCTGATGCCATCTGTCGGCAAGAGAGAACACTGTATTAACAGGCTGGTCAATTGTAGCCATAAGGTACAGCTTACGCCATCTGTTGACATCAAATTACACTTATAACGAATTACCCCACAAAATACCACTAACGCCATCTCTTTTTTTTCCAACGCACTATAAATAGCCAAACAGCAACCCATAAGGCAGGTTGTTGTGCTCGGGTAGGAGGTTCCTAGCTCCGCCCACAAGATGGTATAGGGTGCATAATCAATGGCATATCATTGGTAGATATTCTTTGTTGACATTCACACAACAGCCAATCACAGGAAGGGATCAGATCCACTTAATAAATCATCTTTATTCAGCACACCATCCTTGCTTATGACATTCTGCTTCAACTTTAATCTACCTAAAAAGTGAAATGTTAAGTATTTAAAAGTATTAATATAGTGATAATTAAATACTGCAGGATGTAACGAGTGTTACAGAAACATGGGCTGGCTACCTAACTTGTGACGTCATCAGTGGTGGTTGCCTCACACAAATAATATCGGCGATACAATGCCTCCGCCCTCTTATTGGTCTACATTATTCATGCAGTTAGATGGAAATTTCTGTCTTGTATAAAACAGAAATTGTTGTTCTTTTGTACAACAACAAGGTTATTGAACAAAAGGACGTATTTCTTATTTTGCATTTTATTCATATAAGCGTTGGCATTCCCCACAACAGCCAATCACGGGAAGGTATTTGTTGGAAACTCTGTCTTCAGCAAAGTTGATTCCTAATGAACTCTAACAATAAATTCGTTTAATAAACGAGTATTTAGGGTCAAGCTACAGATGAACATTATAGGATAACGGTGTTTTAGCTTGCAGCTTCGTTAGACAGAATCCCTGGTCTTAATTTTACAAATAAAGAACTAAAAAGCGTATTTTATTGCTAACTTTTCGAGAAATAAATCCCAGTCTCATATTTGCGAACATTTATGCATTGTTTTTTGGCTTAAGTTCTTATCATAATTCCTTTTGCTAGCTCATCAAGATTGTAACTTGCTTAGCTAAATGAATTATGGGGTTCAGTCCCTGAGCCCATTATGTGCCTCTGTAACCCTTTCCACTACCGCCCACGGGATGGGTATAGGGTGCATAATAAATGAACTAAACTAAAAAACTATCAATCTCAACACCATCTGACTCGTATCTTGTAACTATCTTCGTTACTTAGCCTCAAAACCTTATACATTTGTCTTACATATCCTCAACAGTAGATAAAAAAAAGTAATTGCAGAATTCTAGTTACCTAATACCAGCATGGTATAAAACCTTATTATAATTAAGCTACCAGACGTATAGATCAGTGTTTAAAGTAATAATAATACATTATTATTAATGTAATAATATTATTAAAATAATAATATTACAGCTGATGCCATCTGTCGGCAAAAGAGAACACTATCAACTGGCAGGTCAATAGTAGCCATAAAGTACAGCTTACGCCATCTGTTGACATCAAATTACACCTATAACAAATTACCCCACAAAATACCACTAACGCCATCTCTTTTTTTTCCAACGCACTATAAATAGCCAAACAGCAACCCATAAGGCGGGTTGTTGTGCTCGGGTAGGAGGTTCCTAGCTCCGCCCACAGATGGTATGGGGTGCATAAACAATGGCATATCATTGGTAGAAACTCTTTGTTGACATTCACACAACAGCCAATCACAGGAAGGGATCAGCTATAGGTGCCATCCACTTACTAAATCATCTTATTTCAGCCCACCAGTCCTGCTTATGGAATTCTGCTTTAACTTTAATTTACCCAAAACGTGAAGTGCTAATTATTGAAAGTGTTAATAAAGTGATAATTAAATATTGCAGGATATAACAGATGTTACAGAAACATGGGCTGGCTACCTAACTTGAGACGTTATTATTGGGGGTTGCCTTGACACAAATAATGATACACTGCTCTGCCCTCTTATTCGAGTAAATTATTCAGTTAGATGGAGATTTCTGTCAGGTGCAAAACAGAAATTATTGTTCTTTTTCACAACAACCTTGTTGTTGTGCACAAGGACCTATTTCTTAGTTTAAATTTTATTCATAAAAGAGTGTTGGTATTCCCGACAACAGCCAATCACAGGAAGGTATTTCCGGAAGCTCCGCCTCCTTATGGACTCAGCACATCGCTCTAGCTCATGGCTCTCTGTTTCATCTCTTGTATATACAAACTATGACTTTTTTCGTTTACTGTTATAATTAATAATATGAGATATAAAAGTTTTTACACAAAATGGCTAAATTCTGCCATTAAATGGACTTTGTCTGGTATACATACAAACATACAGCAATTTATTACCATTCATCCATTATTAATTTCAAATGTAATGTATACTGTCTAGTTTTTTCCTCTCGCCATTACTTGGTGCAATATTTGAAAGTTGTTTACTTATTTATCGATCTATCTATTATCTTGTATTTATATTTACGAGTTTCTGTGCTTGGACGAAAACTCTGCATTGAATTGAGACTAATTTATTAAATAATATTATTTAGTATTAATTAATATTTACAATTATTATTAATTACAATTATTTATAGCTTAGTTACTTTCATGTAACTCGCAATCGTACATTCTTAACATTAATAGCCCAAATTAGCACATCTTGCTTTTAAATTAGCCCAAAAAGTAGGAAGTAGCGAAATTAAAAATTTGGGAGCGCGGGGCTCTCAAAAGTAGCCCAATTCGCTATTTGTAGCCCAATCTGGCACCACTGGTCAACAGCTGACTTATTGTTTGGAAATTATTCTCCATTATTTTCGAACGTCATTCTTACAAACAAATATTTCTTATTTTACTATGCTTAAATAAAGACCGATTGAAACATAATAATCATAAGGTAAACCAACAGCTAATTTTGTTTTTTTACCGACCATAAAGTTGGCCGTGTTGATATTCTGAGAGCATGTTTGATCGCTATATATGCCGGACGAATTGAAAGATCTGATTAAAAATCATTATATAAATAAATAAAGTATATATGAATTATATTAATAGATAAACGAACAGTTATGAATAAATAAATTAATAATTAAGAACACACCTTGATAGCGTATTATCAACGTGTAGTTTTCACGTCTGAATTTGCATTGACCATTTATACATTAAAATTGTTACAAAACCTATTGTACTTTCTAGTAAATATTTAAATAAATAACTAAATACAGTACATAATCTGATTAATGTTGTTCGTTCTGGGAATAATATTCAACACACGAAAACAAACGTTATTTCAGGGACTGAAACTCGATAACAAATAACTTCAATTTTATTTATTTAAGAATTTTCTAAAACCTATTACATACTTACAAAGCATTATGTTAATTGTTTATATTTTTGATGACAATGTTCATAATTGTAATCTTTAAACGGAATCTGATGTAGAGAAACTAGATAGAATAAGACGGATATAGTAAATGGTGGAGGAGGCGAGGCACCTTTCAGATTTACAATGTCTTAATGTCTGAGTCTTTCTCTCCTGCACCAGGTATACTGATGGCGGGCCATCATACCCTCAGCCTGTCCTGCCTTAGTGCACGTCAACCTTAGTTGTCCGAGTTCTATACTCTAGATGCACTGGAGTTATGATTGGGTGGAGAAATTGTGTTGCACGGAGCCTGTTGTATTGTTTACCTGCTTGTTAACTCAGGAGGCGTGACGAATTATGTTGCATTAGTTTGCCAGGCGAGGCTGTCAACCAAGCGAGGCTGCCAGTGTTGGTGTAAATAAGGGTACTTCTCCAGCAAGTAATGTATTGTACATTCATAGCCTGGTACAGTATCCTAATATGATTATTTCTGTACTTCACATGAAGCCTTGTGTACAAGACAAGCTGGTGTCAGATTGTTCAGTGCTTTTGTGGAGCCTAAGCTATCTTGGAGAAATGCAGTACCCTCTGTACCCTCAAAAATCCAGAGCTCTATATGGTGAACTCTTCTAAATAATGGATCAAATCTGCCCACCCGATTTCCTCTCCAAAATTCTGATTTCTTATAAAACATTTCAGTTTTTCTTGAGGCAATGTGATGAAACCTAGATTATTGGTCATTACATGAAGTACCAGGTAGTTTCCTTCAAATTGTGATTATAGGGTTTCAGTAGTACTATTGGGTTTGTTCTCGACTCTCAATCAGGAAACCAGGTTCGAATTCTGGGCAGGACAGAAATGGTTAGGTATGCTTCCTTTCACCTAATGCCCTGTTTACCTAGCATTAAATAGGTACCTGAAAGTCAACTGTTG
Source organism: Procambarus virginalis (assembly GCA_020271785.1). NCBI lineage: Eukaryota > Metazoa > Arthropoda > Malacostraca > Decapoda > Cambaridae > Procambarus > Procambarus virginalis. Next base: position 3,845,162 of record WNGS01163731.1, read on the forward strand.
TGGGGCTTAGCCTGGTTAATTTTTGTGTAATTCATTGATTTTTTTTATTTACTGTACTGTACTAAATAGTCTATATTTAAATTATTGTGAGGCCGTTCAACCAGTATTCAAATTCAATGATCTTTTTAATTGTCCTGACAGACTACCTGGAATAAATGGTTCAGTTTTTAAGATTTGACAGCTCTCAAATATCAAGATGAAGATCAATGAAAAAAATCTGTGTGCATACAGTGTGTCTCCAACACAGATTGACAAAGAAGGCTACCTCTTGAAGAAAGGAGAGGTGAGTAGCAATTAATTTGTTATTGGGTGTGTTATGCCTGTTTTTCATATGGTGAGTTCTCCAAACATTCTACATGTATCATTAATTGTGTGTTAAATAGAGTTCCATGTAAATGGTATTGGTATTATGGTCTATAACATGTAAACATGTAATGCGTGTACTCCTCTCATTAGACTATATAAAATTTGGTATATCTCAGGTTATGTTGTACATAACCGTTTAGAGTATCTACTTCTCGTTCTGAGTGAGAACAAATAAGGACAGTTCAAATACAGATTATTATTTTAAAGAAGTGGTACAATCTCTAATAACCTTTCAAGGCAAATGTGCATACGACTTTAACATTAAATTTATTTTCAGGTTAACAAAAGCTTCCAGAGGCGATGGTTTGTTTTGAAGGGAAATCTTCTGTTTTACTTTGAAAAAAAGGGTGACAGAGAGCCCATTGGTGTTATAATTTTGGAAGGATGCACTATTGGTAAGTGTCTTCCTCCAAGAAGTATGAATATGAATGTTGGATCAGTCGTATACAGTATCACTGATAATTAAACACACTATATTAACTTTCATCTATATCGTTCAATCTCTGTTACCTTTGGGAACGTTTCTTTCTTGAGTGGGTGTCCCCCTAAACAGAATTTTCTCCAGATAATTTTGTCAACTTCAAATATTAAAGATGTTTAAAGGAATACTTAAAATAACTGCTACATTATTTATCATGCTGGTTTTGTTGTCATATATTATGCAGTAACTACATGGTTGTTCCGAGAGACTGGGATTTGTGGAAAAAAATTACAATTGTCTGAGCAGATGTCCGTGAGGGAGAGCACAAAGTAAAGCACAGGAAAAGTAAGAGTATTTACACACACACACACACACACACACAATACATACAATACATATGCTTACATAATTACACAGTATTTATAACATGCATGCTTTCAATCGATACTCAGAACTGGCAGAATGCGAGGATCAGTATACTTTTAAGCTACTCTTCCATGGTGGAGGGGGAAGAACTTATGTGCTTGCAGCAGACTCTCAAGAATCTCTTGAGGCATGGATGAAAGCGCTAGCTCGGGCCTCCTATGACTACCTCAAACTTATGGTGGCAGAACTTCAGAAGCAGTTAGATGAGCTTAATGGTCAGTGTTAACTTTTTTTTAAATTGCCCTTTCATGTAGAGGTTTAACTGTATATACATTTGTCTCTTAACACAACAAATACTGTAATTAACAAGTCAAATGTCAACCCTGCTGCCTCTAAAAAAAACTGGTCCCTACTCTGGAATTTAATTTCAGTACAGTAGTCAACTTTAAAATGTTGATTTATGTATCATGCTTAAGGTACCATTTAGTAAGATAAACTATTTCCAACTTAGATGTTCCTGTTCATACAGTGTAATTGTCTGGGCTTGGTGCCTTACATAGATAATTACATTTATCCTTTATTTTATATTAGTAAAAATGTTCTCTTGTTAAATAACCTTACTGTTTCCTTCTACCATATTCTGTAAGCCTTCTTCATAGCCTTTGTGTGAAAATGCTTTTTTGCAGCATGTTAAACATTAGTACCACAATATCAAATGTTCCTCTGTTTTGTGTAGACTTGCGCTGTTCGTATAATTACTCGAAGCTACCCAAAGCTTCCTAGCATTATGTAAGTAACAAAGAAACATGATATATTTACTCACTATAATGTTGGTGCTGAATGTAGATCATGAAAAAAGTATTTTTACTCCGAAATAATATAATTTTATAACAAAATTATATGTTTTACCAGTGAACATAAATTTCTATAGTGTGACAAATGAGTGTTTGATATTTTGATTATTCAACAGTTGAAATCGTCAAAAGGAAATCATGAATACTTTTAGATTGACACTACAATTAAGTGGATATTATTTAGGCTTCCCAAAGATTTGTAAGACTGACATTTTTTCTCTCTGCATTTCTTTTTTGAATTATTTTCCGATATTCACACTGTTTTTCCCTAAGTTATGGTAGTAGCTTCCAAGGAGGAAAAGAATTTAGTAAACGAGGAGCCAAGACAGCAGGAGTGTCAGGTTCAACACATGTCATGGCAAGTAAAACACAACAGTTTTGCTCGGCTTTCTCCTTTAAATCACAGTCCTCAAATTGTGAATCTCATTTGGTAGATAATGTCACTAGTCAAACATTTCATCCTTCATTTTTTCCCATTAGTACAGTACACATAAATGTTCTTACATTACTTTATCTGTTACTGATAAGACATACATTTGCTAAAGCTGTCAGTATGTTCATTGGACCACATTTATGTGGACCATTAAAATTGTGTTTTGCATATAGATGATGAACAGAGCAAATTGATTTTCTTATAATTCTTATTTTCTCCAATTACTTATTAATTAGTGCCAGAAACTTTCAGTCACTCTTTGTAAATAGTTACCGTACTTATAAATATAAACTACCTCATTTATTTGCATGATTTTATATATTTGAAAATATATAATTGTTTAAAATGTTGGTAGAATCGTAAGACCAAGGCTAAGCCCCTGACACCACAGCCAGACCTATTGGTCTACTGTGAACATACCATCCTGCCAGTAAAATTATTATCTAAGCCTTTGTCTTTACCTGAGCAGGGTACATCATGTGAAGAGTGACACTATATATATATATATATATATATATATATATATATATATATATATATATATATATATATATATATATATATCACTAAGAACTCTTTGACCCGGCCAGGATTCGAACCCATGCCGTCCAGGATCACCCCTAAACGTACACAGTACCGTGACCACCGCACCAATAGACGATCATTGGTGCTGTGGTCACGGTACTGTGTACGTTTAGGGTGATCCTGGACGGCATGGGTTCGAATCCTGGCCGGGTCAAAGAGTTCTTAGTGATATATGGCTTGCGTGTTCATGCAGCTTTCTCATATATATATATATATATATATATATGTATATATATATATATATATATATATATATATATATATATATATATATCATATATATATATATAATATATATATAATAATTTTTTTTTTTTTTTTTTTTTTCATAAAAAGGAAGGGAGTACACCTCTGGCTGGAAGAAGGGGGACCCATAGCCTCGAAGGAAATCACACATAACGCATTGGAGGGAATGTAGGTCCCCTCCAATACAGTTTCTGTGTGCTTTTCTCCTACCACCCCCTTCCTTTTTTTTTTTTTTTATGCTTTATGTGTATTTAAAGGTTACAAAACATACAAGACAAATGCCTAAAGGTTATGGATCTCTTGAAGCTCCTCCGCTTCCGGACAGGAACCGAGGACGCAGCAAGCATTTCCCCTCTGGATCGCCACACTGAGGCGCTGAAACAAAAACTGCAAGCTCTTGGGTCTCTGGTGACGTCGATGAGCTTGGAACCCAATTCCTTGAGAAATCCCAAGGCACTCTTGCCCCAGGGGCCATGCGTCTCAGACGCTATGGGAACAAAGAGGTATTGGCCTACCAGTCGCCTGTATTTGAGAGATTTTGCTGTTTCCCTGTGGTTGGCCGCCCCACCTGCTTGATCAGCTCCGAAGTGTACATAGGTGTCAGCCAGGGTGGATACACATGTGTAGTCCCACGCCAACTGTCGACCCTCCTTCCATGAGTATATGGTGATGCCATCACCATATACTCATGGAAGTATATATATATATATATATATATATATTATATATATATATATATATATATACTGAGTATGTAGTATACTCAGTATATATATATTATATATACTGAGTATATATATTATACTGAGTATATATCCATGAGTATGTATATATATATATATATACATACTCATGGATGTATATATATATATATATATATATATATATATATATATATATATATATATATATATAATATATAATATATATATATAACATATATCATACATACATACACAGTACAGTGGTGCCTCAATTAACAAATTTAATCCATTCTGGCACTGAGCTCGTCATGTGAAACACTTGTCTTGCGAAACAACAACAACACTGTCGTTAGAGTCGTTCGAGAACCACCAGGAACGCTAGGAGGCACCGTGTAGTTTGCTCGTTAACCGAGCAAAAGTTCGTCAATCGAGACAAATTTTTTGCGAGTGGCTCGCTCGTTATTTGAAATGCTCGTAACTGGAGTTGCTCGTCACTCGAGGTTCCACTGTGTGTGTGTAATTACCTAAGTATAGTTACAGGATGAGAGCTACGCTCGTGGTGTCCCGTCTTCTCAACACTTTGTCATATAACGCTTTGAAACTACTGACGGTCTTGGCCTCCACCACCTTCTCACCTAACTTGTTCCAACCGTCTACCACTCTGTTTGCGAAAGTGAATTTTCTTATATTTCTATCTGTGTTTACCTAGTTTAAATCTATGACCTCTTGTTCTTGAAGTTCCAGGTCTCGGGAAATCTTCCTTATCAATCGATTTTATCAATTCCTGTTACTATTTTGTACGTAGTAATCATATCACCTCTTTTTCTTCTGTCTTTTAGTTTTGGCATATTTAATGCCTCTAACCTCTCCTCATAGCTCTTGCCCTTCAGTTCTGGGAGCCACTTAGTAGCATGTCTTTGCACCTTTTCCAGTTTGTTGATGTGCTTCTTAAGATGTGGGCACGACACAACCGCTGCATATTCTAGCTTTGGCCTAACAAAAGTGAACAATTTCTTTAGTATATCGCCATCCATGTATTTAAAGGCAATTCTGAAGTTAGAAAGCGTGGCATAGGCTCCTCGCACAACGTTCTTTATGTGGTCCTCAGGTGATAGTTTTCTATCTAGAACCACCCCTAGATCTCTTTCTTTATCAGAATTCTTTAAAGATTCCTTACATAATATATAGGTTGTGTGGGGTCTATGGTCTCCTATTCCACATTCCATTACATGGCATTTATTAACATTAAATTCCATTTGCCAAGTGGTGCTCCATATACTTATTTTGTCCAGGTCATCTTGAAGGGCATGACAATCATCTAAGGTTCTTATCCTTCCTATTATCTTAGCATCATCAGCAAACATGTTCATATAATTTTGTATACCAACTGGTAGATCATTTATGTTGACAATAAACATCACTGGTGCAAGAACAGAACCCTGTGGTACCCCACTTGTGACATTTCTCCAGTCCGATACATTGCCTCTGATTACTGCCCTCATTTTTCTATCAGTCAAGAAATTTTTCATCCATGTTAGAAGCTTACATGTCACCCCTCCAATATTTTCCAGTTTCCAGAACAACCTCTTATGTGGAACTCTGTCAAAAGCTTTTTTAGGTCCGGATAGATGCCGTCAACCCAACCATCTCTTTGCTGTAAAATCTCTGTGGCTCGATCATAGAAACTGAGTAAATTCGATACACAGGATCTTCCAGATCGAAAACCATACTGTCTGTCTGATATTATATCATTTCTCTCCAGGTGTTCTACCCATTTAGTTTTGATTAGTTTTTCCAATACTTTCACTATTACACTAGTCAATGATACCGGTCTATAATTGAGGGGGTCTTCCCTGCTGCCACTTTTGAAGATTGGAACTATGTTAGCCTGTTTCCACACGTCTGCTACGACTCCTGTACACAGGGATGCCTGAAAGATCATCCCTGTGTGTGTGGTGTGTGTGTATAATATATATATATATATATATATATATATATATATATATATATATATATATATATATATATATATATATATATATATATATATACATATATATATATATATATACATATGTCGTACCTAGTAGCCAGAACACCCTTCTCAGCCTACTATGCAAGGCTCGATTTGCCTAATAAGCCAAGTTTTCCTGAATTAATATATTTTCTCTAATTTTTTCTTATGAAATGATAAAGCTACCCATTTCATTATGTATGAGGTCAATTTTATTTATTGGAGTTAAAATTAACATAGATATATGACCGAACCTAACCAACCCTACCTAACCTAACCTAACCTAACCTATCTTTATAGGTTAGGTTTGGTTAGGTAGCCGAAAAGTTAGGTTAGGTTAGGTTAGGTAGGTAAGGTAGTCGAAAAAACATTAATTCATGAAAACTTGGCTTATTAGGCAAATCGGGCCTTGCATAGTAGGCTGAGAAGTGCGTTCTGGCTACTAGGTACGACACATATATATATATATATATATATATATATATATATATATATATATATATATATATATATATATATATATATATATATATAATATATATATAATATCAACTATATTTATTATCAACTAATAAACTAATAAAATTAAACACAGTGTACATAATCACAGTGTATGTTTGCAATTAATTCCTGTGAACCTTCTGAATTTCCAGATGCAGAAATGCAAGCAAAAGGTGGTGGTGAAGATAACACCTTGCACCCTCCCAAAGCACCTCATCGGCAGCGACAAAATCCCTTCAACAGAACCCAGGTGCTGCATGTGTGTGTGTGTGTGTGTTAATAACTTATGGTTTTTGTTTATGCATTTGAATTCCAGGGTATAGTATGTTTTGTATCATATGTTACTTTTTCTTTGTTCACATTTTTGTGAGATAATCTAGAAATATTTTGTAAGCATACACTAAGTCACAATAAAATGGGTGAAAATTAGACGCCCAACCCCCACACATCGGAAAATAAAAGAAATTACAACATTTCAGTCTGTACTGTACCTGATCATGGTCCAAGAAAACATCGCGGCTTCCTTTATTTTCAGATGTGTGGGTTGAATGTCATATTTTGTGAGTATTGTTTACTACAAAATACTGGGTGGACTAGAATGATTGATTTCTTGCTAACCCTGATTCTACTTGCCTTAAGCAGATGAAATTTAGTGTTCTTACTTCTCCATTGTATACAGTATATACTATAATTATCATCATGTCATTGAATTTCTTTCTTGTTTTCTCCTCTCTGTTTCTTCCCCCCACTCCTTTTATATATTTTTAGCTCTCCATTCTGTGCCACATGAATAGTATGTAAGCATCTCATGATATTATACAGTACTGTTACATATAATATCCCTATTTACATTAGATATAAATTACTTAAATAAAATAGTATTAACATTAATACTGTAATTATATTAGTAATAATATTTTATTTATAGAAATCCAGTGTTGAGGCAATGAAACGTATCTTTCTAGTGAACCCCTCGGTGGTTTCCTGTAGCTATCCCCCGGGGACCACCGAGAGGTCCCTCCCAGTGATTACTTAGTAGGTGACAGGATTTGATTTTTTTCTTAACCACTAATACACTTAGTTTTTGGGTATGTCTTAAGATAATGAGTGTATTAATTTGGCATATGGGGTAATACTTAAAACTACTATTCTATTGGTTCTGAAAGTGTGGTTTGTTAGGATTGTCCAGGTTGTTCACTTGCTGACCTAAAATGAATGTTTGGGTTATTCATGAACAAATCGGAAATTAGTGATACATTGTTGACTTAAAATTAACCACCAGTAGATATATATGCTAGTATTTTTTTTTAATCATATAGGATTCTTTTGATATTTTTTATTTTTAATTTACCCCCACAGAGCTCTAATGAAGTTACTCTAGACCCGTCATTGGCCATGCGCATGAGAGCTAATACTGTGTCAGGAGGGCAATACCTCACTCCTACAACAGTGCCTCAGCGTGCTGCACCTCCACCTCCATCCGTGGCACACATTACTATTAACAAGCGGACATTTGCACAGCTGCATTCTGAGTATGGTGTGCTAATCTTGAGAGATAAGGAACTCAACAGAGCCAAAATGGGCAGGAAAGGGAAGCTGGAAACCTTAGAGAAAGTGATACCAAAGACTGAGACTCGCCCAGAAGATTCAACCCCAGAAAATGTGGTTATGGATCTTATCACCATTTGAAAAGAAGGCATTGTCTTTGAAAGATTTTATTGCTCTCAAATAATAATTTATGATTATCTTGGAAATATACAAAATTCAGGTCCTTACCGAGTGTTAACTTTTAACTATGTAACCAAACTGTGATTCCGCTGCAACTTGATTTTATACACATGCTTAAACAGCTTGCAATTGCCTGACTTCTCACTAATTGCAAGAGTGTGACATTATATTATAGCCATGAGTAACTAGGAACTAACCTTCCTATAATATACTATGTATAACTTATTGTGAGCTATTTGTGGACACATGAGCTAGCAGTGCAAGTGTGGACACACATGCTAGCAGTGCCAGTGTGTAGGCACATGAGCTAGCACTGCCAGTGTGGACATATGAACTAGCAGTGCCAGTGTATGGACACAGGAACAAGCAATGTCAGGGTGGACATGTGAGCTAGAAGTGTTAGCGTGGACACAGGAGCTAGAAGTGTCAGGGAGGACACATGAGCAAGCAAGTGTCGGGATGGACACACGAGCATGCATGAACTAGGGTAGATACATGAACTAGCAGTGTCAGGGTGGACACATGGCCTAGTAATGTCAGGGTGGACATATGAGTCAAGTAATATATGGTCTTAAAGGACATGAAATCATATTTAAGCTTATCATAGGCACCAATTAATCTTTTATCTCTTAGAATATATTATTTATATTGTAGCTAATGAATATATCTGTGTAATGTGTATTTTATCATGATATTTCTTGGTACTGTACTTGAATGTGTGTGATAATCTCCACCAGAATAGCAAATTGTCAATTTTTGCTCATTCCAAGGCTCGAAGTATTCTGCTGTTGCAGTACTCTGGTATTTATAATCATTCGATTCTTTCAGGCTTCCTTTCAGACTAATAACAAGTGTGTGATCAAATGGTTTTTAATTACATAACCACTAGTTTTGGCAATTATAATTATATTAATTTGACCAAACATAATTTGAGATTCTGTGAACCTGTGTGATGTCTGCCTTGTATGTAACATAACTTCAGGAATTTTTCTACATATGACAAGTGTTCTAAATTAGTAAAATAAGTGATAAATACAGTAAGATTGGTAGAAAATGTGTTGTCTTTTAAAGTAATACTAAAGATTTACCTATTTTGGGGGGATTTCTTAACTCATTCTGTTTTGCAGAAAATTATCTATAATTGCTTATACTGTTTAATTTCCAATTAGTATGGTGCATGTATAATCTATCTGGCCATAACAATGGTACATACATAGTCTATTGGCCATGACTGTATGGTGCATACATAGTACATATATATCCAGCCATGCCTGTATGGTCAGTGTCCCTTTCCATTAAAAGCAAAATGTGCATATTTTCTTTTCCAATTTCATTGTTACAGTTACAAAAGATTATGTAAAAGAATGAGACTTGTATAAGTTCAGTGAAAGTTTGTTTTCCAAATAGTCTGAGCATCGGATATTGATGTGGAGAAATATTGTGATCAGGAGAAAAGAAAGTCTAAAAAGGTTTATTCCACATGAACTGTTGATTATTTTAAATATGTACCAAATAAAGATTTCAGAAAGAATTTGTAGTGATTTTTGTAATTAATGTTCCTCCAGGCAAATGTTTCACAAAACTTCTAAAGTTTGAATGAGTTCTTTATTGGTGAAGAGTTCCAGATGAAAATTGTTAATGTTATAAGCTGATAGAAAATATTTTTACTGAACAGGACGAGATCTGGTAAGTAAAAATTTAATTTGAAATAAAATGTAGAGGTGATTTGTTTCTCAAACCTTACGGGCTTTGGTGTTTTCTTTTATTAATTACTTGCTGTTGTTACATACTAAAAATATGAGGTAGTACTTGTAAATATTTCGAAATTAAATGTAAATCCCTAAATAGAGGAATTTTGTCATCTGTATGAAATTTGCAAAAAATGTTTATTGGAGCTGCCACATGTTGTATTAGTTCCCTATTTAAGGCAGGATACTGTATATATATGGTTCCAAGTTGTTTATTTCTGTTGATTTGTTCTCCAGAGAAGTTTTCTTTCCTGATAAGGTGCTTCAAGTTGAATATCTCGGCTACTTTATTTGTCTTTTTAAGTGTTTGGTCATGTATGAAATGTCAATTATACAGATGAGGAGTCACAATAACATGGCTGAAATATGTTGACAAAACCACACACTAGAAAGTGAAGGGACAAAGACGTTTCAGTCCGTCTTGGACCATTCTCAAGTCGATTGTCAATTATTCATTTTCCCAAAGACTTCCTCATCTCAATATTCTCCAATTGGTGCCTTCTTGTGATATTTACGTACTTACACATACAAACAGCAGCACTCTAGCATTGCTAAAAATTGGTGTAGATGATGTGTTTAGGAGGCCAAAGTCCCCGTGGTCCAAGGACTGGATCACAGACACTTTGACCCGGACCCCCAGAATCAACACAAGGTAGGCCAAATATTATATTTCCAAGTTTTGGCCTATTCTAACCCATAGGACAAACGTTATGGGTATGATAAATTGTAGCATGGGTCCTTAGCTAGAGTAATTCCTTAAGCCATTAGTTTCTAAATTATGTTCAACCTCATAAAACACTGAAATTATGAATGCCGGTCAAACTCTTAACTTAATCTCTTAAACTTAATATTGCAGGAGTTGAGTGTGACCTCCATTTTTTCATGATAATTTCATCAATATATCAGCTTAATTTATCCTATAGTGACAGCCTCTCTGCTGGCTTCCTTCCAATATTGCTAAAAAAAAAGGTTATCTACATTATAATTATTCTTACTGTCCAGAAAACTCTGCGGCAATTTTACTTCACGTTTCACTGTCTCGTGTTTATTTTCCTCTTCAAACAATCTGGCATTGTTAAAAATCTTCATTTAGTTGATCCTTTCTTCTTCCTGCTTTTAAAATGCATAATAACGCAAGCAGGATACACTGCAACTCGTAATTATGTCATCTTCATGGGAAAAGACACGAGTGATGTAAACTAAGTCTCCAGTCTGAAATACGTTACAGTATTTTGTAATTTATAGCGACATCATTTTCTATAAATATTTTTTTTACACATGTGGGTAGAGAAATAGATTCTTGCTAGCGGGCTGAGAGCTTTTCTCTTTCCCTATCGGGGGAACTATCTTATCCTTTATGTAAAGTACCTGTGTAACGAAGTAATGCCTTTGTTGGACATTTATCACTCAAAATGGGTTCATGCAAGTTGTGTTGAATCTTGTATTATTTGCTGTTAAGTTCGCGTACATTTTATTGAGACAATAAGATAATCACAAAAGGATAGAATAACTTAGGCTATTCCTACTCTTTTATTTGTGGTCGATCTTGATTTATTGCGTGGTGATTTAAGATCCAACGGCGGTACAAAGTTCAGCAAGGCCCCGGGCCGACGGTGAACTGCCTGTATGGGGGGCAAAGTAAAGATTCAGTAGAGGTGTGTAAGGGTAACAGAGTCCTGTGCAAAGTCTTTCATCTTTTACATAACAAAAATGAAGTAGGAGCACGGGCTGGCAGGTGAAGTCAGGATGAAGGTGCAGCAGGTGATATTGCAGGTAAAACTTATAAGGCAAAAGTCTCAGCCAGATGCTGCTGACGAAGGAGCTGAAGCGGCACCAAATGTTGAAGACTGGAGTTACGCGACAGTAGGAGGTCAGCAGATAATGGAGGAAACCTCATGAAGACAAATCGTATTGCGGGTGTGTGGATCACTTAAATCTGGCGGTGCTGAGTGGATCACTCCGGCTGCCACCTTTGTAGCAACGGGTGTCTTGATCCCTTATTCTTGGTCTGCAACTCTTTAGTGAAGTTGAATTGAAGTGTGTGACTAGTATCTTATCTCTCATTAAGGTAACCAGAGCGAGAGGATACCTAAACACTCTGTATTCACCCAGTACAACATATATATATTCCTAATAAATTACAGTGGTCAGGGGTTCATGAGCCGAAGCCGCAGCCAGGGATGGGACACTGGTGGGTGAGGCAGGTGTAGGCGGCAGTGTCCTCCTGAAGCATCCAGACGGTGCTGCTGCTGCAGGAGTCCTTCATGGTCCTGGTCTGAGGCCCAGCCATATCCTTGGTTAATGTAAACACTGATCACAAGCTGAGAAGCTCCAAGAAAGTTATATCATGGCCTATGGCTCTATAGGGGATGGTAAGATGTACCTAAGTGTAAACTGGCTCTTGTGCTCATTGGTATAGAAAGCGTAGGCCGCCATACAGGGTTCCTGTATGGAACCCTGTATTAGGTCGTGTGGCCTATACATGCACCTAATTCCCTGCTACGCTTGTGGAGAGAGAGGGAGTATAGTTATTTCATCGATCCTTTGAGCATGGGGAGACAGTTCGGTGTGATATTAACACCCAGATAATTTTCTGTGTCCGAATCCAGGAGGGTTTCCTCTTCCATTTGGTACCTTGGGGGCCGCTCTCCAGTGCTTACCACTCATCTTCATTACGTTGCACTTCCTTGTGTTAAACTCAAACAGCCCCATTTTAGATCAATTCTAACCTCTGCAGGTCTTTCTGTATCTTTAGTCTTTTTGTTCGATCATTATCCACTTATTTTTTACGGTATCAACAAAATATAGTAAGGAGAAGATAAGATCATTATTATAAATGGGAATGGTATGTAGACAGACACAAAAGAAGCGACCTCACGAGCGTCTCACAGGTTGGCGAGTATCACAACAAAACAGAAAACATATCAACTGGTGGTTTGTTTACCTCAACTTCAATGTCAGTCTGGTATCAGTGAGGCACTATAGTGATCGCTGCCACCAGTGCTGCCACAACCTGAGTCACTGGCTGGATGATCAGTTCTCTGATCCCCCCCCCCCACACCCACTCTCCCCTTTCTGCAGCCTCGCCTTCCCCTCACCACCTCACCCTGCCTCCCCTCATCCTTACCTCCCCCGGCCACCCTATACTAACCTTCCCTTCTCATCCAACTGCCCCACCCTCTTCTAACAATAGAAGTCCAAATGCCATAATCCGTATAGGGACGCGCTCCTGCAGCCACCAGAACACCCCTAATTATTATCCCTGGTTCACACCCTGAACAACTCTTCAGGAGGAACACTGGGACTCAAGAGTAACAGGATACGAATACAAAATCTCAATAATGACAGAATTACAACCTTCCTAGAAGGTTGTAACAGAACCCATGGGCACCTCACCTGAAACAAATACCTATTTGGTATTCCAAGAGTGCGCCTTAACCAAACTAGAAATGCTCTACAAATCAAGAGACCCAGAATGTCGAATGACCTTCCCAATCATGTAAAGTATGTACCTCTCTCAACCGGTCTAAGAGGAAAACTAAGTTCTACCTAATTAACTCCATATAACCTACCTTAACCTGTCTTGCTATTTTCAAACAATACTCTTTGTTGACCAAGTTGTATAATTGCTGATTTCTGCCATGTTCCACCCCTCCCCGCTTTTTTCCTTTTTCAACGCAATTTATACCTTAATCTCAATTAGTATAAAAGCGTTAGTCTAAGTGTTTATGCCCACAC
>WNGS01163731.1:3866400-3880709 GCA_020271785.1 Procambarus virginalis
TCCCATACACGCCTCCCATACACGCTTCCCCCCCTCCCATACACGCTTCCCCCCTCCCATACACGCTTCCTCCTCCCATACACGCTTCCTCCTCCCATACACGCTTCCCCCCTCCCATACACGCTTCCCCCCTCCCATACACGCTTCCCTCCTCCCATACACGCTTCCCCCTCCCATACACGCTTCCCTCCTCCCATACACGCTTCCCTCCTCCCATACACGCTTCCCCCTCCCATACACGCTTCCCCCCTCCCATACACGCTTCCCTCCTCCATACACGCTTCCCCCCTCCCATACACGCTTCCCTCCTCCCATACACGCTTCCCTCCTCCATACACGCTTCCCTCCTCCCATACACGCTTCCCCCCTCCCATACACGCTTCCCTCCTCCATACACGCTTCCCCCCTCCCATACACGCTTCCCTCCTCCCATACACGCTTCCCCCTCCCATACACGCTTCCCTCCTCCCATACACGCTTCCCTCCTCCCATACACGCTTCCCTCCTCCCATACACGCTTCCCCCCTCCCATACACGCTTCCCTCCTCCCATACACGCTTCCCCCCTCCCATACACGCTTCCCTCCTCCCATACACGCTTCCCCCCTCCCATACACGCTTCCTCCTCCCATACACGCTTCCCCCTCCCATACACGCTTCCCTCCTCCCATACCGCTTCCCTCCTCCCATACACGCTTCCCTCCTCCCATACACGCTTCCCCCCTCCATACACGCTTCCCTCCTCCCATACACGCTTCCCCCCTCCCAAAACCTTGTGGTCTCTCTCTCACCCACAACCCTTGTGGTCTCTCTCTCACCCACAACCCTTGTGGTCTCTCTCTCACCCACAACCCTTGTGGTCTCTCTCTCACCCACAACCCTTGTGGTCTCTCTCTCACCCACAACCCTTGTGGTCTCTCACCCACAACCTTGTGGTCTCTCACCCACAACCTTGTGGTCTCTCACCCACAACCTTGTGGTCTCTCACCCACAACCTTGTGGTCTCTCACCCACAACCTTGTGGTCTCTCACCCACAACCCTTGTGGTCTCTCTCTCACCCACAACCCTTGTGGTCTCTCTCTCACCCACAACCTTGTGGTCTCTCACCCACAACCTTGTGGTCTTTCACCCACAACCTTGTGGTCTCTCTCTCACCCACAACCTTGTGGTCTCTCTCTCACCCACAACCTTGTGGTCTCTCTCTCACCCACAACCTTGTGGTCTCTCTCTCACCCACAACCTTGTGGTCTCTCTCTCACCCACAACCTTGTGGTCTCTCTCTCACCCACAACCTTGTGGTCTCTCTCTCACCCACAACCTTGTGGTCTCTCTCTCACCCACAACCTTGTGGTCTCTCACCCACAACCTTGTGGTCTCTCACCCACAACCTTGTGGTCTCTCACCCACAACCTTGTGGTCTCTCTCTCACCCACAACCTTGTGGTCTCTCACCCACAACCCTTGTGGTCTCTCTCTCACCCACAACCCTTGTGGTCTCTCACCCACAACCTTGTGGTCTCTCACCCACAACCTTGTGGTCTCTCACCCACAACCTTGTGGTCTCTCACCCACAACCTTGTGGTCTCTCACCCACAACCTTGTGGTCTCTCACCCACAACCCTTGTGGTCTCTCTCTCACCCACAACCCTTGTGGTCTCTCTCTCACCCACAACCTTGTGGTCTCTCACCCACAACCTTGTGGTCTCTCACCCACAACCTTGTGGTCTCTCTCTCACCCACAACCTTGTGGTCTCTCACCCACAACCTTGTGGTCTCTCTCTCACCCACAACCTTGTGGTCTCTCACCCACAACCTTGTGGTCTCTCACCCACAACCTTGTGGTCTCTCACCCACAACCTTGTGGTCTCTCACCCACAACCTTGTGGTCTCTCTCTCACCCACAACCTTGTGGTCTCTCACCCACAACCTTGTGGTCTCTCTCTCACCCACAACCCTTGTGGTCTCTCACCCACAACCTTGTGGTCTCTCACCCACAACCTTGTGGTCTCTCACCCACAACCTTGTGGTCTCTCACCCACAACCTTGTGGTCTCCCACCCACAACCTTGTGGTCTCTCTCCCACCCACAACCTTGTGGTCTCCCACCCACAACCTTGTGGTCTCTCTCCCACCCACAACCTTGTGGTCTCTCACCCACAACCTTGTGGTCTCTCACCCACAACCTTGTGGTCTCTCTCCCACCCACAACCTTGTGGTCTCTCACCCACAACCTTGTGCGAACGTGGAACTAACGTGGAGGCGTGGGAACTAACGCAGAGGCGTGGGAACTAACGTGGAGGCGTGGGAACTAACGTGGAGGCGTGGGAACTAACGCAGAGGCGTGGGAACTAACGTGGAGGCGTGGGAACTAACGTGGAGGCGTGGGAACTAACGCAGAGGCGTGGGAACTAAGGCAGAGGCGTGGGAGTTAAACTGAGAGTGTGGTAATTTGAGTGCAGCGGCAGTAACTAAGGTGTAGGCGTGACCTTTCCTCCCACAACTGACGTACTCCTAGCACCCCCCCCCTCCCCCCACCCCCCACCCCCACCCCCTTAACTACCTGGTACAGGTCAGTGCCCCCCACAGGTACACGCGGACCTCACTACCAATTGGACACTTTATTTTCTAAAGACAGTAAGTGTCTCGAGATTTGCTGTCAACCCTAAGACAGTTTTCAGCAACACGTACGTTAGACCAAACTATTTTGCGTGCAGCGCTGATACATGACTGCAGTACTGGGTGTTCACTCGCAAACAATATTTATCGTCACTAAGATAGCTTTGTTACGAAGTTATGGAGTGAGTAGCTTCTGCATGGTGACTGTTCTGGGATGGACATAGAGACAGTTTATGTGTCCTGTTAGGTCAAAAGCACTCAGCTCCCCAAGACTGTGATGTGGTTGTGGTGGAAGACAGACACAAATACTAAAAATATTACACGATATTAAATATTACGTAATAATAAATCATTGTACACTATTAATAACATTATGCACCGATCTTCTAAAAATTACAAAAAAATTCTAGCTATCATAGTTTAGCTGTAATAGGCACATATATATATGTTCAGAACGACAAGACCAGTTATTCCTTTGTTCACCCTACAGTGATTAGGAACCTGGGTTTTAGTCGACTGTTGTGGGTGGCATCCTGGGCAATAGTCAACTGCTGCATATTCCGACCTATACTCGAATTTCCCACAAACTGGCGGCTCTAGGGTCTCTAGTTGTTACACTTAGCTTACAACCCAACTCCTAAAAAAATTAGCAGCACTTTTACCCCAGGCACCAAGTGTCTCTGAGGCAATGGGGACAAAATTGTGGTAGTGATCAAGGTCTCTGTATTTACGAGACTTGGCTGTGCTTCCTTCCCGGTGAGTGGTGTGGTAGCGCCGCCCAAGTATATATATATATATATATATATATATATATATATATATATATATTATATATATATATATATATATATATATATATATATATATATATATATAATATGCAAACAAGTTTGAATGTTCCCCAAGCATATATGCAACTGAAAATTCCACACCCCAGAAGTGACTCGAACCCAAACAGCCAGGGGTACTATACAACTGGCGTAACTGGTACCTTAACCACTTGACCAACCGTGACCGTACAAAAGACGATGGTAGCTGAGGCTATTTCCCCCACCGTCCCGACGGCACTCGGTGGTGAGCTTGGGCATAGTTATTTCATCTAATCACCTCATTTTGAGGTATTGTTTTGGGTGTCTGTGAACCACTTGTTTGAGTGGTGTATGTGTGGGGCGTTGGTCAGTGACTGTTAGTATGTGTGTGTGTGGGTGTGGACATGTGTGTGTGGGCGTGTATGTGTGGACGTGTATGTGTGAGTGTGTAATTACCTAAGTGTAGTTACAGGATGAGAGCTACGCTCGTGTGTGTGTGTAGGCGTGTGTGTGTAGGCGTGTGTGTGTGGGCGTGTGTGTGTGTGTGTGGGCATGTGTGTGTAGGCGTGTGTGTGTGGGCGTGTGTGTGTGTGTGTGGGCATGTGTGTGTGGGCGTGTGTGTGTTCGCAAGTCATGTTACAGGCCAGCCACCCTTGCGGGTGTTCACTGTCAATGTTTATTGATTTACTGTTGTATGTCGTTATTATACACGATGAACATCTGCTGTATGGTCTAATATTTGGTCTCCTTCACTCGGGTCTATTTAAAGTTGCTCATTTGAGTACCCCAGAGAGACAGGTATATAATATAATGCTTAGTTGACCTCCGGGGTGGACCTGGCTCCACAGGTCTTTGGGGTCAAGATAGAGTTAGGAGGGAAGGTATCGTGCTCTGATGAGCTGGTAGTGGCATTTTATATCATATATCTGGTAAGATAAGATAGGGATTATTTATTGATGATCTGTATTGAAGTTATCAGTGTATAGTGACTTGTAAATCTCGTGGTTAACTGGCATGTATTATTTGTCTCTTTGGGGGGGACTTAAGTCATTTTTTTTCAAGTCATTTGAGTCTCTGACTTTTGTAGTGAGGGTTGACTTTGTCAAGCCCACTTGGGTCATTGGTTTCCTGATTGTTGTTAAGTCTAATGAGACTGATTTTGAATTCATAGATACACAAGTTTGATGCACTTCAACTACCGTTAAGTGTACCCATGATGTTAAGTTTGTGTAACCGAGTAACGTCTAGCTTGGGTGACAAGTACCGGTGAGATTAACATTATTATTAACTTTGTGGTGATGTATATGTTGTAAGTAGCTGTTGTGATGTAGGATAAGTTCACCGCAGTAAACTGGTGGATGTAGACTGTCTCTGCGGCCTGTGGGCTCACAACGACATGGTGGGGGGTGGAACTAGTGAAAGGAACTGAAAGATTTGAAACCCACAGGAAGACTGTGGAGAAACAGGATGATTTAAGGTTCAAGGAATTATTCGGTGCGGGTCGAGGTGAGCTGAGACGAGACCTCAACAGAAGAACTTCGGCCTGGAGCCTGAAACTCAATTTTCTCTCCTGTCGGAGCTGTGAATTCAACGCGACAACTTCACCAACGTTCAGATTATGTAATATGTATAACTGATCGAGGAAGCCAAGTGAGGTAAACTCCACCAGGAGTCTCCACTTGCGTCTACATCAAGGACGTAATCTTACAATCAGGAAGACTTTGATCACGGAGTAAGAGCACTGTACTCTTAGTATACCGGGCCTAGTATACTGGCTAGCATCAAGGAGGATCTTAACAGGACCAGACTGCCTTATCACCTGGCCGAAACTAGTTCCAGTTTACCTTTATCAAATCATTCCCGGAGTAACTGTGTGTACAATCACACCCAAAGCTTCGCTGGGCGGCCCTACAGCACTTCTAGCCATAGGTAACAATGCTTACAGCTGTTAGTTCCGGCTGTAAGAATCCCTTCAAGTTGTCCCTTGTATCATCACAGACTTAAAGAGAACAGCCAGTTAATGCTGTCTTTAAGGTCGAGAAAGTTTAAAACAAAGATTGGCAAGTCTTTAACCGTTGTAAATTTTCTCAAAATCATTTGGGAGAAAACCGGTTTTCCTAACGAATGTAGCCTCAGAGGAAGAGGCTGCCCTCTGCACAATAGGTTAAGTAACAATTGTAATTACGAAGCTATAAGATGCTTATTTTAACATACTAACAAGGTTAGGTAAGGTCGGTGTTTTCTATGAAGCTTTTCAAGGGAAACTATTATGTTAAGTATGTACCTATGCACATATTTAATAAGTCATATTGACTTATTAAATTGGCGAGGACGGGTTGCTCTGCACCGAGGAGGCTTCAGCTCCTCAGCCCCGACACTGTCCAGGTACAGGCCATACAGTTCCCCGCCTCGGTACAGTGCACACCCTCACCTTCATTTGTTCTACCCGGTACAGACCAGGTGATAATTACATAAAATATATATAACAAGCTACAAGACAAGCGTAAAGGAGAAGGCCACTAAGAAGAGACTGGACCACTAAGAAGAGACTGGACCACTAAGAAGAGACTGGACCACTAAGAAGAGACTGGACCACTAAGAAGAGACTGGACCACTAAGAAGAGACTGGACCACTAAGAAGAGACTGGACACTAACAAGAGACTGGACCACTAAGAAGAGACTGGACCACTAACAAGAGACTGGGCCACTAACAAGAGACTGGGCCACTAAGAAGAGACTGGACCACTAAGAAGAGACTGGACCACTAAGAAGAGACTGGACCACTAACAAGAGACTGGGCCACTAACAAGAGACTGGGCCACTAAGAAGAGACTGGACCACTAAGAAGAGACTGGACCACTAAGAAGAGACTGGACCACTAAGAAGAGACTGGACCACTAAGAAGAGACTGGACCACTAAGAAGAGACTGGACCACTAAGAAGAGACTGGACCACTAAGAAGAGACTGGACCATTAACAAGAGACTGGACCACTAAGAAGAGACTGGACCACTAAGAAGAGACTGGACCACTAAGAAGAGACTGGACCACTAAGAAGAGACTGGACCACTAAGAAGAGACTGGACCACTAAGAAGAGACTGGACCACTAAGAGACTGGCCTGGTGCGTGTTGCTCTGCCGTTCTCTCCAACTTCTATGCTATCAAAACCGCCTGATTTGCTTGTCGGTCGCAGCGGGGTTCTTTGAAGCAATATTTTCAATTGCAATGCAAAACTTCTAGTCAACAGGAGTTTAAGAGGAGAGTGTTGAGGTACAGGCCGGGCCCCGGTGCAGGTACAGGCCGGGGCCCGGTACAGGTACAGGCCGGGGCCCGGTGCAGGTACAGGCCGGGCCCCGGTGCAGGTACAGGCTGGGGCCCGGTACAGGTACAGGCCGGGGCCCGGTACAGGTACAGGCCGGGCCCCGGTGCAGGTACAGGCCGGGGCCCGGTACAGGTACAGGCCGGGCCCGGTGCAGGTACAGGCCGTGGCCCGGTACAGGTACAGGCCGGGGCCCGGTACAGGTACAGGCCGGGGCCCGGTGCAGGTACAGGCCGGGGCCCGGTACAGGTACAGGCGGGGCCCGGTACAGGTACAGGCGGGGCCCGGTACAGGTACAGGCCGGGGCCCGGTGCAGGTACAGGCCGGGGCCCGGTACAGGTACAGGCCGGGGCCCGGTACAGGTACAGGCTGGGGCCCGGTACAGGTACAGGCCGGGGCCCGGTACAGGTACAGGCTGGGGCCCGGTACAGGTACAGGCCGGGGCCCGGTACAGGTACAGGCCGGGGCCCGGTGCAGGTACAGGCCGGGCCCCGGTACAGGTACAGGCCGGGGCCGGTACAGGTACAGGCCGGGCCCCGGTACAGGTACAGGCCGGGGCCGGTGCAGGTACAGGCCGGGGCCCGGTACAGGTACAGGCCGGGCCCCGGTACAGGTACAGGCCGGGGCCCGGTACAGGTACAGGCCGGGCCCCGGTACAGGTACAGGCCGGGGCCCGGTGCAGGTACAGGCCGGGGCCGGTGCAGGTACAGGCCGGGGCCCGGTACAGGTACAGGCGGGGCCAGGTACAGGTACAGGCCGGGGCCGGTACAGGTACAGGCCGGGGCCCGGTACAGGTACAGGCCGGGCCCCGGTACAGGTACAGGCCGGGCCCCGGTGCAGGTACAGGCCGGGCCCCGGTGCAGGTACAGGCCGGGCCCTGGTACAGGTACAGGCCGGGCCCTGGTACAGGTACAGGCCGGGGCCTGGTACAGGTACAGGCCGGGGCCCTGGTACAGGTACAGGCCGGGGCCCTGGTACAGGTACAGGCCGGGGCCCTGGTACAGGTACAGGCCGGGCCCTGGTACAGGTACAGGCCGGGCCTGGTGCAGGTACAGGCCGGGGCCCGGTACAGGTACAGGCCGGGCCCTGGTACAGGTACAGGCCGGGGCCCTGGTACAGGTACAGGCCGGGCCCTGGTACAGGTACAGGCCGGGCCCCGGTACAGGTACAGGCCGGGGCCCGGTACAGGTACAGGCCGGGCCCGGTACAGGTACAAGCCGGGCCGGTACAGGTACAGGCCGGGGCCCGGTACAGGTACAGGCCGGGCCTGGTACAGGTACAGGCCGGGGCCCGGTACAGGTACAGGCCGGGCCCTGGTACAGGTACAGGCCGGGGCCCGGTACAGGTACAGGCCGGGCCCTGGTACAGGTACAGGCCGGGCCCCGGTACAGGTACAGGCCGGGCCCTGGTACAGGTACAGGCCGGGCCCGGTACAGGTACAGGCCGGGCCCTGGTACAGGTACAGGCCGGGGCCCGGTGCAGGTACAAGCCGGGCCCCGGTACAGGTACAGGCCGGGGCCCGGTACAGGTACAGGCCGGGCCCGGTGCAGGTACAGGCCGGGCCCCGGTACAGGTACAGGCCGGGCCCGGTGCAGGTACAGGCGGGGCCCGGTACAGGTACAGGCCGGGCCCGGTACAGGTACAGGCCGGGGCCCGGTGCAGGTACAGGCCGGGGCCCGGTACAGGTACAGGCCGGGGCCCGGTACAGGTACAGGCCGGGCCCGGTGCAGGTACAGGCCGGGCCCGGTACAGGTACAGGCCGGGGCCGGTACAGGTACAGGCCGGGGCCCGGTACAGGTACAGGCCGGGGCCCGGTAAAGGTACAGGCCGGGGCCCGGTACAGGTACAGGCCGGGCCCCGGTGCAGGTACAGGCCGGGGCCCGGTACAGGTACAGGCGGGGCCCGGTACAGGTACAGGCCGGGGCCCGGTACAGGTACAGGCCGGGCCCCGGTGCAGCACCACCACCACCACTACCACCCCTACATCCACCACCACCCACTCTTCTACACACCACCACCACTCCTACCCCACTACAACCCACCACCACCACCCTACACCACACCCACTCTACAACCACCACCACCACCCCTACACCACACCCCTACACCACCCCCTACCACCCACTACAAACCACCACCACCCACCCTGACACACCACTACAACCACACCAACTACCACCACTACCACCCACCCACCACCACCCCTACCACCACTACAAACCACCACCACTACACCCACTACAACCACCACCACCACCCCTACCACCACTACAACCACCACCACTACAACCACTACAACCACCACCACCGACCCTACCACCACTACAACCACCACCCCCACCCCTAACACCCACTACAACCACCACCACCAACCCTACCACCACTACAACCACCACCACCACCCCTACCACCCACTACCACCCTACCACCACTATCCACCACTACCACATTAACCACCACTACCACCACCCCTACCACCTCTACCACCACCCTACCACCACCTCCTACCACCCCCTACCACCACTACCACCACTACCACAACCCCTACCACCCTACCACCCCTACCACACCACCTACCACCACTACCCCCACTCCACCACCCCTACCACCACTACCACCACCCCTACCAACCACTACCACCACTCCTACCACCCCTACCACCACTACCACCACTACCACCACCCCCTACCACCACTCCCCACCCTACCACACTACCTACCCACTACCACCCACTACCACAAACACACATACAAAAAAAATAACAAAAAAAAAACCCCACCACACACTACCACGACCACCACACCACTACCACCACTACCACCACTACCCACCCCCCTACCACCACTACCACCACCCCTACCACCACTACCACCACTACCAACCACTACCACCACCACTACCACCCACTACCACGACTACCACCACCCCTACCACCACTACCACCACTACCACCACCCACTACCACCATACCACCACTACCACCACCCCTACCACCACTACACCACTACCACCACTACCACTACCACCACCACTACCACCACTACCACACACCTACCCACCACCCCCTACCACCACTACAACCACTACCACCCTACCCTTACCACTCACTACCACCCCTACCACACTACCCCCACTACCACCACTACAACCACACCCCTACCACCCACTACAAAACACCACCACCCACCCCTACCACCACTACAAACCACCACCCTACCACCACTACAAACCACCACCCCACCCCCACCACCCCTACCACCACTTACAAACCCACCACCCCACCACCACCACCCCTACCACCACTACAACCACCACAACCCACCACCACCACCTACCACCACTACAGCCACCACCACCCACCCCTACCACCCACTACAAACCACCACCACCCCTACCACCACACCACCACTACCAACCACCACCCTAACACCACTACAACCACCACCACCACCACCCACCATCCCTACCACCACTAACCACCACCAACACACCACCACCCCTACCACCCTCCAACCACTACAACCACCACAACCACCACCACCCCTACCACCACTACCACCACTACCCCCCACTACCACCACCCCTCCCACCACTCTACAAACCACCCACCCACCACCCCTACCACCACTACAACCACCACCACCCCTACCACACTACAACCACCACTACCACCACTTCAACCACCCTACCACCACTACACCACCACCCACCACCCCTACCACCACTACAACCACCACCCCCCCTATCCACCACTACACACCTACCACTAACACCACTACAAGACCACCACTACCACCAACTACAACCACCCACCACCATCCACCACCACCACTACAAACCACCCCTACCACCACTACAACCACCACCACCACCCCACCAACACACAGGTCACTTTACGAGAGGCAATAATGTCCGACCATCGCTTCTTAATAAGGCTTCCGGCAAGCGTAAGCAGCCCCTAGGGACCTGAAGCATCCCTTACCACCCTGTGGGTAGGTGCCAGGGCTGTGGGGGGAGGGCAGGCTGTGGTGGGAGGGAGGCCTGTGGGGAGGTGCAGGCCTGTGGTGTGGTGGTGTAGGGGCTGTGGGGGGAGGTGCAGGATGTGGGGGGAGGGTGCAGGCCTGTGGGGGGAAGGTGCAGGCTGTGTGGGGAGGGCTGGCTGTGTGGGTGGTGCAGGCCTGTGGGGGGGATGGTGCAGGCTGTGGGGTGGTGCAGGCTGTGGGGTGGAGGGGCAGGCTGTGTGGGGAGGTTTAGGCTGTGGGGGAGGTGCAGGCTGTGTGGGGAGTTGCAGGCTGTGGGGGGAGGTGCAGGCGTGGGGGGAGGGGCAGGCTGTGTGGGGAGGTGCAGGCTGTGTGGGGGAGTTTGCAGGCTGGGTGGAGGTGCAGGGCTGTGGGGGAGTTTGCAGGCTTGGGGGGAGGGCAGGCTGTGGGGGGAGGGGGCAGGCGTGTGGGGGGAGGTGCAGGCTGTGGGGGGAGGTGCCGGCTGGGGGAGGAGGGGCAGGGCTGGCGGGGGGGAGGTGCAGGCTGTGGGTGGAAGGTGCAGGCTGTGGGTGGAAGGTGCAGGCTGTGGGGGGAGGGGCAGGCCGGGAGGGGGGCAGGGGCAAGGCTGTGGGGGGAGGTTGCAGGCCTATGGGGGAGGTGTAGGCTGTGGGGGAGGGGCAGGCTGTGGGGGGGAGGGGCAGGTCTGGTGGGGGCAGTTTGCAGGCTGTGGGGGAGGTATAGGGCTGTGGGGGAGGGGCAGGCGGTGGGGGGGAAGGTGCCAGGCTGGAGGGAGAAGGGCAGGCTTGTGGGGGGAGGGGCAGGCTGTGGGGGAGGTGCAGGCTGTGGGGGAGGGGCAGGCTGTGGGGGGAGGTGCAGGCTGTGGGGGGAGGTGCAGGCTTTGGGGGGAAGGGGCAGGCTGTGGGGGGAGGTGCAGGCTGTGGGGGGGAGGGGCAGGCTGTGGGGGGAGGTGCAGGCGGTGGAGGAGAGGGGCAAGCTGTGGGGGGAGGTGCAGGCTGTGGGGGAGGGGCAGTGCTGTTGGGGGGGAGGTTGCAGGCTGTGGGGGAGGTGCAGGCTGTGGTGGGGAGGTGCAGGCTGTGGGGGGAGGTGCAGGCTGTTGGGGGGAGGTGCAGGGCTGTGGGGGGAGGTGCAGGCCTGTGGGGGAGGGGGCAGGCTGTGGGGGGCAGGTGCAGGCTGGTGGGGGAGGTGTAGGCTGTGGGGAAGGTGCAGGTCTGTGGGGGACGGTGCAGGCTGTGGGGGAAGGTGCAGGCGGTGGGGGGAAGGTGCAGGCTGTGGGGGGAGGTGCAGGCTGGTGGGGGAGGTGCAGGCTGTGGGGGAAGGTGCAGGCTGTGTGGGGAGGTCCAGGCTGTGGGGGTGGAGGTGCAGGCTTGGGGGAGGTGCAGGCTGTGGAGGGAGTGGCAGGCTGTGGGAGGAGGTGTGCCAGGCTGTGGGGGGGACGTGCAGGTGTGTGGAAGGGGCAGGCTGTGGGGAAAGGTGCAGAGCTGTGGGGGGAGGTGCAGGCTGTGGGGGAAGGTGCAGGCTGTGGGGGGAAGGTGCAGGCTGTGGGGGGAGGTGCAGGCTGGGGGGGAAGGTGCAGGCTGTGGGGGAAGGTGCAGGCTGTGGGGGAAGGTGCAGGCTGTGGTGGGTGAGGGTCCCGGCTGTGGGGGTAGGTGCAGGCTGTGGGGGGAGGTGCAGGCAGGCTGTGGGGGGAGGTGCAGGCTGTGGGGGGGGGGACGTGCAGGCTGTGGGGAAGGTGGGGATTTAAAGCCTAAAGCCTCTGAATTGGTCATTAAAGGGCTCGTCAATCCCCCGAGTGACCAACCAGTGAGTATACTGTAAACCTGGGTTAAACTGGTGAGTATACACAGTGAGATGCTGGCTCTGTCGCGTCCCTCGGGTCCTAACTTGTCTCTCATCTCTCCTCTCTCTCTCTCTCTCCTCTCTCTCAGGCTCTGCTCTCTCTCCTCTCTCCTCCCTCCGCCTCTCTGTGAGTGTGTGTGTGTGTGTGTGTGTGTGTGTGGGCGACTGGGTTTGCACAACCCTGACTTCCCTGCTCAGCCTAGCGCCTTACTCAAGTCTGGCTAGAAATGGCAAGGCTGAAATTCCACAATGTCAGTAAGGTGGAGCCTGTTGCAATATTTCATCTTGACTTGCAATGTTCAGTATAGATCGGAGATGGTGGCGTGTGGTGGAGGAATCCCACTCCCCCAGCCTGTACGCCAACCGCAAGTGTCCTCACAGCCTCAGTGTTGTCATGGTAAAAACCCTTGTTTAGGAAGGATGGGTTAGAGGAGGGAAATCCCCTCCATCCTCTCTCCTCTAGTGCCGCTGACCTGTCTGTGGGCAATACAGCTGAGTCTTGTGGGAGAGGAAGGGAGGTCCTTTTGTGGAGAGGAGAGAGGTCCTTGTGTGGGAGAGGAGGTCCTTGTGAGAGGAGGGGAGGTCTTGTGGGAGAGGAGGGGAGGTCCTTGTGGGAGAGGAGGGGAGGTCCTTGGGAGAGGAAGGGGGGTCTTGGGGAGGTACGAGGAGTCTTGTGGGAGAGTGAAAGGAAGGTCCTAGAGGAAGGGGTCCTTGTGGGAGAGGAAGGAGGGGGTCCTTGTGGGAGAGGAAGGGGTCCTTGTGGGAGAGGAGGGAGGTCCTTTGTGGGAGAGGAAGAGGGGGTCCTTGTGGGAGAGAGGGGAGGCCTTGTGGAGGAAGAGGGGTTCTTGTGGGATAGGAGGGGAGGTCCTTTGGGGAGAGGAAGGGTGGGGGAGAGGAAGAGGGGTCCTTGTGGGAGAGGAGAGGAGTCCTTGTGGGGGAGGAAGAGGAGGTCCTTGTGAGAGGAAGGAAGAGAGAGGAAGGTCCTTGTGGGAGAGGAAGAGGAGGTCCTTGTGTGGAGAGAAGAGGAGGTCCTTGTGGGAGAGGATAGGAGGTCCTTGTGGGAGAGGAAGAGGAGGTCCTTGTGGGTCGAGAGGAAGGAGGAGGTCCTTGTGTGAGAGGAAGAGGAGGTCCTTGTGGTGAGGAGAGGAGGTCCTGGGGAGAGGAAGAGGTTCCTTGTGGGGAGAGAAAGAGAGGTCCTTGTGGGAGAGGAGAGGAGGGTCCTTGTGGGAGAGGAAGAGGAGGTCCTTTGTGAAGGAGAGGAGGTCTGAGAGGAGAGGGTCCTTGGGGAGAGGAAGAGGAGGTCCTTGTGGGAGAGGAGGGAGGTCCTTGGGGGAGGGAATCGAGAGGTCCTGGGAAGGGGAGCAAGGTCGCTGCAAGTGGTTCAGCTGAATTGAATTTTGTGTGGAGAAAACTTCACTATTTTCACAGGTGTTTGGGAAGAAAAAACGGGAGTGGAAGGTGGTGGATGCCAGCCATTCCTCGCAGCCCGCGGGTGATGGGTGACGATGGGTGAGAGAGAGAGAGGAGAAGGAGAGAGAGAGAGAGAGAGAGAGAGAGAGGAGAGAGCGAGAGGGAGGAGAGGGAGGGAGAGAGAGAAGGATGGGGGGAGGAGAGAGATAAACACCGGATCAAACTACGAACACATTAGACTTATCGACTCCAAAAGCCATAAACTCCAACTAGACTTTCGCTCTAACCATATTTGAGGCTTGTTAGAGTGTGTTATTGG
>WNGS01163731.1:3908924-3972656 GCA_020271785.1 Procambarus virginalis
GGTGGTGGTGTAGCAGTACCAGGGGTGGTGGTGGTGTAGCAGCACCAGGGTGGTGGTGGTGTAGCAGCACCAGGGGTGGTGGTGGTGTAGCAGCACCAGGGGTGGTGGTGTAGCAGCACCAGGGGTGGTGGTGGTGTAGCAGCACCAGTGGTGGTGGTGGTGTAGCAGTACCAGGGGTGGTGGTGGTGTAGCAGCACCAGGGGTGGTGGTGGTGTAGCAGCACCAGTGGTGGTGGTGGTGTAGCAGCACCAGGGGTGGTGGTGGTGTAGCAGCACCAGGGGTGGTGGTGGTGTAGCAGCACCAGGGGTGGTGGTGGTGTAGCAGTACCAGGGGTGGTGGTGGTGTAGCAGCACCAGGGGTGGTGGTGGTGTAGCAGCACCAGGGGTGGTGGTGGTGTAGCAGTACCAGTGGTGGTGGTGGTGTAGCAGTACCAGTGGTGGTGGTGGTGTAGCAGCACCAGGGGTGGTGGTGGTGTAGCAGCACCAGGGGTGGTGGTGGTGTAGCAGTACCAGTGGTGGTGGTGGTGTAGCAGCACCAGGGGTGGTGGTGGTGTAGCAGCACCAGTGGTGGTGGTGGTGTAGCAGTACCAGTGGTGGTGGTGGTGTAGCAGCACCAGGGGTGGTGGTGTAGCAGCACCAGGGGTGGTGGTGGTGTAGCAGTACCAGTGGTGGTGGTGGTGTAGCAGCACCAGTGGTGGTGGTGGTGTAGCAGTACCAGTGGTGGTGGTGGTGTAGCAGCACCAGGGGTGGTGGTGGTGTAGCAGTACCAGTGGTGGTGGTGGTGTAGCAGTACCAGGGGTGGTGGTGGTGTAGCAGCACCAGTGGTGGTGGTGGTGTAGCAGCACCAGGGGTGGTGGTGGTGTAGCAGCACCAGGGGTGGTGGTGGTGTAGCAGCACCAGTGGTGGTGGTGGTGTAGCAGTACCAGTGGTGGTGGTGGTGTAGCAGCACCAGGGGGGGTGGTGGTGTAGCAGTACCAGTGGTGGTGGTGGTGTAGCAGTACCAGTGGTGGTGGTGGTGTAGCAGCACCAGGGGGGGTGGTGGTGTAGCAGTACCAGTGGTGGTGGTGGTGTAGCAGTACCAGTGGTGGTGGTGGTGTAGCAGCACCAGGGGTGGTGGTGGTGTAGCAGCACCAGGGGTGGTGGTGGTGTAGCAGCACCAGTGGTGGTGGTGTAGCAGCACCAGTGGTGGTGGTGGTGTAGCAGCACCAGTGGTGGTGGTGGTGTAGCAGCACCAGGGGTGGTGGTGGTGTAGCAGCACCAGGGGTGGTGGTGGTGTAGCAGCACCAGTGGTGGTGGTGGTGTAGCAGCACCAGGGGTGGTGGTGGTGTAGCAGTACCAGGGGTGGTGGTGGTGTAGCAGCACCAGGGGTGGTGGTGGTGTAGCAGCACCAGTGGTGGTGGTGGTGTAGCAGTACCAGGGGTGGTGGTGGTGTAGCAGCACCAGGGGTGGTGGTGGTGTAGCAGCACCAGGGGTGGTGGTGGTGTAGCAGTACCAGTGGTGGTGGTGGTGTAGCAGCACCAGTGGTGGTGGTGGTGTAGCAGCACCAGTGGTGGTGGTGTAGCAGTACCAGTGGTGGTGGTGTAGCAGCACCAGGGGTGGTGGTGGTGTAGCAGTACCAGTGGTGGTGGTGGTGTAGCAGTACCAGTGGTGGTGGTGGTGTAGCAGCACCAGGGGGGGTGGTGGTGTAGCAGTACCAGTGGTGGTGGTGGTGTAGCAGTACCAGTGGTGGTGGTGGTGTAGCAGCACCAGGGGGGGTGGTGGTGTAGCAGTACCAGTGGTGGTGGTGGTGTAGCAGTACCAGTGGTGGTGGTGGTGTAGCAGCACCAGGGGTGGTGGTGGTGTAGCAGCACCAGGGTGGTGGTGGTGTAGCAGCACCAGTGGTGGTGGTGTAGCAGTACCAGTGGTGGTGGTGGTGTAGCAGCACCAGGGGTGGTGGTGTAGCAGCACCAGGGGTAGGATGACAGGCATTATTACCAGTAACATCTGTCAGCTGATGTGTCACCTGTCACCTGTCACCTGTCACGTGTCACCTGTCACCTGTCACCTGTCACCTGTCACGTGTCACCTGTCACCTGTCACGTGTCACCTGTCAGCCCTCTAACCGTTGACGACCTTTCATGCAAAGGTTGCACAGGTTGCAAACCCAGTGCTTACCTCACGACCTCCCACACCTGCCCCCACACACCTGCCCACACACACCTGCCCACACTCACCAGGTGTGTGTACTATTGCATGGAGAATCCGTGGTTTAATAGGGCATGTATGAAAGCAAAGGAGCTGAACAAAAGGGCATGGAGGAACTTCCGTAATAACAGAACACCAGAAAGTAGAGAGAGATACCAGAGAACCAGGAACGAGTATGTCAGTGTGAGAAGAGCAGCTGAGAAAAGGTATGAAAATGATATAGCTAACAAAGCCAAGACTGAACCAAAGCTACTACACAGTCACATCAGGAGGAAGACAACAGTGAAGGAACAGGTGATTAAACTTAGGGTGGGCGAGGACAGGTACACAGAGAATGACAAAGAGGTGTGTGAAGAACTCAACAAGAGGTTCCAGGAGGTCTTCACAATAGAATAGGGAGAGGTCATTGCGGTAGGAGAGGTGGTAGTAAACCAGGCGGCCTTGGAAGGGTTCGAAATTACAAGAGATGAGGTCAAGAGACACCTGCTGGATCTTGACGGGAGAAAAGCTGTTGGGCCGGATGGAATCTCACCATGGATATTGAAAGAGTGTGCAGAGGCACTTTGCTTGCCACTCTCCATAGTGTATAGTAGGTCACTGGAGACAGGAGACCTACCAGAAATATGGAAGACGGCGAATGTGATCCCAAGATACAAAAGGGCGACAGGCAAGAGGCACTGAACTACAGGCCAGTGTCCTTGACTTGTATACCATGCAAGGTGATGGAGAAGATCGTGAGAAAAAACCTAGTAACACATCTGGAGAGAAGAGACTTCGTGACAACCCATCAACATGGGTTCAGGGAGGGTAAATCTTGCCTGACTGACTTAATAGAATTCTACGATCAGGTGACAAAGATTAAGCAAGAAGAGAAGGCTGGGCAGACTGCATTTTTTTGGACTGTCGGAAAGCCTTTGACACCAGTACCCCATAAAAGGTTGATGCATAAGCTGGAGAAACAGGCAGATAACAGGAGGGCGCTCCAGTGGATAAGGGAGTACCTAAGCAATAGGAAGCAGAGAGTTACAGTGAGGGATGAACCTCAGACTGGCGTGAAGTCACCAGTGGAGTCCCACAGGGCTCTGTACTCGGACCTATCCTGTTTCTGATATACATAAATGATCTCCCAGAGGGTATAGACTTTTCCTCTCAATGTTTGCTGACGACGCCAAAATTATGAGAAGGATTAAGACAGAGGAGGACAGCTTGAGGCTTCAAGAAGACCTGGACAAGCTGCAGGAATGGTCGAACAAGTGTTGTTAGAGTTTAACCCAAGCAAAAATAATGTGATGAAGATAGGTGTAGGAAGCAGGAGACCAGATACAAGGTATCATTGGGAGATGAAATACTTCAAGAGTCAGAGAGAGAAAAGACCTGGGGGTTGATATCACGCCAGACCTGTCCCCTGAAGCTCATATCAAGAGGATAACATCAGCAGCATATGCCAAGTTGGCTAATATAAGAACGACCTTTAGAAACTTGTGTAAGGAATCTTTCAGAAATTGTATACCACATATGTCAGACCAATCCTGGAGTATGCGGCTCCAGCATGGAGTCCATATCTAGTCAAGCATAAGACTAAACTGGAAAAGATTCAAAGTTTGCCACCAGACTAGTACCCGAGCTGAGAGGTATGAGCTACGAGGAGAGACTACGGGAATTAAACCTCACGTCGCTGGAAGACAGAAGAGTTAGGGGGACATGACCACCACATACAAGATTCTTAGAGGAATTGATAGGGTAGATAAGACAGACTATTTAACACAAGGGGCACACTCACTAGGGGACACAGGTGGAAACTGAGTGCCCAAATGAGCCACAGAGATATTAGAAAGAACTTCTTTTTTAGTGTCAGAGTGGATGACAATGGAATGCATTAGGAAGTGATGTGGTGGAGGCTGACTCCATACACAGTTTTCAAGTGTAGATATGATAGAGCCCAATAGGCTCAGGAAACTGTACACCTGTTGATTGACGGTTGAGAGGCGGGACCAAAAGCCAAAGCTCAACTCCCGCAAACACAACTAAGTGAGTACACAGGTGAGTACACACACACACACACACACACACACCTGGGGCCAGATTCACGAAGCAGTTACGCAAGCACTTACGAACCTGGGGCCAGATTCACGAAGCAGTTACGCAAGCACTTACGAACGTGTCCCTCTTTCCTCAATCTTTGACGGCTTTGGTTACATTTATTAAACAGTTTACAAGCATGAAAACTCCCCAATCAACTGTTGTTATTGTTATAAACAGCCTCTGGTGCTCGGAGCTCATTAACTGTTTAATAATTGTAAACAAAGCCGCCAAAGATGGAGAAAAGATGTACAGTTCGTAAGTCTTGCGTAACTGCTTGTGAATCTGGCCCCAGGTTCGTAAGTGCTTGCGTAACTGCTTGGTGAATCTGGCCCAGGTTCGTAAGTGCTTGCGTAACTGCTTCATGAATCTGGACCCAGGTTCGTAAGTGCTTGCGTAACTGCTTCATGAATCTGGCCCCAGGTTTGTAAGTGCTTGCGTAACTGCTTCGTGAATCTGGCCCCAGGTTTGTAAGTGCTTGCGTAACTGCTTCGTGAATCTGGCCCCAGGTTCGTAAGTGCTTGCATAACTGCTTCATGAATCTGGACCCAGGTCCGTAAATGCTTGCGTAACTGCTTCATGAATCTGGCCCCAAGTCCGTAAGTGCTTGCGTAACTGCTTTATGAATCTGGACCCAGGTCCGTAAGTGCTTTCATAACTGCTTCACGAATCTGGCCCCAGGTTCGTAAGTGCTTGCGTAACTGCTTCGTGAATCTGGCCCCAGGTCCGTAAGTGCTTGCGTAACTGCTTCACGAATCTGGCCCCAGGTTCGTAAGTGCTTGCGTAACTGCTTCACGAATCTGGCCCCAGGTCCGTAAGTGCTTGCGTAACTGCTTCACGAATCTGGCCCCAGGTTCGTAAGTGCTTGCGTAACTGCTTCACGAATCTGGCCCCAGGTTCGTAAGTGCTTGCGTAACTGCTTCATGAATCTGGCCCCAGGTTCGTAAGTGCTTGTGTAACTGCTTCATGAATCTAGCCCCAGGTTCGTAAGTGCTTGCGTAACTGCTTAGTGAATCTAGACCCAGGTTTGTAAATGCTTGCGTAACTGCTTCGTGAATCTGGCCCCAGATTGGCAAAGGCAATCGGCCCTAGAAGAATGAACATCGACCCCAACACGCTCTCTTTCTCTGAGCATTAGGCCATCGGCTTGTCACTCCTGCCGAAGGGAATATCATTTTCAGCTACTGAAAGGCGGGTAACCAGTTCGATGCCTTGGTCACTTAATGGCTCATTCCGTTCACACTGTCGGGCAGCCGTGATTCAGGGGTATGTAGCGTGATTGTATTTCTTGTGTCTCTGTAGCTTCGTTTGTATAGTGAACTTGCGAATCACCATCACAATCATCAGGTATACCATCAACACAATCACCAGGTATACCATCAACAAAATCATCAGCTATACCATCAACACAATCACCAGGTATACCATCAACAAAATCATCAGCTATACCATCAACACAATCACCAGGTATACCATCAACAAAATCATCAGGTATACCATCAACACAATCACCAGGTATACCATCAACAAAATCATCAGGTATACCATCAACACAATCACCAGGTATACCATCAACAAAATCATCAGCTATACCATCAACACAATCACCAGGTATACCATCAACAAAATCATCAGCTATACCATCAACACAATCACCTGATTTAAAATTATCAACACAATCATCAGCTGTACCATCGCCAACACAATCACCAGATATACCACCATCAACGGATGAATAAACATCGATATTCATCTCACCTCCAACACAATCATTTCATTGTCAATCAACTGATTGTAAATTATAGCAAGATATTTTCTCTTCATTATACAGGATAAGAGAGCTAAAACTGTTAACTAATCACTAATCACTAATCTAGACTAAATAGTAAACTATCACTCACGGAATTTGTTCCTTGTTATTCCATTAACTAGACCCGAGTTAAGTTATTAACACAGTGATAGATGGTACCAAACAAGCGGAATTGGATGGTTCAAATTGGACCCGGAGCACTTGGAGTGTCTGCAATAGGTCTTTGTGGACGAGTTATTATGACGAAACAGCTTGAATAACGTTATATCTTCCTCTGAACATTTAGAAAAAGTCAAAAAGAGTCATAAATAAAATGTGAAAATGAACTTTGGAGAGCTAATTTTTCAATTACTCTCGACGGTGAAGAATACGTAAGAATATTGAGAAGATTCGTGTTAGAATCTTCCATAGACAGGCCAGGCAAGGTACGTCAAATGTTAGTTTGTTACAGGACCAAAGATATGAGCTCTGTGGCGTGGAGTTCCTCTGATAATATAGTTGGTTAACAGTCTTTAGTGGAGAATGGTAGTAAATGTAGTTCATTTGTCCCTCAGTAAATTCCAGCAGCGAGTTTTTGGCGGGAAGCAAGAGACGCGATAGATCCGTCCGTAGCCAGGTTCCAGCAGCGAGTTTTTTGGCGGGAAACAAGAGACGCGATAGATCCGTCCGTAGCCAGGTTCCAGCAGCGAGTTTTTGGCGGGAACAAGAGACGCGATAGATCCGTCGTAGCCACGTTCCAGCAGCGAGTTTTTGGCGGGAAACAAGAGACGCGATAGATCCGTCCGTAGCCACGTTCCAGCAGCGAGTTTTTGGCGGGAAACAAGAGACGCGATAGATCCGTCCGTAGCCAGGTTCCAGCAGCGAGTTTCTGGCGGGAAACAAGAGACGCGATAGATCCGTCCGTAGCCACGTTCCAGCAGCGAGTTTTTGGCGGGAAACAAGAGACGCGATAGATCCGTCCGTAGCCACGTTCCAGCAGCGAGTTTTTGGCGGGAAACAAAAGACGCGATAATCCTCCGTAGCCACGTTCCAGCAGCGAGTTTTTTGGCGGGAAACAAAAGACGCGATAGATCCGTCCGTAGCCACGTTCCAGCAGCGAGTTTTTGGCGGGAAACAAAAGACGCGATAGATCCGTCCGTAGCCAGGTTTGAGGAGATAAGTGCCAGGCTCCCACCTGTGGCGCCCGCCTGGTGTGCCTGTAGCTTCGCCCCGATTCTCATGTGACTTAATTGTTTCTGAATATTTACTGAAGTAACGATATTGTGCTCTGACGTTTTAATAATTAGATATATTTATGATTGGATTTGTCAGATAATATGAAATCACGCCATGTTGGTTCTTGTATAATTTCTAAAATTACATATATTCATAAACATCGTATTACTTGAAAACAAACCAATGTGGAACTGTTTAAACATACGCCATATAATCTTTAAGATAATCATATTTATATAAACTTTTATAGACAGGGCATTGTTCTTATAATGGTGATAATAATTAAACGAACAGTTATGATTTAATAAGTCTAACTGGAGTAATTTATGACTAATTATCCTACACCAACAACATGGATACTCTTCTGGTGCAACTATTAAACTGTTTGACTAAGGTTCGAGGCCAAACGCTTGGGGATAGCATCACTAAACTTTGCAGTGTGACTGGTCTAGGGATGGGGGCAGACATAGGCTGGTTGGAGTAGGTCCTATAGGTCCTATTAATTGGCGGTCGGAGCCAATAGTAACCCAATAGTAAATAATAATACATGATGGGTGAAAATTCCAAAAAAAGATTTCTCTCTAAGATTCATTAAGAATATTATTTTTGACATCATCAAGTATACCATCACAACTACAATCACGAGCTACAATCAATGGTTATGTCATTACCACCACAATCGTGTTACACAATCACCAAGGCTAACCACCATCAACAACACAATTACCCGTTTCACACCATCACCAAGACAATCACCAGTCATTCCAACACAATCACCAGCTATCATCACACCATCACCAACACCATCTCACCATCACCCCCCCCCTCCTCCCTTTAACAACCATACCCCCTTGCAACCGTCACCATCCATAACTCCCACGAACCACTGTCAACTTAGACCCTAAACTGGGGTCTAAGTTGACAGTCTAAGTCATTGCAAAACACCAACCACGTGATCCTTAACGACCGCTAACTGGCTGTTTCCTTCGGGGCGGTCGTTAGATGCCCTGGAGGCCCAACNTATTCAAATTAATAACACAAACGTATAGGAGTAAAAAACCAGCGTTGAATGTAATGAAACGCCATTTTCTGGGTGAGCCCGGAGGCTCCCTGGAGCTTATCGGGCTAATGTATGTTATGTTAGACCGGGACACTAGCTATGGAGTTCAGACCTACCAGGGACCAGCGCCAGAACCTGGCCCCTTCAGAGAGGTTTCAGGGAGCAATGGCCCTGGAAAACCCCATATGGTTGGGGGTTTTCCTTATCTGCCATCGACCGGGGTTAGGCACCAGAAAGGTAGGCGTAACAAAACAAACCCCACATGGTAGAAAACTACAACAAAACCGAACAGAGAGGTAGAAAAACTCCCTACAATCACAAGGAAAACAATCAAACAATCACTTTACTGCCGCGCCGGTTGTCCGCGCAGCCCTCCCCTCCCCGGGAGGGGGAGGGGGGGGCCCCGGACCTCACCGCGCCGGCTGCCGTCAGTTCGGAAACTAGGCTTCAACCAACGCGAAAAATCCGCCGACCGGACGGGAGGGAGGGTAGCCAGGGAGCCTCCGGGCTCACCCAGAAAATGGCGTTTCATTACATTCAACGCTGGTTTTCTGTGGGGAGCCCCTACGGCTCCCTGGAGCTAATTACCCAAAGAGAAGGAAAAAGGGGACGTACCCGGGAGGCGGCGGCCACAAACTCCTCAACGCGAAGTCGAGACAACTGGCTGCAACCTGCGACCCAAAGCAACACAAGAACGCCGAGGAGCACGGACGTTCACCAAATAACGGGCGGCCAGGACCCTGTTCGATTCCAAAAACCACGCGCCCGAATATGTGCCCAGACATATTACCAACACAGCAGCCAAAGCCGCAAACTTCCTAACGGCATGGGCACGAGGATAGACCGCAGGCTGGCTAGATTTAATAACCCTGCAGACAACCTGGGAGACCCGAACCCTGGAACAGGGAACGAGGGAAACTGGATCAACCCAAAGCGCATCCCCAGCCATACCGGCCGAAGCGCGCAAGCAACGGCGAAGTGCCGCAACTGGACACAACACATGATGCACCCCCGGCCGAACCAACCAAGCATCAATGACCCACGGACCCCTCCGGAAAGCAGCCGTCTCGTTCTTCGCCAGAAAAGAAGGCGAAGGCTGCAAACGGACAAACCTACCCCAGGACCAAAAGAGCAGAAACCCCTGCGCCGGAGGAGGGCATGAAGCTCCCCTACCCGGCCCCCAGAGGCCAACGCCAACAAAAACAAAGCCTGGGAAAAATAATCAGGAACCGAAGGGCCACCACAAACCGAGGAGAGGAAAGATAGAAGAGTACCCGGTCCAAGGACCAGGACGGCTCAGGAGGCGCATGAGCAGGCCGGAGGTGAAACATAGCACAGGAAAGCTTACTAAACGGGGCGGATGTAACGTCGACCCCGAAAGCTAGCTCGAGCAGCTCCGCCAGCGCCGCACGAGACGAGGCGACAGTATCAGGCATCAATCGACCGTCCTGAACAAGCCAAGAAAGAAAGGACAAAACACCTGATCCGAAAGAAAAGACAACCTACAAAGAGCCAGAAAATGGCGAAAAGAACGCCAGGAAATCCATACTGTCGCCGAAACGAAGCTCTCAGGTGGGACACCATCAACGAAGCCACCTGATCACCATAGAATTGGTGATACACCCGCGTCAAAAAACCCAGACGCGAAGAGCAGAGGAGAAGGTCGAACCAGCCCCGTACCAGAGCGGACCGACCTGCTGAAAGAGGCGGAGCCGCGGTAAACGTCCCGGGTTCGGGCACCGAGTCAACAGCACCGGAAACCAAAGCCGGGCCGGCCACCAATGGGCCACAAGGAGTACTCTCCCTGGGAATGTCTCCAAATGAACCAGAACCCGAAGCAACAGCTGGACGGAGGGAAGAGGTACAGGGAACCCCCTTTAGACCAGTCCCGCCGAAAGGCATCCACCGCGAACGCTGCGCAGTCGGGGAAGGCGTCACATCGGGAGACGCCGAGACCACACCGACGCGAAGAGGTCCACATCTGGGAGACCGTACGTCTGGCAGATCCAACGAACGAGTCGTCGTCGACCGTCCCCCGTGGAGAGGGAGCGAGACAGACCGTCCGCCAGAACGTTGGACACTCCCCGGACGTGAACCACACGGAGAGCCAAACCCCGGGAATCCAGCAGACGAACCACTCGCAGGGACCAATCCCAAGAGCTAAGGACTGAAGAGAACCCCCGCGGTTCAGGCAAGGAACACTGGAGTACAGTCCAAACGGAGGTAAAGGGCGATCCCCGAGCGACCCGAAGCCTCCGAAGCGCGAACCAGACAGCTGCGAACTCCCGAACCGTGCTGTGAGCCCGATGGAAGGACGAACCCCACCGTCCCTGGCCTGCCTGGTGAGCACTGGTCACAAAGCCCCAGCCAAGAGACGACGCGTCCGTGAACACAACGAGCGAGGGCTCGGGAAGGCGCCAAGGCACCGAACCCTGAAAAACCCCGAAGAGGAAGCCGGTGACGCAGCAACCGACAAAAGACCCCCGGAGGGAGAACCCAACGATCGCGAGAGAGGCGGAAAGGAAATCCCCGAAGGAACCAAACAGACGCCGCAGCCAAACCCGACCCGGCGGGTAGACTAGCACGGCGAAGTTCAGACTCCCGCACAACCGCTCAAGCAACCGCTGAGCAACCCGAGACCGTCTCATGCACCGCCGAAAGCGGGACCACAGCTGCAGGAACACGTCTGGAGGGAAAGAATGAGTGGCCCAATAGCCCTAAACAAGGACCAGGCCCGAACCCGGGATGGAAACATATGGAAAAACCTCCCGATCACCAGGACACCAAACCCGGCGATCTGGAAGGAACCACACCCCTGGCGAGCAGACATGCGGACTGACTGGGAGCCCATACCAGCCAGACGTCGAGGTAGGCCATACACCGAATCTCAGACACAGACAGGGAACCAAGATCCGGAAAGATGCAAAAATTTCAAAGTGCTCAGCACAAAATAGGGCAGGCAACAAAAGCAGCCAGCCGGAAGCCCCACCACCAACCGTGCCAGACCCAGAAAAACCTGGGAGGAACGCGCCAAGAGGTGACCTGGAGGTCCAGGCCACCATCCAGGCACCCGGCCCCCAACAGAAGCCGGACCCCAGAAGGAAGGGACGGACCGACCACGTCCAACGTACCCACGAAGATGACACGACGAAACGCAGGGGAAGAAGCCCCCCCCCGCCAGCTCTGAACCCCCCAAAAGGGGGAGAAGCCGTCACCGATGCCACCAGAGGCCGGAAGACGACGCAAAGCGCCCAACAGCGGACCATGCGAGAGGCAATAGAGCAAGCTGCTCCCCCACACCCCGCCAACAGAGAAAAAAAAAATATAAATAAAGTACACATACACATTATGCATATACACAAACAAGATATGACATGTATACACATGCACACCACACACACACACAGCGTACACATGCACAAGCATACACCCAGGCATTAGGAAGCAATGTGGCGGAGGCTGACTCCCTACACAGTTTATAGTGTAGGGATGATAGAGCCCAACAGGCTCAGGAACCTGTACACCTGTCGAACGACGGTTGAGGGTGGGACCAAAGAGCTAAGCTCAACCCCCGCAAGCACAACGAGGCGAGTACATACAATGTAAATGTAAAGTACAAGTTGCCGACCAGTGGGCAGAGCACCACACCGGCTAGGCAAAGAAGGCACTAAACTGCATCAAAGGCCCACCTCGACAGCAAAACCCCAAAGGCCCAGCACAACAACATGTGCCTAGACCCAAAAGAGCAGTCTGCAAGCCAGGAAGACCCCGGAACCCCAGAAGGCAGAACCAGGTCACATGAGGAAACAAAGCCCCCTGAACCCACAAAAAGGGGGCCCAAGAGGAAGAAACCTCTGGAACGAAACCAAAGAACCCCAAAGGAACCCAGAATCGAACCAGGGGGAAGCCAAACCACCACAATTGCCGGCGGAGAACACCACAAAAGGCAAGCGCAGCCCCCTACAGAACCCTCTGGAAACAGTCAGAACAGACCGAAAACCGAGGACAAGGTGTGGGAGCAAGCCTAACAGCCAGAAACACTGAGCCCAAACCCATGGGCCCAGAAGCCCGGTGGAAATAAACACCCAAGGAACAGTAACGGGCAGAAAAAACCAGAAAAGCAAAAAAAAAACGACAACAGGAGAAGAAAACCCCTGAAAAAGGGTGAAAAACTCACCCCAGACGCTCGCTCTCGCACACCCAGGCGTATGTAAACAAACCGCAACGCCGCCCTGGTGGCCACGCCGGGAAACAGGCAGACGAAAATGGCCGCCAGCAGGGGCTGTGCTGGACGCTAAGAGACAAAACACGCCAGCAAAAGTGGGAAGCAAGCAGACTGGAGGGCTAAAAACTCCGCCCAAAAGCAGAAAAACCCCGGCAGGGGCAAACCGCCCCAGAACTGCTAGCAGGCATCCCCCACAGCCCCGGGAACCAGCAACAGAGGCCCCGGGCAGAGCCGTCCTCCAAGCCCTCCGCCCTTAAAGAAAAGAAAGAGTCCATGGGAAAGGCAGCAAGAAACGGGCCGCTGGTAAGCCCCAGAAGCCTTGGCTGGAGGAACAGGCTCTAAAACCTCCGTCCCCCAACCCGAATGGGCAGCCCCCGAAACCGCCCGAGCCTCTGCCCCAACTAAACCCCGCCCCGACCCCGAAACCCGCAGACAGTCCGGAACCGGGAACAGGGAGGGAGGAGGGCGAACAGCACCGAACCAAAACGGGGCGGCCTCGGGCATCCGAGTGGGAAACCAACCTAGCATGTTGCAGCAACCTAACCTAGCTTGCAACACGGATGCCGCCTGTACTCTGAATAGCAATAACATCAGGAGTACTGGAGAACAAGCAGAGAAACTCTCTCGCAGAGACTCCGGGTCAAGGTGTCAGGGACCCAACAGGCAGCATGACGGAGGTAAATGGCGACTGTCACCTAGAGACAAAGGCACAGCAACCAACGATCCCATACAAGATGGGTTGGTACCCAGAAGACACATGCAATGGTCTCCCGAGCCCAGACAGGGTTTCCAGGGCCCGTAGGTTAGCAACTACGGGAAGCCCGGGCAAGGTGTTGCTAACCGGTTAAGAAACCCGAAAACAAGGGTAAAGATTAA
The DNA here is from genome assembly GCA_020271785.1 of Procambarus virginalis. Taxonomy (NCBI): domain Eukaryota; kingdom Metazoa; phylum Arthropoda; class Malacostraca; order Decapoda; family Cambaridae; genus Procambarus; species Procambarus virginalis. Next base: position 3,922,373 of record WNGS01163731.1, read on the forward strand.
TACTGAAAACCCCCGGGACGTGTACAAGCACGGGGACCTAGCAGAGGGCTGCCAAACACTACTAGTGGAACTATAGCCACACTATGCAGACCCCCACCAGGCAAGAAAATAAAACAAAAGAAAAACCCCGCAAAAGTACACCGTCCCCAGAGGCAACAGGAACCGGCCGCCGCGTAGGTGGCAGGCAGTGCAACACCTTGGCGCCCTAACCAGCACAACACCAACTCCCTACCCAAGGCCAAACAAGGGCCCCAAGCCCCAGCTGGCCCCAAGGGCGAGGCAAATGCCGAGCAGCAAGAACCCCTAAGGGAGCGGTTCCCGAACGCCCCAGAGAAGATAACCCTGACACGCAAGGGCAGTACTCACAGGGCGCCTAGGGAAGGGAACCCCTAGACTCATGCAGCCCCGGCACTGATGAAATACTCCTGGCCACCGCAAACCACAAAAACAGCAGAGAACGCCACACGAGGCAAACACCGCCAAGGAATTTGAGGCCAGAGAAGCGTGTATCCCGGTTGACACTAGCTTACGAACTGACGGCAGCCGGCGCGGTGAGGTCCGGGGCCCCCCCCTCCCCCTCCCGGGGAGGGGAGGGCTGCGCGGACAACCGGCGCGGCAGTAAAGTGATTGTTTGATTGTTTTCCTTGTGATTGTAGGGAGTTTTTCTACCTCTCTGTTCGGTTTGTTGTAGTTTTCTACCATGTGGGGTTTGTTTTGTTACGCCTACCTTTCTGGGTGCCTAACCCCGGTCGATGGCAGATAAGGAAAACCCCAAACCATATGGGGTTTTCCAGGGCCATTGCTCCCTGAAACCTCTCTGAAGGGCCAGGTTCTGGCGCTGGTCCCTGGTAGGTCTGAACTCCATAGCTAGTGTCCCGGTCTAACATAACATACATTAGCCCGATAAGCTCCAGGGAGCCGTAGGGGCTCCCCACAGAAAACCAGCATTGAATGTAATGAAATGCCATTTTCTGGGCGAGTCCCAGACGCTTCCCGGAGCTATACCGGCTGATATATACAGTATGTATTAGACCGCTGCATCAGTCAATTCGATTGGAGTTCTAGCCTACCACAAACCAGAACCTGGTCCCCTCAGAGAGGCACAAGGAACAATGACTTATAGAAAACCCCGTGTGGTTGGAAGCATTCTATATCTGTCATCTACCGGATTAGGCACCCAGAAAGGTAGGCGTCTCAAAACAAACTCCACCTGCTTGATACCTGCTTACCTGGTCGATACCTGGTTGATGGGGTTCTGGGAGTTCTTCTACTCCCCAAGCCCGGCCCGAGGCCAGGCTCGACTTGTGAGAGCTTGGTCCACCAGGCTATTGCTTGGAGCGGCCCGCAAGGCCACATACCCACCACAGCCCGGCTGGTCCAGAACTTCTCTTAGAAAACAATCCAGTTTCTCTTGAAGATGTCTACGGTTGTTCCGGTAATATTTCTTATAGTCGCTGGAGGACATTGAACAACCGCGGACCTCTGATGTTTATACAGTGCTCTCTGATTGTGCCTATGGCACCTCTGCCCTTCACTGGATCAATCTTGCATTTTCTTGGTTAAAACCTGGTTAAAACTGCTACCGAAAACTGAACTATCAAGCATAACTCCACAATCTGAAACAAGCAATGTGTGAAACATTAAACGTAAAGTTCCAAAGTGTGTTTGTACAAAATGAGATCTTCAGAGAACCAGACACAATAAGAATTCCAGAGAACAGCATATAACAGAGGTGTCTAGAGACGAAGTGAAACAAATGCTCCTGGAGCTAAGTAAGAACAAAGCAGTTGACCCAGATAAGAGTTTCATCATGGGTTCTGAAAGAATGTGCACCTGAGCTCAGCATTCCTCTTCAGCTGATTTTTCAAACATCCCTGTGTACAGGAGTCATAGCAGATGTGTGGAAAAAGGCTAACATAGTTCCAATCTACAAAAGTAACAGCAGGGAAGACCCCCCTCAATTATAGACCTGTATCATTGACTAGTGTAATAGTAAAAATATTGGAAAAAATAATAAAAACTAAATGGGTAGAACACCTGGAGAGAAATGATATAATATCAGACAGACAGTATGGTTTTTGATCTGAAAGATCCTGTTTAACGAATTTACTCAGTTTCTATGATCGAGCCACAGAGATTTTACAGGAAAGAGGTGGTCGAGTTGACTGCATCTATCTGGACCTAAAAAAAGGCTTTCGACAGAATTCCACATGAGAGGTTGTTCTGGAAACTGGAAATATTGGAGGGGGTGACTGGTAAGCTTCTAACATGGATGAAAAAGTTTCTGACTGATAAAAATGAGGGCAGTGATCAGAGACAATGTATTGGATTGGAGGAATGTCACAAGTGGAGTACCACAGGGTTCAGTTCTTGTACCGGTAATGTTCTTTATCTACATAAATGATCTACCAGATGGAATACACAAATTATATGAACATGTTTGCTGATGATGCTAAGATAATAGGAAGGATAAGAAACTTAGATGATTGTCATGCCCTTCAAGAAGACCTGGACAAAATAAGTACATGGAGCACCACTTGGCAAATAGAACTTAATGTGAATAAATGTCATTTTATGGAATGTGGAATAGAAGAACATAGACCCACACAAACCTATAAATTATGTGAGAAATCTTTAAAGAATCTGAGAGAGAGAGAGAGAGATCTAGGGGTGGTTCTAGAGAGAAAACTAGAAATGTGGTCCGAGGTGAAAATCACCTCAGGACCACATAAAGAACGTTGTGTGAGGAGCCTATGCTACGCTTTCTAACTTCAGAATTGCTTTTAAATACATGGATGGCGAAATACTAAAGAAATTGTTCATGACTTTTGTTAGGCCAAAGCTAGAATATGCAGCGGTTGTATGGTGCCCATATCCATGCCATGAAGCACATCAACAAACTGGAAAAGAAACCAAGGCTGGACCGGCCACCAAGGGGCCATCAAGACCACTCTCCCCTGGTAAATCTCCAAACGAGCCAGAACCCAAAGCAACAGCTGAACCGATGGGAAGAGGAATAGGCAACCCCACCTCGACCAGTCCTGTCGAAAGGCATCGACCCGACAGCCTTGCAGTCGGGGAAGGGCGCCACATATACTGGGACGCCTTAACAATGCCGATGCAAAGAGGTTCACCTCTGGGCGCCCATACGTCTGGCAGAGCCAATTGAACAAGTCGGCATTGACCATCCATTCCGTGGAAAGGGAAATGAACCGAGACAGGCCATCCGCCAGGACATTGGACAATCCCTTGCCGGGAACTGCCAGGAAAGCCAAACCCCATTCCGTGGAAAGGGGAATGAACCGAGACAGGCCATCCGCCAGGACATTGGACACCCCCTGGCTGTGAACTGCCAGGAAAGCCAAACCCCGAGACCTCAGCAGATGAGTCACCAAAACGACCAGCGTCAAAGACCCTAGGACCGCATCAAACCCCCCCCCTCGGTTTGGCAATGAACCACCTGGGCACAGCCTGAATGGAGCCAGATCATCAATCCACAAGCGACACGAACCACCGAAGCAACAGCCACACCACCGTGAACTCCCGCTCCATGCNAACTTCTTGGTCTTGGTCTGTCTTTTGCTACTTCCCCTGGCCCACGCGGTGGCATTGATCTCATTAGTTCCTTTGACAGTTTGTAATTCTAACTCTAGTACTCTTTCGGACCTGTCTGCCTTTAGAGGGCCCTCATCCCCGTTCTTGACAGCTTGTTTTCTAAAAATCACCACCTTCCTCGTCTTCCAGCTTGCCCTTGCCTCCCTAAATCTAACAACTCTATTCTTATCCTTCCGCCGACAAAGGCAATTCGGTGGTTGTCCTTGACCGTGAGGACTACCTCCGGAAAGCAGATGTCCTTGCTCTCTGACTCTCGCACTTATGCTCCTCTGACTTCTACCCTTTTGGATCGCCTCAAAACTCCCTTTAACCGCAACTAAGACAGCTCTCTAGTCTTTGCCCTCCTGACTTTGATCTCATTAAACGTTTCCGTGTCATCTGCCCTTCTCTTCCTTATTTCTATGGTCTTCCAAGACTCATAAACCTGGTGTTCCTCTTCGTCCTATCATTTCTTCACGGGGCTCTGTCAGCTATTCTCTTGCCTCCTGGCTCGCTAAAACCTGACACCTTACCTTGGCACTTTTTCCCCTGCCCACCTTCGTCACTCTCAGGACTTCATAGAAAGACTGCGCCTGCAACCCTCTTGTAAGATGCTTAGTCTTGATGTTGACTCTCTGTTCACTAATGTTCCGCTCGATGACGTTCTCTCTTTCCTTAGACGGAAGGCGTCAGAGGGCCTTCTTCCTCTCCCACTCCCACTGACGTTTTCCTCGATCTCATTAGACTCTGTGTTGAATCTAACTTCTTTCTCTTTTAACGGTAAATATTACACTCAAACTTTCGGTGTCGCTATGGGTTCCCCTCTCTCCCCTGTTCTTGCTAATTTCTACATGGAATACTTCGAAACTGTTCTTCTTCCTTCTATTGATACTCGTCCCTCTCTCTGGCTTCGCTATGTTGATGACATTTTTGCTTTATGGCCTCATGACCTTAATCTTTTCCAGCCTTCCTCGCCTCTCTTAACAATCTGGCTCCTTCTATCCATTTCAAAGTTGAGTGGGAATCTAATTCCCTCCTTCCTTTTCTTGATGTTCATGTTCACAGCTCTGTGTCTGGGTTCTCTTTCTCTGTCTACCGTAAACCCATGCATAGTGGCATGTACATTCACTTCTTTTCCTACCATCCTCCTTCTGTTAAGAAAAGTGTCCTCGTCTCTCTCTTCCTCCGCGCTCTACGCATCAGCGACCCTCAGTTTCTTGATTCTGAAATTTCCTTTATCTACAAATCATTCTCTCGCCTTGGTTATCCTTTGCATTTCATCAACTCTGCCTACTCTCAAGCTAAACGAAATTTCTTTCATCCTAAACCTGCTTCCAACACTAGTAGCACTGTACTATGCCTTCCCTTCATATCTGAACTCAAAACTTTTACCAATACCTTTCGTCCTCTTGACATTAAACTCGCCTTTCGACAAACTAACACACTTCGTAGCAATCTAGTTCACACTGCTCCTCCTGCTTCTAATGCTGCTGGTGTCTACTCTATTTCCTGTTCATCTTGTCCTCTCCAATACTTTGGCGAAACTGGCCGTACACTGAATGACAGACTTAAAGAACACAAGAGAAGTGTTAAGTCTGCAGACACTAACAATGCTCTCTTCTGCCATGTGAGGGATTCTAATCATCCCATTGATTGGTCTTCCTCCTCCAAAATATCTTTCCTGCCTCTACTCTTCACAGACGCCGTCTTGTAGAATCGGCTCTGATACACAATGTACCCAACATGAACTTGAGTCCTGGCTTTGTTGCTGTGGACTCTTCCCTTTCACAGTACATACTCAAATGCTCTAATCTTTCTAACAAACGTGACTTAACATAAGCTTACCCCTTCCATTTATTTATCTTTCTTTCTCTTTCCTTTTCTTTCTCTCTTCTCCCCTTTTTCTGTTCATTGTCTTCTCCTACGCTCCCTTGCTATCCTCTGCTTATTCCTATTACCTTTCCTTCGGTGGTTATAATGGGAGCTGCCTCGTATGGGCCAATAGGCCTTCTGCAGTTCTCATTATTACTACTATTCTCTACACCTTACTTTCCTCCTCACCTCTCTTGCCTATTTATTTCCCGTTCTCTACCTCCTCATCACAAGCGACTTGAGAATGGTCCAGGACGGACCGAAACGTCGTCGTCCCTTCAACTTCTAGTGTGTGGTCTGGTCAACATCAAAGGGAAAAATGCTGCAGAGATTGCGCACCCTAATCCTCTGCACAGAGCAAATGAGCTTGTTGATGCTTGGGCCACCACCTCCAGCTTTGACAGTCTTCCTCTACTCACACAGAACGAATTGAATAATAAATATGCTGATAGAGCAAGGCTCCTTGACTTCATGCTTCATCAAGAGGATGACTGTGACATGCTTTTTACTGAATACGAACTAGACTCTGCTCTACATAAAGGCAAAGCTACATCACCCGGGGAGGATGGAGTTACTTACGACATACTGCGTATGCTTCTGCTAGTTCCAGGGAATCCCTTGCTTCAATTGTATAATATGAGCTATGTAACTGGGGAGCTTCCAAAGTCATGGACCAACAGTCTTATTATTCCCATTCCTAAACCAAACCAGCATAGTGTTTTTCGCCCAATCTCCCTCACTAGTTGTCTCTGTAAGTGTCTTGAGAGGATGGTTCTCAACCGTCTCCTTTACAGAATTAGTAACATGTTGTCTCCCCAGATATATGGCTTTACGCATGGAAAGAGTGTACATCACTGTATTACCACATTCCTCACCCTGCATACTGATAGGTCATATACCACTTTCCTAGATCTTAAGTCAGCCTTTGACATTGCTAACCCACTCGTCATTCTGAGCGAACTTGCTAAAATGAATGTTGGAGGATGGCTTTTACGGTGGATAAGAGGCTATCTATCCAACAGGAAGTCATCTGTACTATTCCAAGGGCATAGGAGTGTAACGAGAGATTTTGAACTTGGCACTCCACAGGGAGGTGTCCTCAGTCCTACTCTGTTCAATGTGTTAATCAATGCACTTCTAAACTCAGTAACTAGGAGCCCAAGCGAACACATCATTAGCTATGCGGATGATATACTGATCCACACCAATGGGTATACCAACACCCAAAATGTTCTGAACTCTGTATTGCACACATGTCAGGAACTAGGCTTGGTCATCTCAGTAGAGAAAACAAAGATCCTGAACCGACGCCCACCCAGGCGGGGTGGGGCCATTTGCAAAATGCAGTTGCATGATGGCTCTCTGCTCGACTATGTAACCAGATACAAATACTTTGGTCTTGAAGTTCCACTGTACCGCAATGTTGTAGCCAGACTGGGTCGCCAATGTAGAGAGAGAGGCTCCGTGCTCTCAAGGCTGTGGCAGGCTACCATCCAAGCTATGGTGCAAATGTGAGAATTGTCAAAATGATGTATCTCTCATATATTAGGTCTCTGATTGATTATGCTGCACCCATGCTTGCTCTAGTGCCTGAGAGAATGCTTGGAGGGCTGGAAAAGATGCAAAACGAAGCCATGAGGATTATCCTCGGATGCCTCCGTACAACTAAATTACTAAACATGAGGAAGGAACTGAATATTTCATGTGTAAGTGATCGTATCACTGAAATTAATGCTTTAATTGGTATCAAGATGCTTAGGCTAACCCACCCTAACCCCTGCACTGAAGCCCTCAAAGCCTTCTTCCTTGAAGGTCAGCATCCCTCCAAATGGATTACTGTAACTGCCAATGTGCTCAGAATGTATAACTTTCATCACCCCCACCAAGAGCGACAACAACAACACTTTCCTGCCCCATGGGAGATCACTCCTTTCCAAATTACTGTTCCCCCTTTCCCACCCAAGAAGCTGATTAAAGAACAGGCCTTGCTTCGACAAGAAGCAAAGTACAATGCCTTAAGCCAAATTGATGCTTTAGTCAGAGAGCGCTCCCTTTCCCAGATTATTTACACTGATGGATCCTTGCATCAGTCCTATGGTGCAGCTGGAAGTGCAGTTGTTGTGACAGGGAGAGATGGTTCCATCTCCCATGAGTGTGGAGCAAGACTAGTAACTGTGTGACTCACTATAAATGTAAAGTGCCTTGTATAGTGACTGTTGTGAGCCTCTTGTAATGTCACTTGTGACACCTCTTTGTGTCACTTGTGACACAAAGATTCTTGATGTGTGTATTTGTGTGGATGATTAGATATGTATGTGTATGTATATGTGTATACGTATACATATATGTACATGTATGTATGAGGGTGTGTACATGTGTATACAACATTGATAATTTTGTAACTAGCGTCAAACATTGTTATTTGCTTAGCTAAACGAACTAGATTATGTGCCTCTGTATCCTTTACACCACCGCCCACGGGATGGGTATGGGGTGCATAATAAAGAAAGAAATTGAATTATGTACGCTCTTAACCCTCCCCCCCCCACCTGGTAGCAAGGAGGGGGGCGGAGGGGAAGCAGGATAAACAACAGCAGAGTAAGGACGAGGCATCACAGACAAAACCAAAGCCGAAGAGACTAAAGCCCCCAAGTCCGGGCCCCTATAACAAAAGCGCGGCAGCCGCGAGGCATCTGGAAAGAAATGCAACCGAGTGCAATGCAGCAACCAGAACCTTGCATGCAATGCCAAAGCCCCCTGCACCCGATTATCAGTATCAGTGGACTGGGTGAATTGGAGCACCAGTAAGGAACATTACTTGCAGGACTCTGGGTCAAAGGTGTCATCGACCCAACAGGAAGCATGAAGGAGCCAAACCTGGTGAATGTCACCCTGAGACAAGGGGACAGAGCAACTTTCGAACTCGCACAAGACAAGATGGGACCCAGAGGACGCATCCATTGGACCAATGAGCCCCAATAGTCTTCCAGGGCCCTTAGGCTGACTGCTAAGGGAAGCCCAGGCAAGGGACTACTAAGCAGTTGGCCGAAATTACCGAGAACAATTAAAGCTGAAACCCTGTGACGTGTACAATCACGGGGACCTAGTGGGGGACCACCAGAATAACAGAGGGTGGACAATGACCAAGGGGCAGACCCCCCATCAGGCAACAAACAAAAAGAAAAAGAAAACCCCACAAAAGTACAGTCCCCAGGAGGAACAGAACCGGCTGCTGTGATAATAGATGACAAGCTGCACAGTATCTTGAGACGATACTACCTCCTACCCAAGGTCACACGACCGCTATGAAAAGCTCAGCTGACCTGAAGAGCAGGCAATCACAAAGCAGTATAAGATCACTACGTAGGTAGTCCAGGATGACTTGGAAGACTTCTAGAAGATAACCCCAAGCTGCAAGGGCAGTACTTCCAGGCTACCCAGGAAGATGGCCCTAGGTGCATGCAGCCCCAGTACACCATGAATTACTCCTGGCTCACACACCACCACATACCAGAACATTGCCACCTAGGCACAGCACTGCTCAGAGACAGGAGCCAGGATGGCACGAGCTAGAGTCGAACAACCGCCATGCAACACATCAGTGTCAGAACTGGGGTTAGATGGCTGGCATGGGCACCTGGGCTCCTACTTCCCCCTTTCCAGGGAGGGAGGAGCTGCACAGACACCAGTGCGGCGGCAGCTGTGACGGCATGCTTGTTTGGTTTTTTTCGGATTGAGAGTTCTGCTTGGTAGTTCGGTTTTCAGTAGCAATTTTTAACTAGTTGGTGCTTGTTTTGGGACGCCTTTCTGGGTGCCTAACCCAGTCGATGGAGATATGGAATGCTTCCAACCACATGAGGGTTTCTATAGGCCATTGCTCCTCGTGCCTCTCTGAGGGGGCCAGGTTCTGGCTCGTAGTTCCCGGTAGGCAAGAACTCCAATCGAATTGACTGATGTCACGGTTTAATACAGTACATACATATCAACTCGGTAAGCTCCGGAGGGCCAGAGGGGTTCTCCACAGAAATTTTTAAAAATTATTTCTCATACTCATCACAATTCATAGTACAAAATATAAATAAAATTTCTTGTATCACAAATATAGAAATAATTAAATTTTTTAACAAAAACATGTAACTGAAGGATAAAATACATACATAACAAATATTTTGAAATTTACTTCACCAATATCGTATACAGACAAAAAGGCACCAACTGGAAAACAAAAGAAAATTAAAAAAAAAATTGATGTTAATTCAATTTAAAATTTTTAGTCATATAGTTTAGCCCAAATAATGAACCTATTACATTTTGCATAATACCTGAACAAAATTACTCTTGATATATTCTAAGCAAGTTTCTATACCACTTGCATAGGTAGGTATAATGATTAAAACTACGTATTTCATCACTTCATTAGCACCACAGATATTTGTTATACTCTATCTTTGGATCAAATCAGTGCATGTAAATTTTTATTCAAGAGCAAATAATGTTACACATTTTTCTGGCATAGCTCACTGTGTTTCCTTCGCTTAGATAACTGGCACGAGCAAGGTTTAGTGCACATGCCAGGCTTCTCGGTGACCCTCACAACCCACTAGGGACAAGGAGATATTCAATAGTATCTTGCTAACCCTCATGTAGGCCAGGCAGCATGTGGGGGTAGTCACAAACCCACAACCAAGAAAACTACCCACCATGACACATCAACATTATAAAACATTCATTTTAAGACGTGTCAGAAAAATAGTGAATCATCAACAATCCTCAAATTATCAACGAGAAGGTTGGGGAAGACCACCTAATTTTTTTTGTCTGGAATAGCTTAGTGCATAACAAACACTTGGATCTGGCGATCTTTTTTTTTATAACTTCACAACCCGTGTGTTGGGGAAGGGGGATGGGGGGCAAGTTCCACCTTTAAGAAAGCATGCTACTGATTTCATTGAGTGTCTTAGTATACCTCTGTGTCAGCTTCACTCCAGAGCCTCCTTCCCTGACACCATCCTCCAAGGTGGTTTCCTTCACTTGGTAAAATTCTTGAATATGACCTGTTGAGATCAGTACAGTACTGAAAAGCTTTACCATTAAGCGTGGCTTTAGAACAATACTTTTAACTGGGTGTTGCAAGAAGATATATTCTTAGATTATATTTTACCCTCAAACATACCAGCGATACAAAGAAGCATGAAACAACAACAGCAGTAGTGAGGAAACAGGCAGAAAGAAACTTTGAGAAAGGGATAGCAGACAAATGCAAAACAGAACCAGGCCTATTTAATATATATATTCATTAAAAGCAAATTGCAGGTAAAGGATAATATTCAGAGTTTGAAAATGGGAAAGAGATTCATGGAAAATTAAAAGGAAATGTGTGAAACATTAAATGAACAGTTCCAATGTGTGTGTAAAATTAAATTTTCAAAGATCCAGATAATAAGAATTAGAGAGAACAACATAGAGCACATACAAGTGTCTAGAGACGAAGTGGAAAAAATGCTCAAGTAGCTAAGTAAGAAAGCATTTGGCCCAGATGGAGTTTCACTATTGGTTCTGACATCAATTTTTTGTGTTACATCTTTCATTTTGGTATCAAATTGTTCTCAAATCTAAAGGCATGCATTATAAAACTAGTCCCATAATAATAGCATAATAAATAGAATTTTAACAAATATTTTAAAATTTGGCCCAAAAACTTATTTATAATCTTTCCAGTGTTCTGACATAAATTTTCGTGTTACGTCCTTCATTTGGGTATCAAATTGTGTGCACTCTAAAGGTGCTCATTTTAAAACCACTCCCAGATTGATCAGATAAAATTTAAATTTTTAACAAATATTTAAACAAAAAATTGTGCCTTTATCATATATTTCACAAAACTTAACATACTTCATACTTCACAAACTAGGACATTTACTTCGTCCTAACAGCAAATCTTTCCAGTCAAATACCTTAAAGAAATGTCCAAGTTCTCCATAAAGACCTCTCCTGAAATCAGTTTTTTCAACTGCTTCAACCTTATTTTCTTCAAGATTGTAACGCACTGCATACTTTATTCCTAAAAAGACATGGTCACTTTTACACAGCATAGTGTATATCATACTGTAAGTTATAACGAGCAGTTTTCTCGGTTGTGGGATCTCTTGTCCCAACTTACTTCCTGCTCCATGTGAGGGGGATAAGACAACTGAATAGGTCTTGTCCCTGGCAAGTAAAAAAAAAGTCCAGCTAAGAGCCTGGTGAGCCATTACAAGCAATTACCTGAGAGATGATGTTACTGTATTGCTGGACAAACCTGGCCCTGGCTGAGCTTGGGGCATAGAAGAACATGCCAGGCTGACTACTGTACGTATAAACTACAGAATCTAAATAAGGGCAACCACTTAAATGCAACCCAGACATTTTATTTCACAGCAAAATAAAATTTGCAATTAGCTTAGCCCAAAATATCTATATCCTCATTATCATTTTCATTTTGGTCATGCTGTTGTGCACTCTCTTGAGAAGTAGCAGCTGAAAGCCACACCACCTCTTCATGTTCAAAAAGTCCACTTCTCTTTTCTTTCATTAGCTGTCTGTATTCTTTCCTGGTTCTAGTACGCTGCAGTTGTAAATCTTGTGAAAGGCACTAAAAGATAAAAGAAAATGGAAAGCATGTAATAAGACATTGTAAAAAATGATGGTATCTAATCATATAAATTTTACTACATATGCCACAACAAATTATACCTTAACAGGAGAAAATACTGAAAAATGTTACGCCTCTAATATCAGCATTCTGAACCATCTATATTCCCCTATAATTAGCAAATTTTACAGGAACCATGAAGTTCAAATTTCCATATTCTGATTTGGCTCAATCATATAGCAGTTGCTACTTACAGTATTTGAATTGAGAACCATGAAAACAGCCTCTGCATGCATATACTGAATCAGTAAATACAGAAAGGAGCAAGTACAGTAAAGGAAGAACTAAAAAACAAAAAAAAAGATCATTTTGTTTACTCTTGCACTATCATGATATGATTTGGACAAGGGCATTATTATATAGGAGGAAACAGTAGTATAAATGGCACTGCCAGGATGAGAAACTCTTGTAAATTAGGTGCCCCAAGGCTCTGCCCTGGGACAGCAGCCCGTCCTCCAAAAATGGGGAGGTAAATGTAACAGCCCCATAAGTGAAATTATGTACTATGTATGACAGTAAGGAAATGTACTTATTACACTTAGTATTAAAACGTACTGTCAATTTGGAGGTTGGGTTGGGGACAGGATTCAGCATCAATATTTGCAAATCTGCAGATATACTAAAATTTGGCAGGAAATAGATTCAGAAGACTCAAAATCATTTCAAGATGCTCTAGCTAGGCTTTTAAATAGTCAAAAGATTGGAAGATTCTCAGGCTATTAATGATGATAGTTACAGGATATCAGCAGGTTCTAGATAGAAAACTATCACCTGAGGACCACATAAAGAATATTGTGCGAGGAGCCTATGCCACGCTTTCTAACTTCAGAATTGCTTTTAAATACATGGATGGAGAAATACTAAAGAAATTGTTCATGACTTTTGTTAGGCCAAAGCTAGAATATGCAGCGGTTGTGTGGTGCCCATATCTTAAGAAGCACATCAACAAACTGGAAAAGGTGCAAAGACATGCTACTAAGTGGCTCCCAGAACTGAAAGGCAAGAGCTACGAGGAGAGGTTAGAGGCATTAAATATGCCAAAACTAGAAGACAGAAGAAAAAGAGGTAATATGATCACTACATACAAAATAGTAACAGGAATTGATAAAATCGATAGGGAAGATTTCCCGAGACCTGAAACTTTAAGAACAAGAGGTCATAGATATAAACTAGCTAAACACAGATGCCGAAGAAATATAAGAAAATTCACTTTCGCAAACAGAGTGGTAGACGGTTGGAACAAGTTAGGGGAGAAGGTGGTGGAGGCCAAGACCGTCAATAGTTTCAAAGTGTTATATGACAAAGAGTGCTGGGAAGACGGGACACCACGAGCGTAGCTCTCATCCTGTAACTACACTTAGGTAATTACTAGCCCCAGAACTGGGGGTGTGGATAGCCGACGTGGAGGGGTCTGGGGCTCCCCCTTCCCCTTCCCAAGAAAGGGGGAGCTGCACAGTGGCACAATGACAGTGAAGTCATGCTCATTTGCTCGTTTTTTGTTTGGGGAGTTCTGTCCAACAGTTCGGATTTCAGTTGCAAGTTTTTAACCAGATAGTTTTTTGGGAGCGCCTACCTTTTTGGGTGCCTGACCCGGTCGATGGCAGATATAGACTGCTACCAACCACACGGGGATTTCTATAGGCTATTGCTCCTCGTGCCCCTTTGAGGGGGGGCCAGGTTTTGACTGGTGGTCCCCGGAAGGCCTAAGAACTCCATTCGCTCTGACTGATGCCAGGGTCTAATACATTCATATCAGCCCGGATAGCTATGGGGAGCCAAAGGAGGGCTCCCCCCGACCAGAAAAAAGGACAACAAAATGCCAAAAGGGTTGGACATCATCTCATCAGATATCCCCCAAGAAATGCACATAAAACAAACAAACATAACAGCACATGCAAAGCAAGCAGACTTAGCAGCCTTTTGAATACTAAATAGAGACCAGTTGGACCAGTCCTGGAGCATGAAACAGCAGCATGGAACCCCTGTTTAATACTACACATGAAAAACTGAGAAGCTTCAGAGATTTGTCACAAAGGTGATACTGGAAGAATGAAACCTGAACTACAAGGACACATTCAAAGAACTGAACCTACAAACACCAAAGGGATGAAAAAACCCAGAGGAGAAATAGTTATGCAACCAATATACTGTACTGACACACAATTAAGATGAACAAAGAATAAAGTGAGAGAAGATTGCACCAGAAACACAAAAGTGAAGAAAAGGGCTGAAGAGCACAATAGGCAATAACACCTTTACAAATAAATGCAGTAAAGAGATTATGTGTAAACCAATTGATCATTAACGTTGATGTTAGCACAGAGTGACTGCACCCAAAACTGTACCTTTGGCTAGGGAGACTTCGGTAAGCTTAACAATTTTTCTGTTCCTGATGATGTTATACCAAACGAATACTGACTGATAGTACAAAATGTGGGAAGAATAAGATCAAATTATTAATACATAAAATGCAGTACAATATACAGAACTTCCTGTTTTAACTTAAAATTAAAAATTACCTTTTTTCCTTTTTTATTTTGCTGATCGTATTGAGCTAAGTTCTTTTTGGAGCTTTGAGTAGGTGTTGACCAGTGAGTCATGCTTAAACGATCATGTCTAGGAAGCTTTGTAGACTGTTGGTTCCTTATAGACTTAATGGTGATGCTCTGACTCGAGCCACGGCTTCCTTTAAGTTTCCCAACTCCTAGGATTTTGTGTTCATTTGAGTTGTGCAGTAAATGATCATTTTTCCTCAAGTTATTGTTATCCTTGCATTTCTGTGGTATTTTCGTGGACTGAAAAAAAAAAAATTAGTCTCACAAATGGTATGTAAAGTCACCCACCTCCAGAAACATAGGAAAGTTATTGACATTATCGATGGCCTAACAATCAAACTTTAGAATGAGGCACCATATGTCTGAGAAACTCATGACTACCAGAAGCCAAAATCAGGTACCACCAAAAAACATTAGATAGGTAGAGCAAAGCAAAACGAACAGAGGGATAAACGTAAACAACTCGGCCAACGTTCCACCCAATAATAAGGTCTTTCACCCAGTAGTTCCTCATCATCAGGTGGGCAGCAGTGGAGATCTACAGGCTACATGCATCGAGGAGCAACAGGCTTCACTAGAAAAACTCTCCAATCAATTGCCTAGTGCAGCCATGGCTATTTCTTCTCAAGTCACTAGCGAGCCCACAGGGGTCTCAAAATTTATCCAGATAAGTGTTGGTCATTCTTTGTACTTTGTCCTGTGTTGGCTCATTTACTGGTGCATAGTTCGAATGATTTGTGTTTGCCTCAAGAGCATGTATTTACAAGCCTCACTTGTTGTATGGACTTTGAAAAACTGTTCACTTCAAGCTGCACATATCTATAGTTGACTTCAATTAGGGCTCGCTGGTGATGACCCTGACTTGGTTACCTTTTCTGGTTGGTTTGGGTGTCCATCCCTGAGAGGTGCAAGGGTTTGTGACTTCTATGCAAGACTCAGGGATAGGGAACGTTGGGGTTTCTTTGCTTAGGGGAATACATGATTGTTTTTATATACTGTAGTATGTTGCTGATGCCCTTCGCAACTGTACCTGTTGACTGAGCTGCATTCAATATCAGTCCTTTGTATTTTTAATGGCAAGACCCAGATATATATATAATGTACAGAATAAATTGTTGGTACATGGCCCCCAAGCATGGAATCTTTGCTTGGTATTTGCTTTTAGGTCCTGGAGAGCAACCCCTCGGTCTTCGGCGTGGTTCAGGATGAACCCCTCCCCCCACCGAGCCCACACTCACTGATTGCAAATTTAGAGATGCTCACCAGTCTTACGGAATGCCAATGTTCATTATTACTGCATACATTATGGCATCTGTTGGGTGGCAGTTCACTTCCTCCCTGAGGAAAATGATAGAATGGAGGATGAGAACATTCAAAGTCTGGGATCCCGCCAATGTTAAAACCATTTAAATCACTGGTGCTGTCCTACCTTGAATACTACTCATTATTTAGTCCCACTTCCAGAGCAGGAGAGATTGCTGACAGAGGAATACAGAGAACATATACGGCACGACTAAGCATGATATAATATCTTAATTATTGGGACCATCTCAAAGTTCTCAAAATGTACTCGATAGAAAGAAATGTTTATACATACAATAAATATACCTGGAAGATACTGGAAGGTCAGGTCCCAAATTTACACAGTAGAATAAAAACATATTGGAGTGAAAGATGCGGAAGGAAATACAGTATAGAATAGATACAATGAGGATAAGAAGTCCCATAGGCACAATTAGAGAACACTGTATGAACATCAGATGTCCACAGCTGTTCAATAATCTCCCAGTAAGCATAAGAAATATTGTCAAGACAAAGGTGAACCTCTTCAAGAAGCAATTAGGTAAGTTTCTGCAAGAAGTGTTGGATCAACAGTTTTGTAGTGGATATGTGGCTTGGTGGCTTGGCTGCTCCAAACAACAGCCTGTTAGAACTAGTTATCACAGGTTGAGCAAGACCTGAGGCCATGCTTGCAAGAGTAGACTCCCAGAATCCTATCTAGGTAAAGTCCAGCTGCATCTCTGATTTCACTTAGCTCCCGTCCAAAGAGGTTGGGGGGGTCCCTTCTTCAATCCTCTCTTTCCCCTTTCTGGCTCTATGTTCTTCACTGACTATGCATTGTGTTTTCCATGTGATGTCCTTTGTGTGTGTGTGTGTGTGTGTGGGGGGGGTGTTGCTTTGGTGTCCTTTTCTACAGTCGATGCGGGTTTTTTACCCTACTCTTCCCCGAGTGGGGCCTCACAGGCAGCTGCTGCTACATGGATTTGTTTTCCCATGTGTATTTTGCAGTTCAGTATCAGTGTGGATACCTGAGTTGTCCCTTGTGGTGTTTTTAGCCTCTATTTCCAGCCTCCCATCAACTCGTAGAGAACCAGATTCTGATTGTGGTTCCTGGTATGTCGGCTTTGATCTCAGTGGCCTGGTGCAATGATTTCCTAGACGTGACAATATCAGGACTTAAACTCAGGAAGCCGTGGTGCACCGTCCCGCAATAGTTACTCATCCCAGCTATAAATGTATTGTGCCCTTTAAGGGTTAAAAGAAAAAAAGGATATGGCGTTATGAACAAAATGTAATATTAAAATATACTGTACATATACAGTATTGTAATGCATGGAAGCATATGAATTAGTAAAACACATATTGAGCTTTAAATAAAGAATATAATGCATCACAATCTCTTACCTTACTTGTAAATAACCTTGTAGAATTGGAATCACTATTCTGTAGTCCTTTTAAATAACATCGTATACTCTCCAACTTTTCATTGTCTAGAATAGATAATAAATCATCACCAGAAGTAAGGGATATATCAGACGAGTTGGAGCCGAGAAGATTAAGAAGATCAAGCTTTTCTCGAATATCTAGAGACTGGGATAGCACAACACCTAGCCCTTCACCAACTGCCCACTGCTCACTGCTACTAAGCTCACTCCTGATGAAAGAAATATATGCTAAAACCCATCCTTGATTTGTATAAAACAATCAATGAAAGTTCTCTATGGAAAACCTAACACTTTTCCTGATCCATTCAGTCAATGAATCCCAAAATAATGAAATAAATACATTTGCAACAAGTTTAGTGTTTAATTATTCCTTTGAGATCAATAAAATTACATTCAGTATTTTATTTAATACAATTATAGTATGAAAGGCTATACTATACATCCCAATTACACCATGCTTAAGTGATATCTTATAAAAATAAGAAACAGTATAAAGAGTAAAGAATGAGAAAGTTAGAAGAAAAGAAAAGAAAAAGGTGCTCGAGGAAAATGAAACCGAGTCCGTGAAGATCGTTGACCTTAGCGAAGGATACCGTAGGAAGTTTAGATACATGAAATTACAGCAAATGGAATAAATGAGAATAAATGAAATTGAAAGGATTGACAGACTTTACGTAGTGAACCTGCTGTGTGTTCTAGGAATAGTAACGTGACACACCGAGGCTACAGTGAAGTCAGGTGAACAGTTTGTTACACTTGAGCCATAACATTCCACATAGAGATAGGTACAGTCAGCCAGATTGTATACAGCACTCGGAGCAGTGCTGTATAAAAAACCAGCATTGAATGTAATGAAATGCCATTTTCTGGACGAGTCCCAGACGCTTCCCGGAGCTATACCGGGCTGATATATACAGTATGTATTAGACCGTTGCATCAGTCAATTCGATTGGAGTTCTAGCCTACCACAAACCAGAACCTGGTCCCCTCAGAGAGGCACAAGGAACAATGACTTATAGAAACCCCCGTGTGGTTGGAAGCATTCTATATCTGTCATCTACCGGATTAGGCACCCAGAAAGGTAGGCGTCTCAAAACAAACTCCACCTGCTTGATACCTGCTTACCTGGTCGATACCTGGTTGATGGGGTTCTGGGAGTTCTTCTACTCCCCAAGCCCGGCCCGAGGCCAGGCTCGACTTGTGAGAGCTTGGTCCACCAGGCTATTGCTTGGAGCGGCCCGCAAGGCCACATACCCACCACAGCCCGCTGGTCCAGAACTTCTCTTAGAAAACAATCCAGTTTTCTCTTGAAGATGTCTACGGTTGTTCCGGTAATATTTCTTATAGTCGCTGGGAGGACGTTGAACATCCGCGGACCTCTGATGTTTATACAGTGCTCTCTGATTGTGCCTATGGCACCTCTGCCCTTCACTGGATCAATCTTGCATTTTCTTGGTTAAAACCTGGTTAAAACTGCTACCGAAAACTGAACTATCAAGCATAACTCCACAATCTGAAACAAGCAATGTGTGAAACATTAAACGTAAAGTTCCAAAGTGTGTTTGTACAAAATGAGATCTTCAGAGAACCAGACACAATAAGAATTCCAGAGAACAGCATATAACACAGAGGTGTCTAGAGACGAAGTGAAACAAATGCTCCTGGAGCTAAGTAAGAACAAAGCAGTTGACCCAGATAAGAGTTTCATCATGGGTTCTGAAAGAATGTGCACCTGAGCTCAGCATTCTCTTCAGCTGATTTTTCAAACATCCCTGTGTACAGGAGTCATAGCAGATGTGTGGAAAAAGGCTAACATAGTTCCAATCTACAAAAGTAACAGCAGGGAAGACCCCCCTCAATTATAGACCTGTATCATTGACTAGTGTAATAGTAAAAATATTGGAAAAAATAATAAAAACTAAATGGGTAGAACACCTGGAGAGAAATGATATAATATCAGACAGACAGTATGGTTTTTGATCTGAAAGATCCTGTTTAACGAATTTACTCAGTTTCTATGATCGAGCCACAGAGATTTTACAGGAAAGAGATGGTCGAGTTGACTGCATCTATCTGGACCTAAAAAAAGGCTTTCGACAGAATTCCACATGAGAGGTTGTTCTGGAAACTGGAAAATATTGGAGGGGGTGACTGGTACGCTTCTAACATGGATGAAAAAGTTTCTGACTGATAAAAAAATGAGGGCAGTGATCAGAGACAATGTATTGGATTGGAGGAATGTCACAAGTGGAGTACCACAGGGTTCAGTTCTTGTACCGGTAATGTTCTTTATCTACATAAATGATCTACCAGATGGAATACAAAATTATATGAACATGTTTGCTGATGATGCTAAGATAATAGGAAGGATAAGAAACTTAGATGATTGTCATGCCCTTCAAGAAGACCTGGACAAAATAAGTACATGGAGCACCACTTGGCAAATAGAACTTAATGTGAATAAATGTCATTTTATGGAATGTGGAATAGAAGAACATAGACCCCACACAACCTATAAATTATGTGAGAAATCTTTAAAGAATTCTGAGAGAGAGAGAGAGAGATCTAGGGGTGGTTCTAGAGAGAAAACTAGAAATGTGGTCCCGAGGTGAAAATCACCTCAGGACCACATAAAGAACGTTGTGTGAGGAGCCTATGCTACGCTTTCTAACTTCAGAATTGCTTTTAAAATACATGGATGGCGAAATACTAAAGAAATTGTTCATGACTTTTGTTAGGCCAAAGCTAGAATATGCAGCGGTTGTATGGTGCCCATATCCATGCCATGAAGCACATCAACAAACTGGAAAAGAAACCAAGGCTGGACCGGCCACCAAGGGGCCATCAAGACCACTCTCCCCTGGTAAATCTCCAAACGAGCCAGAACCCAAAGCAACAGCTGAACCGATGGGAAGAGGAATAGGCAACCCCACCTCGACCAGTCCTGTCGAAAGGCATCGACCCCGACAGCCTTGCAGTCGGGGAAGGGCGCCACATATACTGGGACGCCTTAACAATGCCGATGCAAAGAGGTTCACCTCTGGGCGCCCATACGTCTGGCAGAGCCAATTGAACAAGTCGGCATTGACCATCCATTCCGTGGAAAGGGAAATGAACCGAGACAGGCCATCCGCCAGGACATTGGACAATCCCTTGCCGGGAAACAAAGGCACAGCAACAACGATCCCTACAAGATGGGTTGGTACCCAGAAGACACATGCAATGGTCTCCCGAGCCCAGACAGGGATTTCCAGGGCCCGTAGGTTAGCAACTACGGGAAGCCCGGGCAAGGTGTTGCTAACCGGTTAAGAAACCCGAAAACAAGGGTAAAGATTAATACTGAAAAACCCCGGGACGTGTACAAGCACGGGGACCTAGCAGAGGGCTGCCAAACACTACTAGTGGAACTATAGCCACCCTATGCAGACCCCCACCAGGCAAGAAAATAAAACAAAAGAAAAAACCCCGCAAAAGTACCACCGTCCCCAGAGGCAACAGGAAACCGGCCGCCGCGTAGGTGGCAGGCAGTGCAACACCTTGGCGCCCTAAACCAGCACAACACCAACTCCTACCCAAGGCCAAACAAGGCCCCAAGCCCCAGGTGGCCCCAAGGGCGAGGCAAATGCCGAGCAGCAAGAA
This sequence comes from Procambarus virginalis, assembly GCA_020271785.1. Classification (NCBI taxonomy): domain Eukaryota; kingdom Metazoa; phylum Arthropoda; class Malacostraca; order Decapoda; family Cambaridae; genus Procambarus; species Procambarus virginalis. The sequence continues at coordinate 3,943,450 of WNGS01163731.1, forward strand.
CCCTAAGGGAGCGGTTCCCGAACGCCCAGAGAAGATAACCCTGACACGCAAGGGCAGTACTCACAGGGCGCCTAGGGAAGGGAACCCTAGACTCATGCAGCCCCGGCACTGATGAAATACTCCTGGCCACCGCAAACCACAAAAACAGCAGAGAACGCCACACGAGGCAAACACCGCCAAGGAATTTGAGGCAAGAAAGCGTGTATCCGGTTGACACTAGCTTACGAACTGACGGCAGCCGGCGCGGTGAGGTCCGGGGCCCCCCCCTCCCCCTCCCGGGGAGGGGAGGGCTGCGCGGACAAACCGGCGCGGCAGTAAAGTGATTGTTTGATTGTTTTCCTTGTGATTGTAGGGAGTTTTTCTACCTCTCTGTTCGGTTGTTGTAGTTTTCTACCATGTGGGGTTTGTTTTGTTACGCCTACCTTTCTGGGTGCCTAACCCCGGTCGATGGCAGATAAGGAAAACCCCCAAACCATATGGGGGTTCCAGGGCCATTGCTCCCTGAACCTCTCTGAAGGGGCCAGGTTCTGGCGGTGGTCCTGGTAGGTCTGAACTCCATAGCTAGTGTCCCGGTCTAACATAACATACAGTCAGCCAGATAAGTATACAGCACTCGGAGCAGCTGCTGTATAAAAAACCAGCATTGAATGTAATGAAATGCCATTTTCTGGACGAGTCCCAGACGCTTCCCGGAGCTATACCGGGCTGATATATACAGTATGTATTAGACCGTTGCATCAGTCAATTCGATTGGAGTTCTAGCCTACCACAAACCAGAACCTGGTCCCCTCAGAGAGGCACAAGGAACAATGACTTATAGAAAACCCCGTGTGGTTGGAAGCATTCTATATCTGTCATCTACCGGATTAGGCACCCAGAAAGGTAGGCGTCTCAAAACAAACTCCACCTGCTTGATACCTGCTTACCTGGTCGATACCTGGTTGATGGGGTTCTGGGAGTTCTTCTACTCCCCAAGCCCGGCCCGAGGCCAGGCTCGACTTGTGAGAGCTTGGTCCACCAGGCTATTGCTTGGAGCGGCCCGCAAGGCCACATACCCACCACAGCCCGGCTGGTCCAGAACTTCTCTTAGAAAACAATCCAGTTTTCTCTTGAAGATGTCTACGGTTGTTCCGGTAATATTTCTTATAGTCGCTGGGAGGACGTTGAACATCCGCGGACCTCTGATGTTTATACAGTGCTCTCTGATTGTGCCTATGGCACCTCTGCCCTTCACTGGATCAATCTTGCATTTTCTTGGTTAAAACCTGGTTAAAACTGCTACCGAAAACTGAACTATCAAGCATAACTCCACAATCTGAAACAAGCAATGTGTGAAACATTAAACGTAAAGTTCCAAAGTGTGTTTGTACAAAATGAGATCTTCAGAGAACCAGACACAATAAGAATTCCAGAGAACAGCATATAACAGAGGTGTCTAGAGACGAAGTGAAACAAATGCTCCTGGAGCTAAGTAAGAACAAAGCAGTTGACCCAGATAAGAGTTTCATCATGGGTTCTGAAAGAATGTGCACCTGAGCTCAGCATTCCTCTTCAGCTGATTTTTCAAACATCCCTGTGTACAGGAGTCATAGCAGATGTGTGGAAAAAGGCTAACATAGTTCCAATCTACAAAAGTAACAGCAGGGAAGACCCCCCTCAATTATAGACCTGTATCATTGACTAGTGTAATAGTAAAAATATTGGAAAAAATAATAAAAACTAAATGGGTAGAACACCTGGAGAGAAATGATATAATATCAGACAGACAGTATGGTTTTTGATCTGAAAGATCCTGTTTAACGAATTTACTCAGTTTCTATGATCGAGCCACAGAGATTTTACAGGAAAGAGATGGTCGAGTTGACTGCATCTATCTGGACCTAAAAAAAGGCTTTCGACAGAATTCCACATGAGAGGTTGTTCTGGAAACTGGAAAATATTGGAGGGGGTGACTGGTACGCTTCTAACATGGATGAAAAAGTTTCTGACTGATAAAAAAATGAGGGCAGTGATCAGAGACAATGTATTGGATTGGAGGAATGTCACAAGTGGAGTACCACAGGGTTCAGTTCTTGTACCGGTAATGTTCTTTATCTACATAAATGATCTACCAGATGGAATACAAAATTATATGAACATGTTTGCTGATGATGCTAAGATAATAGGAAGGATAAGAAACTTAGATGATTGTCATGCCCTTCAAGAAGACCTGGACAAAATAAGTACATGGAGCACCACTTGGCAAATAGAACTTAATGTGAATAAATGTCATTTTATGGAATGTGGAATAGAAGAACATAGACCCCACACAACCTATAAATTATGTGAGAAATCTTTAAAGAATTCTGAGAGAGAGAGAGAGATCTAGGGGTGGTTCTAGAGAGAAAACTATCACCTCAGGACCACATAAAGAACGTTGTGTGAGGAGCCTATGCTACGCTTTCTAACTTCAGAATTGCTTTTAAATACATGGATGGCGAAATACTAAAGAAATTGTTCATGACTTTTGTTAGGCCAAAGCTAGAATATGCAGCGGTTGTATGGTGCCCATATCCATGCCATGAAGCACATCAACAAACTGGAAAAGAAACCAAGGCTGGACCGGCCACCAAGGGGCCATCAAGACCACTCTCCCCTGGTAAATCTCCAAACGAGCCAGAACCCAAAGCAACAGCTGAACCGATGGGAAGAGGAATAGGCAACCCCACCTCGACCAGTCCTGTCGAAAGGCATCGACCCCGACAGCCTTGCAGTCGGGGAAGGGCGCCACATATACTGGGACGCCTTAACAATGCCGATGCAAAGAGGTTCACCTCTGGGCGCCCATACGTCTGGCAGAGCCAATTGAACAAGTCGGCATTGACCATCCATTCCGTGGAAAGGGAAATGAACCGAGACAGGCCATCCGCCAGGACATTGGACAATCCCTTGCCGGGAACTGCCAGGAAAGCCAAACCCCATTCCGTGGAAAGGGGAATGAACCGAGACAGGCCATCCGCCAGGACATTGGACACCCCCTGGCTGTGAACTGCCAGGAAAGCCAAACCCCGAGACCTCAGCAGATGAGTCACCAAAACGACCAGCGTCAAAGACCCTAGGACCGCATCAACCCCCCCCCCTCGGTTTGGCAATGAACCACCTGGGCACAGCCTGAATGGAGCCAGATCATCAATCCACAAGCGACACGAACCCACCGAAGCAACAGCCACACCACCGTGAACTCCCGCTCCATGCTGTGAGCCCGACGGAAGGACGGACCCCACCGTTCCTGGCAAGCCTGGTGAGCACTGGTCACAAAAGTCCCAGACTAGAGACGACGCATCAGTGTAAACATCAAGCAAGGGCTCGGGTAGGCACCACGACACTGAACCCCGAAAAACCCTTAGAGGAAGCTGGCGAAGCAGCAACAGACGCAAGGCCTCTGGAGGCTGAACCCAACTATCGCGAAAGCGGCGGAAGGGATCTCTCGGCCGAAACTACTGAGAGATCAATTAAAGCTGAACCCCTCCGACATGTCCAATCACGAGGACCTAGCGGGAAACCACCAGCCTAACAGAGGGTGGACAATAACCAAGGAGCAGACCCCTCACCCCAGGCAGCAAACAAAGAAAATGAAAAACTCCACTAAAGTACATCTCCAGGAGGAACAGGACTGGCTGCTGTGTAATAGGTGAAAACCTGCACAGTACCTTGCACCTCTTCCAGCAACGATACTACCTCCTACCCAAGGTCAAACAGCGGAGATGAAGACCCCCCAAGGGCAGGCAATCACTTAGCAGCAAAAGATCCTTATGGAGGTAGTTCCCAAACAACTTGTGGAAGGCAACCCCAAGCTGCAAGGGCAGTACTTACAGGGCACCTAGGGAAGGTGACCCTAGGCGCATGCAGCCCCAGTACGCTGTAAATTACGCTTGATCGCACACCATTCAACCTGTTCTCTTACAAATTATGCCTGAATTTGGCCGTTTGCTCTAATGGCCGAAAATGGACGTAATTTGAAAATGAAAAATAATTTAAATTTTGGATTTTTTTTTCCAAAACACTAAGTTAAGGATCCTCTTGTGGGTTAGAAGGGCAGGAAATTCTCCTAAAGTTTCAAAAGATCATGAAAAACTAACTGAAAGTTTCCTCTCCTAACCTTACCGAGTAAGCCAGACAACTCAAACAGAAAACGGGACAGTACATCACTTTTGTGAGCCGATTTCTTTTAAATTTACGTCTATTTCTGGCCGTAAAGTGCATACGAGCAAAGAGCGATGTTATTTTTAAGAGGACGGGTTGCACCCCCCCCCCCCATACAGCAGAACAACACCGCAAAGGCACAGCACTGCTCAGAGACAGGAGCCAGACTTGAATAACAGCCACTCAACACATCAGCCTCAGAACTGGGGTTGGATGACCAGTACGAGGAGGAAGGGGCTCCGCCTTCCCCCTCCCGAGAAGTGGGAAGCTGCACAGACAGCAGCACGGTGGCAGTTGTGACGTCATGCTCGTTTGCTTGTTTCAGATTGTTTAATTCTGCTTGATAGTTTGGTTTTCCGTAGCAATTTTAACCAGGTGGGGTTTGTGTTGAGACGCCTACCTTTCTGGGTGCCTAACCCGGTAGATGGCAGACATAGAATGCTTCCAACCACATGGGGGTTTCTATAGGCCAACCACATGGGGGGTTTCTATAGGCCAACCACATGGGGGCTTCTACAGGCCATTGCTCCTCGTGCCTCTCTGAGGGGGCCAGGTTCTGGCTCATGGTCCCTAGTAGGCTAGAACTCTAATCAAATTGACTGATGTCACGGTCTAATACATACATATCAGCACGGTATAGCTGCAAGGAGCCGAAGGGGCTCCCCACAAAGACTTCTCATCAACTTGAAAAACATGTTAAGCACCTTAAATATCTACACATTCCAATACAGTGGCACCTTGACTTATGACTGCCCCTACTTACGAATTTTTTGAGTTATGACCCCAATTCCGTTGAAAAATGCGACTCGACTTACGACCTTTGCATCAACTAGCAACTTTGTTGATTCATATATGGGTTGACCAAGCGAGTGGTTCCTGGTGGCACGGGCGACCCTGCCTCAGTTTACCAGAGCCGCCCGCTTAGTGACAATCATGCTTGTAAAGAATTTTTGTACTTATTTTTTTTAACATAAAAGTAATTATTATATATTATGCAATGGGTCCCAAAAAGTCAGTGGTAAGGTTCAACCTAAGAAAACACATGTGAGGATGACCACAGAGGAAAAACAACAGATCATTCGTAAACATGAAGATGGTGTGCAGGTTGTTGATCTAGCTAGGCAGTACAACAAATCTATGTCAACGATATCCAACGTACTTGCTAAGAAAAAGGACATTACGAGTGCTATTGTGGCAAAAGGCATGTAAATTATCACAAAACATAGAACACTAACACTTGAGGATGCTGAAAAGTTATTATTTATTTGGATACACAACAAGGAGTTAGCGGGTGATAGCGTTTCAGGGGCCATCATTTGTGAAAAAGCAAAACTACTGCATGAAGATCTTAAAGAATACCCCTAGAATGAGTGATGCAGATACAAAAAGAGTTTAAGGCGAGCAGGGGATGGTTTGAGAAATTTAGAAAAAGAAATGGCATTTATAGTGTTGTGAGGCATGGGGAGGCTGCCAACTCAGACAAACCAGCAGCTGAAAGATTTGTTGGCGAATTTAAAGATTTTGTGGAGTGAGGGATACCTACCACAACAAGTGTTTAATTGCGACGAGACAGTCATTCTGGAAAAAGACTGCTGAAAACATTACCCAGGAGGAGAAGTCATTGGCCAGACACAAGCTTATGAAAGATAGGCTAACTTTTGTGCTGTGTGGTAATCTGAGTGGTGATTTGAAAATTAAACCCTTGCTTGTGTATCATTCCAAAAATCCAAGGGGTTTCAAAAAATATAATGTGCAGAAAAGCACACGTGTGTGATGTAGAGGGCTAATAGTAAGGCATGGGTGACAAGGCAATTTTTTACCGAGTGGGTGAATGAAATGGTTTGCTCTTCCATCAAAAAATATCTGCAGGAGAACAAGTTTGCCACTGAAGGCCCTGCTTACCCTCAACAATGCTCCTGCTCATCCTCCTGGCTTGGAAAATGTATTGTTCGAGGAATTTAGTTTTGTTACAGCAAAGTTCATTCCTCCCAACCCACTCCACTACTTCAGCCAATGGACAAGAAAATTTCCAATTTTAAGAAACTTTATGATAGGGCACTTTTCCGGAGAAGTGTCAAAGTGACGGATGCCTCACCCTCGGAGAGTTCTGGAAAAGCCATTTTAACATTTCGAGTGCTTTAAAACTCATAGCCAAAGCCTGGCAAGAAGTGACTAAGAACCATGATCTCTGGCTGGAGAAAATTGTGGCCTGAATGTGTTCCGGAATGAGATTGTGGGGTTTGAACCTGAACCTGAAGTGATTCTTGAGAAAATTGTTTCTCTGGGCAGGCAATTGGGCTTGGGGTTGGATGGTCCTGATGTGGAAGAACACAGCAAAGAACTGACCACCAAATAACTCCTAGCCCTTCATAAGAAGCAGCAACAAGAGGCAGCTGAGGAAATTTCTTCAGGGGAGGATGAGGCAGTACAGAATATCCCTTCTTCAATGCTTAAGAAGTGGTGTGCATGCCTTAACCTTTTCAATGACACTGATGCCTCACTACAGACAAATATTAAAAATGTAGGCAAAAACAAATCTATGGAAAGGTTCTTAAAGAGACAAACAAGCAGTGAACCACAACCAGATCCTAGTGGTATGCAGGCAAAACATAGGAAAGAGAGTACCCCAGAGAAGTGATCTCTGCCTGATGTCATAATTCAAGGGGACTCCCCCTTCCAAACAGTAACACCTCTCTTACCCCCCTCCTCACCGTCTTCCATACACCAACAAGTCCTCAATAAATGTAAGATATACATACTGTATTGTATCTAGCACAAAAAGACCGGTATTCATAACAAAATGTATTTTTAAGTTAATATTTTTGGGGGTGTAGAATGGATTAATTCAATTTACGTTATTTCTTATGGGAAAATTTGTTTAGACTTACAAATTTTAGAGTTACGACCAGTCCCTGGGAACAGATTTAATTCATAAGTGGAGGTACTGCTGTATTGCAATAAATAACAAAGTCTTCTATAAATCTAATGCATATTTTTAACAGTTGTTCGTTCGTTTGCTTTTCCAAAGGGTTTGGAGAGGATGGGGCAGGAAGAAGGGTAGGGTAGTGAAATTCTTGGAAGAGGATTTGGATGTTACACAAATTTAACAAGGATATGATAGCCTAAATTTATATTAAGTAACTCACCACTTAATGCTGCTATCCAAAATATTAAAACTTTTTTTTTTCTTGGAGAAATGCCATTTTCCTTAGCAGATGCTTTGTACTTCTGATATGTGGAAGCACATCGATGATTTGGAGGGTCAGGCATGGTGCAAGGCAGTGCATTAGAATTGGGCAATAGTTGGGATGATGTAGTCAATGGAAACCTAAGTGATTTCTTGTGTTTTTTGAGGCGGTTGGCCCTCTTTCCAGTGCACTCTTTAATTTCTGCCTCAAACTTCAACTTTCTTAAACTATCTTGTGCTAAATAAGTGGACTGGGCTTCAGAGTTCTGTAACTCTTCACTAAACAAATTATCAGGTAGTACACAACTCAGAGATGAGTCCACCAAACTATTATCAAGACTTGAAAACATCATACAAGACTGAGGTGAATCTGATGTTTGAAGGTCTTCAGGATTTGCTGAAAAATGGTCAGGTAATTTAGCAACTGAGAAAGATGTGAGGGATGAGGAAGATCCATTTGATATATTACTCTCTGCATCATTGGCCAAACTGATTTCTTCATCTGCATGTAATGAATTAGCTAGAGAAAATACACCAGTCTCACCTGGAAAACAGAAATTACTGCTTTAGTTACAAAGTACACAATAATCAAACAAAATCCTCTTAATTATTAACATGTTACCCAATCTCCCAACCTTTATGTACTTAATCCAAACAACCTTATCATTGTGTTCATTGCTGTCTTCTTTTATGTGCTAGCCATATATTGTATTGTGCCTACTAATTTTTGTTAACCCTTCAACTGCGCATCGCATCATATGATGCTTTGACCGACTTGCAGTAAATTGCGCATCGCATCATGTGATGCTTTGGAGTAGTACGCAAGATTTAAACGGCCCGCGGATACACGGGGTTCACCACATCTTCATCAGGGCTCTTGTAAACAGACGTCATTTAAAAAAAAATCGTGGGCCAAACTCCCGGGTGTTAGGAGCCTCAGTATTGAGTAAGCTACCAAGCCTGATGCATGCAGCATGAACTCACAGCACTGCTGTTCAGCTTGTGACCACAGCATCGCCTAAAAATGCCATAATATACTTGTTCATGCTATTATGTAGCGATAATATTATTACAGAAGACCCCTGACTGTGATAAAACTGACCAGGGTTCTGATAATAGCAGGATTGTGGTGATAATTAGCGCTGTGCTCCATGGAGGGAGGAGTAATGCTGTGGGAGGGAGGGTGGTGGCATTGTCTTCTGACTGTGTGTGGCCACCTTTTATTGACTGTACTCACCATACCAGCTTAGTGGTTCGCTATGGTGAACACAAATGTAGATACTTATATATAACGTGTGTATAGAGGGTATAAACAGCAAGAGGAGTAGGTTGGGAGCCGCCATTTTGGTGAGGGAGGAGCGTCGTCTGCATGACTTACCATGTTGTTTACTGATGACCACGATGGTCTTTGGGCACCATACCACTTTACTTGTACAAGTATGGTGAATAAAACAGGTAGATATTTATATATAATGTGTGTATATAGCGTAATAACACCACAAGCAGTATTGTTGGAGGAGAAATATTAGTGCGTCTGGCCTTGAGGGAGGCAGCCATCTGTGACTGTGTGAGGTCCTACGTCTTTGTGCCTTTACTCACCATACAAGCTTAGATGTACAGTTATGGTGAACAAAACATGTAAATACTTATATATAACGTCTGTATATAAAAGCAAAAACAGTATGGTGGGTGGAGAATGGTGGCAAGTCAGGTGAGGTGAGGTGAGGGAGGGAGGGAGTGGCAGCCAGTGGCGGCCTGCCACTGCCACTCAGCATACCAACTTAGTGGTTCGTTATGGTGAACACGAATGTAGATACTTATATATAGCGTCTGTATATAGTGAATAAGGCAAAAACAGTATTGTGGGAGGAGAATGTGGGTGAGTCAAGTGACTTGAGGGAGGGCGTGAGTGGCTGGCTGGTACACGGTGGTCACTCCTCGTTACTTTTTGACTCATAATAGCAACTTAGTGGTTCGTTATGGTGAACAAAACATGCAGATACTTATATATAACCTGTGTATATAGTGTAATAACCGACAAAGTATTTGTTCACTGTTTGATGAACATAATTGAATCAACAACATGCACACCATATTTTTGAGTACAGCGATGATTCACTCATTTTATTATATAAATATATCACACTACACACTATTGAATAATATTACAGCAAAAAAACTACGAGAAATCAATCAGAGACATTGAAATAATTAGGTAATTATCTCTTTGCGGCAACTCTGGCCTGACAGCTGGCGATCAACAGACCGCCTGGGACACACACTGAGTCAGCGCCTATTTTTTGCCAGACTTCCCCGCCCTATAGTGGGCAATATATGCCACTTACGATTTTTTTATTATTTTTCCCGTGATCAGTGAACACAAATTAACAGGTTAGGAAGAAAAAATAATTTTTTTTTTTTTTGGTATGCGCCTGTGGGTATCAAATGGTATATAGCTATGCGCCATTTAAGGGTTAAACTACCATTCAAGCTGTCAATGCAATCAATCTGAGCTACCTATGTGCTTAATATACCTACAATTTTCTCTCATTTTTTTTCTTGCTTTGTAACTGTTATCATTTTTTATAAATTTTGCAAGTATTTACCTACTTAAAATTTTCTTAGATTAAGAACCTGCCCGAAACGCTGCGCGTACTAGTGGCTTTACAAGATTGTACAGTAATTATTATACTATGCATCCTCACAATCCCAATGTACCTTCTTGTATATATATAAATAAATAAATAAATAAATAAATAAATAAATAAATAAACAAACATTAGCATTTGAGACTACATATTTGAAAAATACAAATTCTTCAAATTTCCACAATGAGGCATCAAACCTTTTATTAAAACCGGCAATGCTGCATGGATACTACAGAAAACAAAAGCACTACAACAATAGGACTGAGCATATGATGCATCACCAGCCAGACAATCCAAGTGTCAATGATTAATGGACTGGTCTGGAAGACAGAAGAAAGAGGCTGCAGGTGAAGAAAAATATCTCCTGGCACAGAGAAACAAAACAAATCTTTTTTTTTTATGCGCCGAAAATAAATTGTTCGCAAATTCTTTTTCTTCTTAAAGTGTTAAATACCCTTCTCTGATCACATATCAGTTGAAAAAGTTTCACTTGTGTACTTACTTTGGCCGCAGTGGTGTCTAGAAAATGGGGCATGACATCACGGCTCGGTGGTCGCCCGTGTGGTAAAACTCCGGATGCAGTCGCACGCCAGAATCAACACGCGCGAGTTGTCACATTTTTTTTTCATTTTTTCTACACAATTACAAATGTATTTATATTGTGTTGTCTTGCTAATCCTATGTATATTGAACATGGTTACAATATTCTAGCAGTAGAACATCCGTACTGTTCCAAGGCACTGTGTTACATGTATCACACATGTGTCCACAAATATTGATCATATTTTCAATATTTCATGTTCATATATATACATTTATAACATTTACACACTGTACACTATCACACACTATATACATTCCCTATCAACACACTTAGAACTCCGCGAGCCCTGTCAGCTCCCTGGAGCTGCATACTCAAAGATAAGTAAAAAAAACTTACCCAGGAGGCAGCAGCATTGCATGCAACTCAAAGATGAGAGAACTGACTGCAACCGGCAGCCCAAGGCCACACAAGAAAGACTTGAACCTGAAACATTCACCAAATAACGGGCGGCCAGGACCCTGTTTGACCTCCAAACACCCCCAAGCCCGAATGTCAGCCCAGGACACGTTCACAAACACAGAGGCCAGAGCAGCAAACTTATGCACATCATGGGCACGAGGGTAGACTGCGGCTGGCTAGACTTAATGACCCTGCGGACAACCTGAGAGACTCGAGCCCTGGAACAGTAAACAAGGAAAATTGGATCAACCCAAAACGCCTCCCCAGTCACAGAAGCCAAAGCTTGTAGGTAACACCGAAGAGCTGCAACCGAACACAACACATGATGCATCCCCGGCCGAATCAACCAAGCATCAATAACCCACGGACCCCACCGGAAGCCCACTGTCTCATTCTTCGCCAGAAAAGGAGAAAGCAGCAACCAAACAAACCGTCCACCAAGACTGAACGAGCAGAAACTCCTGGGCCAGAGGAGCACATGAAGCTCACTGACCCAGCCCCCAGAGTCAAAAGACAACAGAAACAAAGTTTTCTGAAAGCAGTCTTGGATTGAAGAGGGGGGGGTGGGGCACCACAAAATGAGGAGGGAGAGATAAAGAAGAGCACCCGGTCCAAGGACCAGGATGGCTTAGGTGGCATATGAGCAGGCCGGAGGTAAAACAAAGCATGAGAAAGCTGCTTACAGAATGGGGCAAAAGCAACACCCACCCCGAACGCAAGCTGGAGAGGCTCTGCCAATGTCGCATGACAAGAAGTGACACTATTCAGCATAAGATGACGGTCCTGAAAGAGCCAAGAAAGAAAGGACAAAACAACCCAAATGGAAACATAAGACAACCTACGAAGAGAGGGGGAATGGCGGAAAGAACGCCAAGAGACCTCATACTGTTGGCGAGATGAAGACCGCAGGTGGTACACCATAAACAAAGCCACCTGATCACTATACAAGTGGTGATACACATGCATCAAAAAGACCAAACATGAAGAGCGAAGGAGGGGATCGAACAAGCCAGGTACCGGACCAGTCCAATTTGCTGGAAGAGGAGGAGCAGTGGAAAACGCCCCGGGTTCAGACACCGAGCAAGCAGCAACTGAAACGAAGGCAGGGCTGGTCACCATGGGCCAACAAGGAGGACTCTCCCATGATAAGACTCCAACCGAGCTAAAACAGCTGGATCATGGGAAAGAGGTACAGGTAACCCCACCTCGACCAGTTCTGCCAAAAAGCATCCACCACGACTGCTCTGTAGTAGGGGAATGGAGCCACATATCCCAGGAGATGCCGGGACAACGCCGACATGAAGAGGTTCATTTCCGGGGGTGGGGTGGCTGGCTGCCATGACGTTTGGACACTTCTCGGATGTGAACAGCACAGAGAGCTAAACCCCAAGAAACCAGCAGACAAGTCACTTGAAGTGACCAGCCCCAGAGCCAAGGACCAAAGAGACCTCCCCGTGGTTCAGACAATGACTCACAGAGGCGCAGTCCAAATGGAGCCGGACTGTGTGAGCCTCGAACACCCTGAACCTGCAAAACTCCCGCACAGTGCTGTGAGCCCGACGGAGGGACTGAGCCCACCGCTCCAGGCCAGCCTGGTAAACACTGGTCACAAAGCCCCAGCCGAGAGACGAGGCGTCCGTGAACACATCGAGCGAGGATTCCGGAAGGCGCCATGGCACCAAACCCTGAAAAACCAGAAGAGGGACCTGGCGACTCAGTAACCGACGTTAGGCCCACGGGAGACGAACCCAGCAGTTGAGAGAAAGGTGGAAGGAATGGCCCCGAAGGAACCAGAACAGGCACCAAAACCAGACCCTACCCAGTGGGTAACCCAGCACGCGAAGTTCAGACTCCCGCACAACTGCTTGAGCAACCGCCTCATGTCCCGGGAGCCCTTCAGATACAGCTGAATGCAGAACTGCAGCCACAGCAAGGCCGCAGCAAGGAGACACAGAAGCTTACCGAGAGCCCCAAATGAGGCCCAGCCAAGTCTGAACCTAGGACGGAACCAAATTGGACTTCCTCCAGTTCACCAGGAACCTGAACTCAGCGAGCTGGGAAAGGACCAAACCCCTGGTGAAAAGACAAGCAGACTGGCTGGGTTCCCATACCAACCAGTCATCGAGGTAGGCCAACATCCAAACACCTAGCAGATGCAGACGGGCCACCACGACTCGGGTAAGATGCGTGAAAATGCGAGGTGCCAGATTCAAGCCAAATGGAAGGAAATGAAAGTGGTAAGCATGCTGCCCCACCACTAAACCTAACCAGTCCATGAACCCTGGATGAATTGGGACGTGCCAATATGCATTCCGGAGGTCGAAACACACCATTCAACAACCCAGTACTATATATATATAGCAGTACTATAACTATGTAATGCGAACACCATCTGACCCCCTAAAAACTTCCAGAGAACAATGGGTAAAATGGAGTACGAGCGGGTAGCACATTGTAACGGGGGCCAGCCTTTAACCTCATTACTGGTTAAATGCTGGTCGTTATACAAGAAATATATACAGAAACCACAGTTCTGCTGTGTAACCTTCCATAGAATTCCTGGAGATCTAAACGTTTGACCATTTAGATATCACCAACTCAAGAACACTGTATCCTCTATGTTATACTGCAAAACTCTGAAACTTCCCCACCGCCACCTGTAATGTTCTGAGTAAATCCCTCAATTGACAGAAAGGAGGATACCATCAATTAAGCATACCATGAAACTCTATCCCCAATTATATGGAAAGGAGGGATAAGCTTATGTTAATGTGGACATTAAATGAAAAGGGATTATCTTTTTAATTAAGTAAATGCTTGTTGACTTGCATGAGGAAACTTGGGTGTAGACACGAGGCTTGCGTTCAACAGTAATGTGAAATAAACGTGGGGGAAAATTCCACTAAACACCATAAATTCTATAACTATTTATTAGACCAAAATTATGCATCAAAATAATATTTAGTAAATACCCTGACAAAAGCACTACCTAACTAAGGCAATTGTAATTCCTATAACAATAAATGTGGACTTCTACAGTATACTAACTTAAAAACAGATACCTTAATACCACAGCCTGGCCTCGATGATCTGCCGGCTCCTGGGAGAGATGTTGTTCCCCAGTTGATGCTTAGCTTACACTGAATCTCCCTCTCCACACTAACCTCGTAGGTGGCTGACCTAGCTAGTTGCCAGATTAATCTTTGAAAAATGATTCTTAACTAAAATCCAGTATTTGTCACTAAAGGCGACGTCTAATTCCGAAACAAACGGGAATTATCTAGATACTCGAGCCAGGCTAATTACAATATTCAGTAGCACTTGTATTACACTAATTTACATGATTTAACAAATAAATTGGTAGGTATCTATTTTCCAGTGAGCGACATGTTTTACATATATTCAAATCTTACTGACGTCAACCATCTATTTGATACCATCCAAGACCTATTCCTTTATTCTCAATTGACATTAATTTTTAACATAAGTACTTAACCACAACTGATAATTCCTCCCAATTCTGAAATACATTCATAATACTCCTAGTTCGAAGCCACGTCACTGGAGGCAGTTGGCACCACCATTTTCTACAATCTAATCCCTTGGGGATGCCCCCAGGCTACCAGTCAGGTCAGGTCAACTACCACCTTACTACCAACTCCCAATGTTTAAATCTATGAACTTTCTATATTACAGTTCCATTGTTACCACATCTCGCAAGACTCTGGGGCGAAGGTGTCGTCGACCCAACAGGCAGCATGATGGAGGCAAAACATGAGCAGCATCATGGAGGCATGATTGTCACCGAGAGACAAGGGCAATGAACAACCCTCAAACTCACACAAAGCGAGACTGGACTCTGAGGATGCATCCATTGGTCAACCAAGCCCCGACGGGGTTTTCCAGGGTCCATAGAGGGGCACAATCCAATGGAAAGCCCAAGCAATGGTGCTGCAAAGCCGGTTGAGCAGGTATAGTAATAACCAAAAACAACAAAGATATTGTTTTTTATGGCAAACTGAACCCCTGTGAATGGCAAACTGAACCCCTGTGAAGTGTACAAGCACAGGGGCCTAGAGGGGGTCACCCAAAACACCCTATGCAGACGAATAGTCAAGCCAGGCAGACCACCTCCAGACAAGGAAACAAAAACAAAAAAACAAAAACCCTGCAAAACCACAACAACATAGGGACATAAAAACATGGCCGCCGCTAGGTAGGCGAGCTGTGCAGTACCTAGCACCTCAACCAGCAACAGAAACACTCCCTGCCCAGAGCCAAACAAAGGCTACGAGATCCCAGCTGACCCCAAGGGTGGGGTCAACGTTAAGCAGCAGTAGCCCTACAGGAGCAAGAGCCCGAAGGCCCCAGGGAAGACAACCCTTGAACCCAAGGGCAATACAGTACTTACGGGGCACCCAGGGAAGGGAACCTAAGAGCATGCAGCCCCAGTACACTAAGTTCTCCTGGCCACCACACCACAGGAGTGGCAACACCAACGCAGGCACCACCACAAGGGCGCAAATTCCTGGCAGGAAACTGAGGCCAGAGTTAACAACCACCCCAGTCGGCTTCAGGAAGGAGGGGGGGGGGGGAGCGAGAGAGTGGTGCGCGAACAAGCGGCACGCTGGGCCGATTATGTTTGCCCGTTTCAAAAAAAAAAAAAAAAAAAAAGTTTCTTTGGGGGAGGGGGTTTTTGGGAAACTGTTCAGTGTTGGCTTGCAATTTTTTACCAGGTGGGGTTTGTTTTGGAATGCCTATTTTTCTGAGTGCCTAGCCCCAGCCGATGGCAGCTGGAATACTCCCAAAAACAGTGGGTTTTTCCTTGGGCCATTGCTCACTGCATCTCTCTGAGGGGGCCAGGTTCTGACCTGTAGTCCCCGGTAGTTAGAACTCCAGACGACTGAAGCCCCAGGCTAATATAGCTACTGTATTATCAGTTCGATTGCGTCAAGGAGCCGACAGGGCTTGAGGTTATCTTGAGATGATTTCAGGGATTTTAGTGTCCCCGCGGCCCGGTCCTCGACCAGGCCTCCACCCCCAGGAAACAGCCCGTGACAGCTGACTAACATCCAGGTACCTATTTTACTGCTAGGTAACAGGGGCATAGGGTGAAAGAAACTCTGCCCATTGTTTCTCGCCGGCGCCTGGGATCGAACCCAGGATCACAAGTCCAGCGTGCTGTCCACTCGGCCGACCGGCTCCCTGGGCTCCCCACAGAAATTCCACATTCCGCAGGGGGTACTGAAGCAAATCCACGTGGATGATACAATGACTCCAAAGCACTGAACTGAATCCGGAACCGAACTCGAAGGCCAAAGAGCTGCCAAGCAATCCAACTCAAAACATGGATAGAGTACAGTATATGAAAACTAATCCCCCAGCAGCAAAAGACCCTCTGTGGAAGGCAACCAAGTCTTTGCCTAACCCCTGCAACATGAAGGTGTCTTTCAATGCATAAGGCTCGGAGCATTGAGGGTGGCTGTGAGAGTGAATGTTTTGAAATCCTAACAGGTTCAGAAGGCTCAATTACCACCCCACAGAGAAGGACCAGCTACCCCTAGGCCTAAACTCTGACTCGTCTGTTAATGCAAAGATCCAGTGGGAACAAACCCCACATGATTCAGAGATGTAAGTGTCACCAACCCAGCTAGCATCATGGAGGGTGCAGAAAGAATGATAATCATTGGTATCAAAGACAATGAGCACCCCTCAAACTCTCACTCAAAAGAGCAGGCTTGACTGGTCGATCTGTAACGGACCATGCCACAGACCCACAGGGAATTCCTAAGGCCTGAAGGAGGTTAACCAAGCAAGATGCCCCTGGCACTGGGGCTGTTCACTGTAAGAACAGTCACCAATCACAGCCAAAACAACCAGGGTATAAGCGACTATTGCATGCTTTATGAATAAGCACACGAACCCCAGTACATCCCAGCACAACCAAAGAATGCCCTCAGCCAAGGGCCCAAACAGAGGAAGCAAAAACCTGTGATTAGCTCAAGGTGAGACTTTCCACCCCAGTGGCTAGGCCTCTCTGGGGTGAACTACTGAATACACCAGAGAAGGTAACTCTGGGCAAGAGCAGTCTTTGCAGGTACTCAGGGAAGAAAACCCTGAGCCCATTTTCCCCAAATTGCAACAACAGCCAAGCCCACACAACAGGCAGAACAAAAGCACAGACATGAAGACGTAGATCACATAAAAAATACATCAATAATAAAAGCAAATGGCCCCTGCAAGACAACAGAGTCCAAGTATGAACCTCATCTAGCTTGAAGCAATGGGGACGGACTATCTGTCCCACTATCTGATGGACTGAAACACAGGCAGCTCCAAACGATGTGTCATCAACAACAGAACTGAGATTGGGAGCCGGCTGGGGCCAAGCCACCTGGTAATGGTAATCAGTACTAACGAATTGCAAGCTAGTTTCAGTAAATCCCTTGTTCTCTGCGAATCATTTGCAGAGTGGCTTGGTGGTTTTGAAGCTTTGTTTTCTATGAACTCTCCAGTGGTTTGCAAAGCTTCGATGACTTTCTGGAGGCATTTTCCGGTACTGTGGTGGACTGTCACTCGCTCCCTGTACCTCTGTGAAGAGATCAGGTTTTGGATATGGTCACTGGAACCAAACTGAACTCCTGTGACTGATGTGACCTTTTAGTGTAGAGCAATATCAGCAAGATAAGCTTCAGGGAACCACTAGGGGCCTCCCTCCAAGAAGATACTAACATAGGAGAACATAACCACAAAACAGATTATCTAATTATGAACAACTAGTTTTTGTTTTACCTGGGAAACCTATGTAATCCACTTGACGAAAAATATTACGCACCTTCAATGCATATCTCTAAATCTGTTTCAAATAAAGTTGTTTGTAGAACATGCTCAGTGTCCCAAACAAAGAAATTTTCTTCAATTATGTCACTTGGAGGACCGAGAGATGGAGAACTGTCAGTAGAGTCTTGCAATATATTGTCCACTCCTGAACAACACTCCCAACTGAAAAGAAACTAAATTATTTTAACTATAAATGCAATAAGAACCTACATTTAACTAAAATAAAACTGAAAGCTCAGGCACAACACACTGCACCCATCAAACTCTAGAAAACGTTGCACAAGTGTTTCCCAAAACATACTAGAGCATCAACTAGAATTACTGTACATGTTTTAAGTGACAAGATTCTGGTTTTATTAATATGCAGGGATATAAACACAGTACTGTACTGCAATTTAAAAACTTGGTGTTTTATAAATAAAAACTAATACTGTATTCAGTTAGCATGTGCTGGATAATAATATCACTGCAGTGTTGGTATATTTGATATTTGGTTTATTGTTGTCAAGGAAAGGGAAAACTGTATAATCTATGCTCAGTAATTTGAATTACATAGGGCTCACCACCATTCAAGTTAGCCAAACATTTCCCTTAGCCAAATTTCTTACTAGGAATGAACAAAAAATTAACATTCATCAATTTTTTGTACCACAACCCAGCTACTGCCGCTGTTTACCCGGCTACTGCCGCTGTTTACCCGGCTACTGCCGCTGTGTTTACCCGGCTACTGCCGCTGTTTACCCGGCTACTGCCGCTGTTTACCCGGCTACTGCCGCTGTTTACCCGGCTACTGCCGCTGTTTACCCGGCTACTGCCGCTGTTTACCCGGCTATTGCCGCTGTTTACCCGGCTACTGCCGCTGTTTACTGTACTTGAAAATGATGAATGTGAATTCATTCACGTTACCTGAAGACTTAGGTAATCGGAATTAGGATTACCGAGCTCTTACAGTACATAGGCTTATCAAGGTCTCCCTTGGTGCTCTACTAACCTTCCCTAGAATGTAACCCACAACAATTGCCTAACTCTGGGTACCTATTTACTAGGTGAACAGAAGCATCAGGTGAAAAATATATGCCCAAAACTCTGTTCTTTCTGTGAGAATCAAGTCCAAGACTGTTGTGAGCAGACAACGTAGACCACTGTGCTACAGGACCCATTATGTCAGGTAGATATGGATTGGCCTCCTTTTCAAGTTCTTGAATGACTTTTCAGTTCTATAAGAGCTAAGTTATGTTATATTGTAGACAGCTTGCTAACATACCTTCTAATTAAGGCCAATAATGACTGTTTTTAACAATCTTTCTAATAAAGGCTAAATCTGTTCATATATTAAGCACAGCAATGGCCAGCATGTTCTCATAGGTCAGTCTTGGCTGTCATTAGCCCTTTTGAGATTAGTTCAAGTGACAGTCTGTCAGACAATCTGATGCAATTGCATGTTGGCTGTAGGGGGTCCTGTGGCACAGTGGTCTATCTCCTCTGCTCACAACCAAGGATTTGGGTGGGAATCACACCAGGGCTCTGAGACCTAATCAAACCCTCCTGAGAGTTGAAACCAGAATCTGGCTCTCTTATCAAATCCAAGGGAGCATTGGGATCAGAGATCAACCTAAAACTGAGAAAAAAAACACCAGAAATAAGTGCTTCAGAACAAGCAGGCAATTAACAAACTTGAGCAAAATGCCAATCATAACTGCTGGGAATTACCTCACCATGATATACCAAACTCGCTACCAGATTGCTACCAAGGTGACCCAGGGTACCCCACCAGCTACCTCATTCAGAAAATTCCCCAAACTCCAACAGGACATGAGAACAGGACAGGTATGAGGAGCTTCTGAGTGACCCCACCAGAAAAAGCATTCCATTACATTCAATGGTAGATATCTGGAAGGGACTCCCTCAGTAGCTCTTACAGTTAACTCAATGATATCTTGGCAGACGAGGCCAATGATTCAGACTGCGAAGAAAATGAAGCAAACAAAAAAAAGGTCAAGGCAGAGCCCTGGGAGCAGAAAGCAGAACAGAAAAATTAAAGTGAAGCGAATCAGAGTGAAATGCCCAAGCACAATACCAGAGGGACAAGGTCAAGTAACAATCTCAAAAGAGCAAGATGTCAAAACCCTGATTAAACACAAGAGGCTTGAAAACCTGAAATACCACTGCAGACTGATGGCAAAGAAAGGCAGCCCCACCAAAAATCAACAAAGGAAAATCCCCCCCCCCCAGGTGGAGACACGAGACCACACCCCACAATCTTTGCAATGATGGGAATCCCAGAAATAAACTGACCATATCCAGGCCCACAGCATGGGAAACAGTCAGTGACCACCCTTGGAGGGGATAGAAGGCCCTGCTGCCTCTGTCAAAGCCCAGGGCAAGGAAGCCCCCAACAACCCTCTATCCAGTCACCTGTAGAGCCTCAGGCTCAAGCCCCTTAGTAGCTCATATCAGTGGAGGAGGCTGGGAAGCTAGACAGTGGATGAACTTGTCTTTTACAGCCAAAAGAAAGGAGGCTACAGCAGGCCAGAATTTTAAAGCATAACCCAGCAGCCCAACCACAGACTGGATAGAAACCATGCGAAAGGCCAGTTTGGGCAGGATCAAAATCAACAAGACACAGCACACACCAGAGGGTGAAAGGACTCTTGGACCTAACAGGCAGAGTTATGGAGACAACAACAATGTCCATCCGAGTCCGAAAACCGTGCCAGATACTCTGGAAAGTTACAAACAGCAGTCATTCACAGTAATGGTTAAGGCAGCCAAAACAGTTCAACACGCTGTCCTGACCACCCCCTTTACCTTGGAATTAGATATACTGGTTGACTGACTCCTCAGACATGGAGGATGGGTGCATGGAAGCACCTTGGCTGAACTTGCTAACTGCATATGCAGTCACCAACAAGAGCAGTCACTTACGCTACCTGAGAGCACCATTAGCAAAAATGCAAGGTTTGACTGCACCATTGGCTAAAGTGCAAGGCCTCTAACCACACAAGGGTTAGAGGCAGGTATGATGCCCACACAAGCACACAGTGACATATACGCCCCCATCAACAGACCAGGCAGTGTGAAGCAGACCCATGCAGCACCTAAAAGTGAGACAGCTCAAGTGGAGTCAGTTTGTGGAGAAGGAATCCTAAACCCCAACAGGAAGGTAACTCTGGAGAGGAAAGGGAGATGGAAACCAATCACCAGGGCCCACAGCAGGAGGAAAATGTAAGCATAAGACATACTGAAGGTGGGTGGCACACAAAGCTATAACAAGACAGCAAAGCAATAGTCCCACATGGGCTGTATAGTAGCCCATGTGGGGGTTACTATACTCTGTAACACCAAGCAAGTGAAGAGGTAGCTGGCAGCTACATACCTTGAGTCGCCTGTACCGCCTTCTAGTGGTAGGCAAGCAAATTACTGCGGGAATAATCCCTAAGGCTATAAATGTTTGGCAAGTTTTCCTCAGTGTTATTAATTACCTAGCAGTTGCTTGTTTTGAAGCACTTATTTCCAATTAGATTTTTTTTTCCTTGTGGAACAAACCCACAAGGGCCGTGATGAGGGCTCGAACCTATGTCCGAGAGGATCCCAGACGCGCCTTAATCGACTGTGCCAGGCGAAGGTTAAAAGAATTGCAACCGGGAGTTCTACTGACCTCACATGGATCCTGAAGATCCTGCAGTCTCTCCGAGACACAAACCAGGGTTTTATACAAATCCTGCAAGCACCCGGGCTGTCAATAAGCTATTCTACCTCTTTGCCCTTACTTCATTACACACAGAAATCACAAGTGTGATGCAACAAATGAACAAATCCACAAGCGCCGTGATGAGGGTTTGAACCTACGTCCGAGAGGATCCCAGACGTGCCTTAATCGACTGTGCCACATCAGTCGATTAAGGTCCGTCTGGGATCCTCTCGGACATAGGTTTGAACCCTCATCAAAGCCCTTGTGGATTTGTTCATTTGATGCATCATGCTATTGTGATTTCTGTGTAGTGTAGATTTTCTCAGCTTTGGATTGATCTCCAATACCAAAATATCCCTCGACTCTATGGGAGAACTAGATTTGATCCTAGCTCCCAGAAGGCTGAGTGCGTCTCAAGAGGCCTGATGTGATCCTTAATGATTGTAGTCTCTATGCAGCAACTTGGGAAGTTACAGAGGGAGGGGGTCATCCCAGAAAATAAACATGTATATTACCTGGTGTCAAACATATCCAAAGTGTTCATTGTATTTAAGAGCAAATCTGGAGATGAGGAGGGCATGGTTGTAGCAACACACCCTAGTCTTTCATTTGACATCTGCAATGGGAAAAATAATTTTTAATTATCTTCAATATTCTCTCATTTTACAGAAACGAGCCAATTGGTTCTAAGAACAAATGTAGTTATTGTAGTTTAAGGAAAACTAAAGCATGCAACATCACTGTTTCTCAAAACACTTTTTATTTGATGACATAATAATAGCACAATAACGGTGTTATAAAACATAGTACTGTAGTAATATTGCATTATAGTAATATTACATTGTCTGCCAATAACATGGTTTAAAAATATTAAAGATACGGATTTATATTCTTGCCATTACATCAGTGCAACAAATCATAGATACAGTACAGTAATGGACTGTATCTTATCTTTCATTTACCACGTGGTGATTCCAAGGAACAATGTCCCAGTAGCCTGGTCTCTGATTGGGCCTCCTGGTTGGTGGTCTGGGCAACCAGGCTGTTAGATGCGGCTACTCGCAACCTGACATTACCCGAGTCCACGGCAAACAAGGAGTTAGGCTACCCCACGGTCACGTGCAACGATTTGCCTGGTGCAGCACATCGTCAGTGGAGTGTGGCAACTGATTTCACATCTCTGATTTCTTACAGCTAAGCTGTTACCTTCTTTTACTTGTAGATATTAATAACTTAGTTGTAGTAATGATCTTTAAGATTAACCTTTGTATGGCACCTGGCTATTTAGAATGTGTCACTCACAGGCGCATACCAAAAAAAAAAAATTAATTATTTTTTCTTCTAAACCTGTTAATTTGTGTTCACTGATCATGGGAAAATAATAAAAAAATCGTAAGTGGCATATATTGCCCGCTATAGGGCGGGGAAGTCTGGCAAAAAACAGGCGTTGACTCAGCGTGCGTCCCAGGCGGTCTGTTGCTCGCCAGCTGTCAGGCCAGAGTTGCCACAAAGAGATAATTACCTAATTATTTCAATGTCTGCATGTTTTGTTCACCATAACGAACCACTAAGTTGCTAATATGAGTCAAAAAGTAACGAGGAGTGACCACCACACACCAGCCAGCCACTCACTCCCTCCCTCAACACCTCACTGGTGGACCAAACTCTCACAAGTCAAGTCTGGCCTCGGGCCGGGCTTGGGGAGTAGAAGAACTCCCAGAACCCCATCAACCAGGTAACCAGATATCAACCTGTGACGATGCGAGAAAGAGACCTGGGCGTGGATGTAACACCTAATCCATCTCCTGAGGCACATATAAATAGGATAACGACAGCAGCGTACTCTACACTGGCAAAAGTTAGAACATCATTCAGAAATCTAAGTAAGGAGGCATTTAGAGCGCTTTATATTGCCTACGTGAGGCCAGTCTTAGAGTATGCAGAGTCCCCATCTGAAGAAACGCATAAACTGGAAAAAGGTTCAGAAGTTTGCAACGAGACTCATCCCAGTGTTGCGAGGGATGGGGTATGAAGAGCGCCTGAAGGAACCGAGCCTTACAACACTAGAAAAGAGAAGGGAGGGGGGGGGGGGGATATGATAGGAACGTATAAAATACTCAGGGGAATTGATAGAGTGGACATAGACGAAATGTTCACACAGAATAGTAACAGAACGAGGGGACATGGGTGGAACCTGGAAACTCAGACGAGTCACAGAGATGTTAGGAAGTTTTCTTTTAGCGTGAGAGTAGTGGAAAAAAGGAATGCACTGAAGGAGCAGGTTGTGGAAGAAAATTTATTTTCATAATTTCTATTCATAATTTTAAAACTAGGTATGAGAGGGAAATAGGACTGGAGTCATTGCTGTAAACAACTGATGGCTCGAAAGGTGGGATCCAAGAGTCGATGCTCGATCCTGCAGACACAAATAGGTAAGTACGCACGTGCGCGCACACATTAATTCTAAAGTGTAGTATAGATAAATATAACAAGAGGTTTAAAGATTGTTTATTAACTTTCAATACACACTAACAATATTCATAATATTAAACATACAGCACTATTTATTTATTTATTTATTTATATATACTAGTATACAAGAAGGTACATTGGGTTTATGAGAGTACATAGCATGGATGTTTTTGCATTCTTGTAAAGCCACTAGTACACACAACATTTTGGAGAGGTCCTTAATCTAACAGATAATTTTATGTAGGCAATTTCTAGCAAAATATATAAAATGTTAACAGGTACATTGTTAGAAAACATGACAGAGATTGGTAGGTATATTAAAGTAAAATTTGAGGGTTATAAACAGGTACATGGTAGCATAATTGCAAGGTATAATCCAATAAAATATGCATTCAATATAACAACCTTGATATAAGATGATAGCAATGATTACAATGGTAAAGTTGTATGGCTTAAGTACATATATTGTGGGATTGGGTAGCACTAAATACAGTGCAAGTTTAAAGCACATGGTAGGAAATTATGAAGAAATTAGATACTTTTTGGTTTTGTTTTGAACAAGGCAAAAGTTGGACAGCTTTTCAATTCATTAGGGAGCGAGTTCCTGAACAAGTTTGTGCTAGTAAAACTCCTAAAAATATTGATACCATAACACAATCAATCAACAGACTGTTGAATTTTAACCCTTAAACTGCGCAACGTGCCTGCAGGCACATGTCTGGGGTGCGCAACGTGCCTCCGGGTATTTTTAATTTTAGAGTTCCATTCAAAACTCCCACGACTATATGGAGTTCCCATCAGCTTCTCCAGGGTTCTTGTAAACAGACGCCATCTTTAAAAAAAACCTTGAACCACATTCCCCGGGTGTGAGAGCCTCAATACTGAGTGAGCAGCCAAGGCTGGCGCACACAGCACTACTGTTTAGCTTGTGACCACAGCATTGCCTAATAATGTCAAAATATATATATATGACTTGTATTATTTAGCCATGATAGTATTACAGAAGAACCTGAGTGTGATGACTGTGTACAATGTTCAAATATCAGTGATTCAATGCAGTTCACGATGTTCACAGCACTAGCCACATCACTACAGCATTATTTCATCCATCTAGGAATCTTCAAACGACTTCCTAGGTTCCTTTTCAATATTAACTTGTGGTCAATTATTCATTTACAGGATTTAGTGACCAATATTGTGATAACAGCAGGATTGTCAGCAAATATCCATGGAGATATGGAATGGAAACAACAGTTGATCAGCGAAGTTGCAGAATCTGTGGTGAGAGTGATGGACACCGCCTTGACCACTATCTACGTGAATGTGAACACCTGAGAGACATCAGAAATATATGTAGAATAATAAACCCCACATTGTTTGAGTTAGGAAAACACTATTTGTCAAATATTGATACTGTTCTTAAAAGATTTCCCCATTTTGCACCCGCAAGATAATGTAAGCTTTTAAGGGTTGATAGATGTTAATCTTCTTGTTTGTTGAGCTGTTCACTTGAGACAGTTAAGCAAGTCCCAGCTGTGTCTGGGTACAAGTGACAGGATGAACAACCCAGCGGGTTTTCTTCTATTGGGGAGTGTTGTACATGCTGTTATGGCGGTATGTCCACTCACAAGATGAGTGGCGCTGCCCAATAAACTCGCCCCTCGGGGCAAAATTTAAAAAAAAATTAAAAAGCAGGATTGTCATGATAATTACCACTGTGTGTAGTATTGTGGGAGGAGGAATTGTGGTGAGCGAGCGTGGGAGAGAATCGAGGTAGCTTCACTGTGTGTGTGGCAGCCACTCTTGCTTTGCTCACCATACTAGCTTAGTGGTTCGCTATGGTGAACACATTTGTACATGGGTATATACACTGTGTGTATGTAGTGTAATAACAGCAACAGGAGTATGTTGGGAGGAGCTATTTTGGTGAGGGAGGTAATGTAATCGTGGCGTCGTCTGCTGGCTGCTGTGTGATTTCTCATGCAGTATATGGTGGCCACTGTAAAGTTTGGACACGGCTTACTTGCATAGTTCTGGTGAATAAAACATGTATAGGTATACATAACACGGTGTAAATAGTGTAATAAAAACAATAACAGTATGGTGGGAGGAGCAATGTTGGCAAGTAAGATGTTGGAAGAGTGAGGGAGAGTGGTTGGTGTGGCAGCTGACACTCGCGGAGTTCCGAGTGTGTTGATGGTGAATGTATTTAGTGTGATAGCGTATAGTGTGTAAATAGAGTGTATATATACATAAATTAGCATGATGCATGGGAAATATGTGCAACATATGTGTACACATGTGTCATGCACGTAACACAGTGTCTTCGGACAGTACGGATATTCTACTGCCATAATATAATGTACGTGTTCATTATACATAGGATTGGCACAAAAAAACAGAAAAAATGTATTTGGAACTGTGCGCAAAAAATGAACAAAAATATATTCGTGGCAACTGGCTCATCTTGAGCTGGGCGCCCTACTGGCCCCGGGGGCATAGACCACGGATGACCAGGGATTGATGACGTCACACGTGAACTTATGGACCCCATAGCAGCAAAAGTATGTACAATTTCGACTTTTTGTTAACATATCCATACTCAGGGAAGGGTTTTTGATACTTTCAAACAAACAAAGAATTTTTTCCAGAGAATTTATTTCCTGCACACTGGGGGGGGGTGCCCTATTTGCAAGCCGTGCAGTTGAGGGGTTAATACAAGCCTAATAATTGAAGAAAGGCCTCTTGCAGTGTTGCTGTGCTACGTTGGGATTACCATAGCTTAGGCCCAGATTTCTGGCCGCCAGCTAAATTCTTTCAAGCTGTATCATGATCTTGTAGCCCAAATCCACTCTGACCCCTTTATTAAGTATGCCTAGATATCTATGTCTGGCTTCAGAGACAAGCACTTCACAGTTTGACAGTAAGATATAACAATATTTAAAGATACAGTGATATACCGGGCCGAAAATTGTGTGTACAAATATTAGCCAACACCCAGACATACCAGAGCCATGTGGCTGGCTAGCACGTTCTCACTGTCACCGTCTTATTTAATAATAAATATTAAATAGACTCAAATTCACCTTAATTATCAATATTCACATACTCTGGAAGTGGGCGAAAATGCGTTTAGATACGGTGAAGAGGAGACACTGGCCATACCCAGGGAGGCACAAGGAGAGGCCGAGGCAGACGGCGGCTGGATCAGCTGTGAATCAACACCACACAACAACAAGGAGCATGTGTTCAAGTTCAAGTTCAAGTATGTTTATTGAGATAAGCAAGAAATACATCTCAAAGGGATAGAGTAGCTTAGGCTATTTCTACCCCCCTCTACTTCAAGTCCCTCAAGGGGCGCACAAATTCAGTGAGTCAAATACACAAATAACATTACAAGAATCCCATTTAACATTGCAGGTTAATATAGTAAGTACAGCATATTACAAGAATCCCATTTAACATTGCAGGTTAATATAGCAAGTACAGTATATAATTGTCACACTCTTGGGGCAAACTTCTTGTAGCTCCTAAGTATACTGTCTATCATACCATTATCACACATCCAAACAATTTGATGTGGTACGCTATTTAATTCCTTATTTCTATAGTTTTCAATAAGTTGACACTCTAATACATAATGTTCTAAGGTGTGGGCGTGCGGCATACTACATAATTTACACTCCTTATCTTCTTCACTGACATCAACACCGTATTGCCAGATATATTTGTATCCTAATCTTAATCTCATGTAAATTGAATCCTTCCAAGTAGACTTTCCTTTACCATAGGTGAAGGACGAATTTGTATTTATTATTGAATAATGCTTAAGTGTGTTACTACTGTCCACCATTGCCATTCTCTTTATCATTTCTTCACCCTCTTGGATCATCTTGATTCTTGTTTTTATTTGTTTCAAGGTTAACTGACATATAACATCAACAAGAGGTTTTTCAGTGGCTCTTTTCGCTATGTCATCAACTACCTCATTCAACAGGATTCCCACATGTGAAGGGATCCACATGAATCTTACTTTATACCCAGTTTTTTCTAATTTCTTAACATTCTCTCTACACTCTATCACAATATTCTGATATACTGGGCGTCTGCTATTTAAAGACTCTAACGCTCCTCTGCTGTCAATAAAGAAGCAAGCATTTTTACCACATTTAACTACTTCCTGTAATCCTGCTAATACACCTTGGAGTTCAGCCTGCGTTGAAGAGACATTGTCAGTTAAGCGGCGTCCAATAACAGTATCTACAGTGCCGATGTCAGTGTACTCCCTGATCAAGACTCCACATCCTGCCTTCCCATCCCTAGCTACTGACCCATCACAATATACATGTAGAGTGTTTTCTGTGGGCAGTTTTCTAATTATACAATCATATGTGCCCTCAGCTCTCCTTTTTCATACATACTTTTTTTCTTTTGCAAGGGAGTAATTACTACATCTACATTACAATCCTCCCATGGTGGTGTGACTTTTCTCTTGGGCACAGCAATACACTCTGTAATAACATCATACTTTATAACATTAGAACATAAGTTATTCATATATACTCTCTTCTTCATCATACACTGTTCACTACTTCCCACCTTTTGAACCGAGAGGATTAATTCATTAGCTCCCCCACCTCTCATTAATCTAATGGCAGAGGCTACATTTATCTCTGAAATTCTATCCCCAATACTCTGCAGATTAAGCTCCATCCTCATTATCTCAATCATAGCATTTCTTGGGCATCCTAAGATAATTCTCATGGCTTCATTTTGTACCTTCTCCAACTTGCCCATCCTACCTTTACCAAAACAAGAAATGACAGGTGCAGCATAATCAATAAGAGATCTTACAGTACTCAAGTATATCATTCGTAGCACAGGGACTCCCACTCCCTTTCCACAGCATGCCAAGGCCTTCAGAGGTTGTAATCTCTTCCGACATTGACCCAACAGTCTGTTCATCTCAGCTTCCAAACTCTCATGGGTATATCCAACATATATGCCTAAATATTTATATATATTAACTCTCTCTATATTTTTACCATTTATTTTCAATATAATGGGCCTCCGACTTCTACATTCAAACTTAGTTTTGTTTTCATTAACCACCAGTCCCATATGATGACACAGGTATCCGAAATTGTCCAACACTGTTTGAACCTTTGAAATATCTTTGCCCTG